>CM062220.1:20693721-20734368 GCA_031216235.1 Syzygium jambos
ATATTTACCCAACAATACTTTATTTCATGAGCATTTTCGTCTTTTTTTTTTCTTTTTTTCTCTCTTCCCTCCGCCGGCCACGACGGAGGGAAGCCGGCGAGGGCTGCCTTCGCCCAATGCTAGAGAGGGCTGCCGGCGTCGAGCGAGGGCAACTTTGCCCAACTCAGGCGAGGGCTGCCCTCGCCAGCTTCCCTCTGCCATGGCCGGTGGAGGGAGGAGGGAAAAAAAGAAAAAAAAACGAAAAATGGTAAAAGATGAAAATGTCCATGGCTAAAGTATTTGTGGGGTAAATGTATCATAGGTGGCATAGTTTGAGATTTTTAGTGTCACAAAAAAAAAATACGGGATAAATTTATCACAAGTGGCATAATTTGGAGTTTTTGGTGGTATTTTCTCATTTTGAAAAGATTAGGAGAAAGACATGGGCCGAGTTGAGCTTTGCACCGCCGCGCGCAGGCGAGATAGCGACCTCACGGCCGGCCCGTGCACGGCGGTGACGTGGAAGATTGGATGAGCAAAGTGGCATTTGTATTGGGAAGCGTAAATCGTATTCGGTTCAGCAAGGCCTCGCGTCGCATGGAAAGTGAACTAAAGCTGCTCGGGCCCAAGGCAAAAAGTTTCGCGTCTCCATCGAACAGGAAGCGACTCGGTCACTCGGCTACTACTGATATGACTCGACCCAGCGCCTCGACTTCGAATCTAAATCCATGTCGGATCCTTGTCGATGCAAACCCGGGATTTCAAATGATTAAACAGTAGGTTCAATGGCATGGGGGCGAGCTCTTTCCCGCTGAACACTATACCTCGCTATCGTCTGTAGCGAGGTAGCTTCCCTCGCCTCAAGGGCCGCTACTCTTGGCGGCTTGTGGCGAGGCTATTGTTTGATGTGCATTGCTTAACTAAGCCCGTTGATGTGCTGAGGTTGGAGGTGTGTCACCTTAGCACGGCACGCAAGAAGTAAGATGCGGCAATTAACAACCATTTGACTATCATATGCCTTTGCGTCGATGTACATGATGGAAGGACTAACATTGCACAAGCTGGAAAAGTTTAAGGGCGCTATTGCACTAAAAGAAGTTCGAGAACAACATTGCGCGGATCGAAAAGATTCTAGAACCCATGCCATCATCCCTAATACCTTTCAAAAACAATTTCTAGAAAGTACATGCAAATTTACATGTTGACTTAATTTAATTCGAAGAATGACCATAAATGAGTTAATTAAGTACCACGGTGTTACGCGAATCGATCGCATGTGTACGAGAGAGGAAGGGAATAGTTAGTAATACCTTTTCCAGTAGACGCTCATGCCAACTTAATGACCATGTTAACAAGCTCATTTACTTTTTCGAGGGAAAGATCGATAATCACAAAACAAAAGTATAACGTACGAAAATTCGATTGGAAAAATAAAATTAGAGATTTGAATAAACATTGAACATTTTGCCAAAAATAGTAGTCTTTGTCCCAATCAATAAAAGTGCGTGTGCATTCAACACAGTCGTTGCAGCCTTTCTCAATGCACTGGTAACTTTAAGAGTCTGAGATGAAGGCATCGTTCGTTTTTGGGACAGTGAATCAGTCCGCATCGAAATCCAAGAACATTCGATAGGCATCGCGATCCGAAGAGTAGTAGCCTCGGATCAAGCTGTCGACTTGGAACCCCAGTTTCTTGTACAGATTCATGGCGGGAGCCCGCAGGGGATCCACGTGAAGCGAGACCCTCTGCACTTTCCTCTGCCTGCACTTCTGAATCGCCGCCCGCAGCAGCGACCCGCCATGCCCTTGCCTCCGACAGCTCTCTTTGACTGGTGAGCGACGTTCGCGTTTCCATAAGATCGAGACCCACGTAGTAAAAAGAACGAAAGAAGAAATGAATGCGCCCGACTCTCTTAGGACTTCCGTCAAACAGGTGACGGGCAGTGCGGGACGACCAAATAAGTGGCAGACGAAGGAAGGGTTTTTCGAAAAGAACCTGCGAGCTTGGTGATGGAGGCGCACAGCGAAGAAGGCCAAGCGTACATGACATAGCCCGCGACTTCGCCGTCCAGCTCCAAGTAAAGCAACCCGGTGTTCTTCTTCCTCAGCTCCTCCTCGAACGATCTGGCCAGCGACTCGTGCTTCGGGAACAATCTCTTCTCTATCTTCACCACGCCGTTCACTATCTTGTCCCAGTTATTGCCGGGCCCGGAGTTCCTCTTCAGCTCCAAGATCTCCCCTTTCGCCGCCATCGACGGTGGTGCCCCCCCGAGCTCTGTTCGGGCCGCTCCCTACTCTTTGACGAACAGTTCCAGAACTTCAATTGCAATTTCTCATATTAAAAAAAAAACTGCAATCAAAAAATAGAATTCATTTAATTATTTCTTATCGGACTTAAAATTCTGATTAGAATTTATCTCCCGCGTTATTTATCCGCTGCAAAAATTGTCGCTTTCTTGTTCTTCCATGCCACTGAATTAAATCCAAAATTCTGGAAAAAGCACAAAATTCCGAATCGACGACCAACCCATACTCGAAAAAGCTTCTGCCTTTCGATTTTCGATTCAAGTTCTGCTGCGGAATTGGCGGATGATGCTCGTTCTTCATCCACCCTTTGCTTATCCCAATCCGATCGTTTTATGCAGAGACTGGGGCAAATCTCTGACCGTGTCTCCCTCGCCATGCCCTCTTCTCTTCCCTTCCAAGTTGAGTCCCTCGGCTTCTCCGAAACGTCGTTGCTCCAAGAACGAGAACGCCCATGAAGCTTCTTTCCAGGTAGGGTCCCTTTTGCTGGCTCCTCTGCTTTTTCCATGGCTCTGAAAGCTTCTCCCTCCGGAATGATATTGGCCCCGGATCGTTCGTGGGTTTTTTTCGGTTTTGACATAGGAATGATCTTTATCTGGTTGTGTGTATGCGCTGCTCAATATCTGTTGGCAAAAAGGAAAGCGAATTGTGCTTAATTTCTGTCTAGCCTTAGCTGGTTGTTATCGAAACGGGGTGGTCGGCCCTGATTTTTCAGGGTTTGCCGGCGCTGGCGTCGGATGTTCCGTGGGACAGCGAGAATGTGTGGAGCACATTTGCGTTTTACTTGCTCAGTTTGCATATTCCTCTGAGCTTTGGAGGTCTGTCCGTGGTTGCCCATGTGCTTCACCGGCCTGTTCTTGATCCACAGACAGAGGTTAAGCTTCATTTTCGAGCTTTCTCGCACTTGCAATAATGTGTGATTTTCCACAAATTGTGTGCATGATTAATAGCCGCTGATTGTCAACAGCTTAAATCATTTTGAGTATTGCATATCAAGAAATTTGAAATGCTTTATGGAAGGAACTCTTTCGCTCCCTCAATGACTGTCATCTCCCCTTCCTGTTGAATACACCTGTTAGTGAATTGTATCCCCCCCGCAAGAGTTGCTGTGATTATGCGCCTTCCCTGTAAATCCATTCTTGCATGTATGATGCGGAAACGCTTCATTCGGTGCCACCAATGGTGACGCTCGAAGGAAGGTTTGATTGGAACTTGGATGCTGTCCGCGACCTCACAGGATATGAAGCTGATTACTTCAGTGTTGTCGTGAGGTGAAAGACATTGTTGTCCTCTCCGGTGTCCTGAATAACTTACCATATTTTGGTGATGGGTCGATTTTGTTTTTATCCAAGCATGTACATCGTCTCTTTACCTCCTCACAAGTTACAGCTTGATACTTTACAGCTCAGTTATGTTGTATATTTGTCATGTCATGCGTATCATTTGCATGAGTTCAATGTGAATCATTAGCTTAATAGCCACAGGCTAAGGTTCTTTGACAATTTTTTTGGCCAAAGTTTCAACACAATGTGTTCACTGATAGTATCATTACATGATTTGGAACGGTAATGTGTATCGATAGTTTGCTTGATCCTTCGATGTTTTGTACTGCAGGCTTTGTCACTACTTGGAATTCAGGTCTTTGAGTTCATTGGAACTCTTTGTCTCCTCAAGTCCACTGCCAAGCCCCAATTTAAGTTGATAAGCCTCTTCAAAGGTAACAGGTTGTCAAATGGGACGAAAACATGGGTGGCCTCGGCACTAGGAGTCTGCTCACTCATCGTTTTGGTTTTCCTCACATCATTCCTCGCCGATAGAGTCATTGGGCCTAAGGTTGGTTTCATGAACACAGCACCTGCTATTTCTCAATTTCTAGTAAAATTTACTCAAGCGAGCCAGCATTAAGACTGTTGCTGTTTTCTTGTTTTGTTGCCTACAATCTCACGATTGATCCGTGAACTGAAATGCGGTCGGCAGATTTCATATAGAAAACGGGAACATTTTTTACTGCAGATGTACTCCATTCTACGACTAAGCTGATCATTACTTTGGTATACAGGACCTGTTTAGATTAGAAGGAAAGACAGATTATTTGTAGCCGCCAGTTCTCTCAATTGCTTCAACATTTTTATCTTTGGAACAATAAACTTGAACTACCTCACCTAGCTTTATCCATTATCGGGTTTATGTAGGAATCGACTGCCCATTGGTTACCCAATTTCGAATCTGGCTTGTGAAGACCGCAATGGTCTTCTCTTGAAAGTTGACTGATGTTGCTAAACGAGAATGTAGTACCACGGCAAAGTTGTCTCATTTAGGAGGATGATTGGCAACTGTGCCAAAGTCTTTATCAGTACAGGGGAATGAAGCCTGGCAAATAGATTGTGTTGTATTTACTTAACCCTGATAATTTGAAATCTCTTGAGCGAGGTGTAAGTGCAAGCTTGTGGCTCGTTGTGTCATATAGTTCAGCAGATTTTCTTCCACCCAACTGGACTCTCTCTTCTTTCCATGTCCGCGGGTTGTAAAACTGTGCCTCCCAGCATTTACTACAGTTAACTTCCTGTCTTAATTCTTTAAGGCACGATATTATCATCAGATGGTAACTTTCTTCTCTCATGTGTACGCTTGTAGGCAGTCAACAATCTCATACTCAAGGAGATCCTTCTAAGCAGCGACATTTCAAGAGCGGCTTGTGTTCTCGTCTTCTGCATCATCACCCCTTTGTTGGAAGAAATTGTTTACCGGGGCTTTCTGCTGACATCTATCTCGTCCACATCGAAGTGGCAGCAGGCCGTTCTCTTGAGCTCCGCTATCTTTAGCGCCGTTCACTTCTCAGGCGAGAATTCCTTGCAGTTGTTCGTCATCGGGTGCGTTCTCGGCTGCTCTTATTGTTGGAGCGGAGACTTGAGTACATCCTTCCTCATTCATATCTTGTACAACGCACTGATCCTCATAATAACATATACATCATAAAAGATTTTGGATTGATGTGGATTGACTTTTACGTTTTATCGTTCCGCTCGATCAAAATTTCATGGCCCTTGTGCTTTGCCATTTTGAAAATCCAAAACACTTAAAACTTTCGCAAAATGCAGATGTTGGCATGTGAATTCACTTCTTTTCACAACTTTTTGAAAGTCCGAATAGAATTCTTACTTTCGGTGAGAAAGCACCTTTCTTGCTGTAATATAAGTGGAATCAAACAGGTACTTCGATTAAGTTAGAAACTGATGTGCATAACTCCGGTTATCTTACTAAATCGAGTTCTCAAGTTTTCTTTTCTGCTAAGTCCTTCAAAAGAATGATGCTTGAGAAGGTCCCAGCAAGAATTGTAGGCCACGCATGGAATATTCTAGATGGGATGTTGTCCCAAAAAATGTCAAGCTCCATGTTAGGCACCCACCTGTACATACCTGTGGAAGATGATGTGCTTTGGTTGATTGAAGACCGTGACAGTTAACCATAAGCATTTGAAAATTTGAATGTCGATTTCGTCAGCTTGGATTGTTGACTTTACAGGTTCATGATTTGGCTGGTTTAGGAGCAATTCCAGCTGGGAATCCATGATCATCTCCGCTAATCATGACTAGTCTCGCATGATGAATTTTTAGCACATGCTAATTCAAATCGCTCGAAATGAATCGTTTGTTAGTTTTCTAACCTATAGTGAGATAGACATTTCTTCCGAATAAGGAGCGAGTCCGACATAGATGAATAGGCAAAGAATGCCTAGGCACAAGAGACAATTATCTTTGAGAAGCTTAGCACTTTTCTCTTGCTATGCATCTTCACTATATGCATTGGTACGACGAATTACTCTCACGAGTACCCATAGAACAAAATGAACCTAAAAGAAGAATAAAGGCTCAGTAGAAATTGCTTATTTTTCGAGATACTGCTATAAGTTCTATCCATATATATTCTAGTCGCCAACTCATCATATTATTAGGATTGAGCAAATAGTCCAAACGAATCTAACTCTCCTTCTTTGTTTTCAAAGAAACTCTCGTCAACTAGCGCGGTTCGGACATAACCCCGGCTTTAATGCACGTGCCGATTCAAGTTAGACGACCCCAAGCGCACAATCGATGATTCACAAGCCCGCTTCCGAAAGAGAACTTTCTATCGGCGGTGCGTGAAATCGAAAAGGTTTTTTGTTGATGAGTTTCTTCATCCAAATTACAAGAGGAATTTTACATTTCTCGTGCCGTAATCGATCAATATTTTGACAAACCGAAACGACGCGCGTAAAAAAAAAAACGTCGGGCCCCGCCCGTTCACGTTATCCGGTGCTAAAATAATCAGGATAAATACAAAATGTCTTTCTTTTGGGAGGGAGGGGGGGGAAAAAGACAATTGGGCGAAACGGAGATCCTTTTCGTACAAGGCTAAGACGGTGGGCCCCCGCGGGACAGCGAGGAAGGAACATCTTCGTGGGGTTTCCCCACAAAGGAAAGCGACATCGGCGGTCGACGTGGGACCCGCGAACTCGCGAATGCCCTTAAGTGCTCCCCCCCGAGCAAGGAAGATCTTTGCCCGGCCGCGGCCCCCGCGCGATCAACGTGTTCCCGCTCGATGCCCTCCACCTGTCCGCCTGAGCTGGACCGCACGATGGGGAAACCTCCACGGCGAAAATAAGGAAAGAGGAGGCCGGGAGGGGGGGAGCGGGGGTAAGGGATCCAGCGTGGCGCGACACACGTAGAGCTCGCATCCCGCCCGCCTCGGCCTGGCTGCGCGATTCGTTCGGAGGAAAAGGGTCGGGGCCCTCCCTATAAAGCCAGAGCAACCCTACAGATTCGTGTCGGAATCCGACTCGGTGGTGCTGCTGCTGCTCTCTGGCTGTCTCCGTCGTCTCCAGAATCTTCTTCGTGCTCTCTTGCGGGAAGGAACGCACGGGCGATGGCGGGCTTCGAGCAGCAGGTGAAGGAGAGGGCGAAGGAGCTCAAGGTCCTGTTCAAGAAGGGGTTCAAGATCGTGGGGGATTCCTGCAAGAAAGGCTGGTCCAAGGTCAAGAACATCCGGCGCTGATGACCCTCTCGCCCTCCCCCCCCCCCCCCCCCAACATGCAGCCGCCGCCTCGTCTCTTCTCGCTCTATACATGTTCGCTTCCTCCTCTTCTCTTTCGGTTCCTGTCGTGGGTTTCGATTTTTGCGATGTAAAGATCTAGCCTTTCTGTTTTACTGTTTGGTTCTTTCTGTTTCATAGGCCTCTCTCTCTCTCTCTCTCTCTCTCTCTCTCTCTCTCTCTCTTTTGTGTTCTTGTTTTTCTTTGGGGGGGGGGGGGTGTGGGTTTGGTAGTAGTGGTAGGAGCCCTCGTTGGTTCGTCAGATTAGATCTCTGCTCTAGACTGCTCATTGCTTTTGCTGGAAGTGGTTTTCTGATCGCTTTCTCTAATGTATTGCCGTTGAAGTTTGACACAAAATCTATTCTTGTTGGCTCTGTTGCTCTGCTCTTCTCCATTCGCCTGTTTCTCTCTGTTGGTTCGATGTACGTGGGATTTTCATCTTCTTGTATGAACGAAGGATGGTGAAGAGAGAGATGGCGAAAGCATTTCGTTGACCACCGCCCATAGATTGCTGCTCGTTGATTGAAATTCAAGGGTTGTGACTGGAGTAGGCCTTCTGCTTCCTCAAACCCATCTCTTACTTCCTACCTAAACTCCTAGGCGCATGAGTGGAAAAAAGATTGATCCAAGATTCATCTCGAAAATTTCGGTTTTTGCCAAAGAAGAATATAATGTTGGGACAGCGTTCTGTATTGTGTTGAAAATTTAGGGCAAAAGCGTTTTGTCGTTTGGCTAGAATGATATGTCTAGTTGTAAATAATAAATCTCTTAGAGTGTCGCATGAGCACACCTGTTACTTGTCAATGAGCCTTGCACAAGTCAACTGAAGATATGGACGGAGCGAATGGGAAAAAATCGAAGAAAAGTCACGATATATTAATTTTGGTTTTTTTCTAGGTAATTATCCATTCCAAATAAATTTAATAAATCGAAAAAGGATATACAGGAGAAACGCAAAAGGAAATTGGGAAGCCAAAAATATATTTTCCTAAAATTCTCGAGAAGACGGAAAATTAGAAATCAAATCGACAGCGATGGTGACTGTCCGACAAAAAAAAAAAGATGTAAATGAAGCCATGAAAAAAAAAGGTTACTCTTCCAAAAGTCTTTTCTCGATGAATTATAGAGCTGTTGGTCTGGTCGGGTTAAACGAGGATTCAATAGGTGCGCTACGTATGATATAAACTCGAATCATTAAATGTAGTTGGCTCCCATGCGAAGTCCGGGTCGTACCAAAATCCGACGGTGGGGATTCGGTCCATCGACGGTCCGTTGCTTTCGAACGGCACGAGCCCCCAAAAAACCGTACGACCGCACCGGATTCCTCCCTCCCCGACCCCACGCCAGAACTTATCCGTATGCCCCCCGAGCCCGACACCCGATCACGCACGAATCAAAGAAGGGGGCATCGAATTTCGAATCCGCTAAGAAATCCGAACCTGTTCCTCATTCCGGTACCGCCGCGCCCAGCCGAGCCCGCGATCGATCACCGTCCACCGCGATCCCCCCCGGTCCTCGCCGCTCGATCAGACGGCGCGGAGTAAAATCATCCCCCTCGCGCAGGTTCTCTCTCTTCTCCTCTCGATCGAAATTCGGTTAGGAGTCGTTTCCTTCCTTGCTCCGCTTTCCCTCTCCCCCCAAATCCGAAAAAAAATTTTCTCTCCTCCACTTTCCCTCACTTTCCCTCCACTTCCTCTCCCCCTCCCCGATTCTCCCCTCCCCTCCCCTTCCGCCTCTCGCCGCGCCGGATGGAGATGGCCATGGAAGACTCGCTCGCCGCCGCCCGCGGCTCGTGCTCGACCATGGCCTTCGGCACGCGCGCCCAGTTCCAGCGTCCGCGGACGTCCAAGAGTTGCTGGATACCGGGAAGCTTACGAATATGTCCGCTCAGGTGTTTCTAGGCGGCGGTACCAGCTTTCCCCGCGTGTTTTTTGGGGCCTCGGTTATCGAGGGATCGGCCGGGGGGGCTCGCCGTACGGGGCCTAGGGTTTCGCCGGATTCGGGCTGGTGAGTTGCTTAATTCTGGGAGCTAGCGTGTGTTTTGTTTGGCGGTTTCTTTCTTGCGGAGGTTGGTATGTGCGCGTCGATTGCTGGTGAGAATTCGGAGCTCCTAGGGTTTCTCGAGCTACTCGAGATCCTTCGGATCAGGCCTGTCTAGAAGTAGGAATTGCGGATTTCCGGGGGGGTTTTGGAGGGATTTAGGATGGCTCGTGTAGATTCTGCTCTCTCGGCATCGGGGAGGCATTGGAACTGACTCTGGATTGTATAGAGAAGGCGGTTACTTTCGGGCAAAGTTCAGCTTTCGTTCTTGCGTTTTTTTGACCGCGCGGGTCGTGGATGGAAGGAAGGAGGGCTCTGGCGTTTCCTCGAACTGATGCCCACAGTTTAAGAGAACAGGCCGCTAGGACGGTTCTTCGCAACGTTAGGTTACAGGGGCACTCCTACGTCGAGCTTCGCGAGGATAACAGGAAGTTCATTTTCTTCTGTACTCTGTGCCTGTCGCCGTGTTATGGCGATTCGGTGTTGTTCGATCACCTCCGGGGGAATCTCCACAACGAGAGATTAGCTACCGCGAAGGTTACGCTCTTAGGACCCAACCCGTGGCCTTTCAATGACGGCGTTCTGTTCTTTGCTCGTTCGGCCGAGGAGGATAAGCCGATGGACATTGCATACGGCGGTCGGAACAGTTTGCTGGAGTCGAACAAGAACGAAAATCTTGCCATTGTTCCGTATGATGAAAACTCTAAGCTCGCAACTAATGGACACGATGGGCTTCATAATGCTCACCCGGGTGGTGAAGTTAGTACTTGTCTAGAGAGTTTGGATGGTGATGGAGGAGATGGCTACCTTTTGATTCCTGACGTGTTGGTCAAAGATGGGATCTGTGATCTGCATGCTAAACTTGTGGGTGTGGGACGGATTGCTGCGAGATTTCTCGAGAAAGATGAGGTGCTGAATGGTATAAGTAGAATATGGTGCGAATGGCTAGGCAAAGAGATTCCTGTTGACGATGATCCACTACAGATTCCAAAGCATGACTTCGCCATTGTGACTTTAGGTTACAATTATGATTTAGGTAGGAAAGGTTTGTTCGGTGACGTAAAGACCTTGCTCTCTTCTAATCCTTTGTTGGCATTGGAGGACGGTGGGAACAACGATAGGAAAAGGAAGCCATCTTTTTCTGACCCGGAGGATATAAGTGACTCTTTAAGTAATCAGTATGATTCGTCTGGAGAAGGTTCGGCGGCTTCGAATGGCTCTTCTCCGAGATTGCTGTTGGATAGATACGATGATCAGCTTCTGCGTGCTAGAATTACATCAAGCAAAGCTGTAAGACGAGAACTGAGACGGCATCAACGTATAGCTGCAGAAAGAATGTGCGAAATCTGTCAACAGAAGATGCTACCAGGGAAAGACGTGGCCACACTCATCAATATGAAGACCGGAAAGCTGGCTTGCAGTGGTCGAAACTTGAATGGGGTTGGTTCTCTTTTTTTGTTTTCTTCAAACATATATTTGATGTGCTCAACCAATTCGATCGTTTAAGTTATTGAGGAATGGTAATATTTGTATGTGCAGGCATATCATGTTTTTCATACTTCCTGCCTTATACACTGGATACTTCTCTGCGAATTTGAAATAGCTACAGGTCAGTTGGAAAATCCAAAAGCAAAGAGGAGATCAAGAAGAAAGAACGGACCTAAGTGCACTAAATCAAGAGAAGACGGTGACAAGAAAGCTGCACCTGCGCAAATCCATTCTGTGTTCTGTCCTGAGTGCCAAGGCACTGGTATCATGGTTGAAGGAGACAATCTGGAAAATCCATCTGTCCCTTTGTCTGAGGTTTCAAATTCTACTGTATTTCGCTCTTTTCTATACTTTAAGTTCCTCACAAGCACTCCACTCCACTCCACACCCACTCCTACCCTTTGCCAACCAACAACGTGGTTCACATGTGAACTTTTCCGACCGAGTTGGTAGGATTAATTTGTTGAAATGACTCATGTAGCTTTAATTTTCAGATGTTTAGGTTTAAAATTAAAGGGAGCGATGCACGGAGAGCATGGATGAAAAGCCCTGAACGGTTGCAGAATTGCTCAGTGGGGTTTCATTTTCCGCAGGATTCAGAAGGGCAGGTTAAGGTATATCAGATACCTGGCTTATAGAAGTTCATTTTCTTTCTATCGTATGGAAGCTATACTGATATGGCATATGTTGCTCATCCCAGGAAAAGGTGATGCCCCTGAAGTTGCTGCATTTCTATGGAGTCGTTGATTGTGGCAGTCCAGAACGTTCCCGAGATCTTTGAAATCGACTTACAGCTTCCCCTACTACTGTCTGCTTTATAGCAAAGCTAGGTTTGTTTTTCACTTTAGGACAAAAAAAATTGCAGCCTTCAGGTAGATGTGATATAGTGGAGCCGCTAGCTTCCTGTTGATCAATGTATATACTTGCTGTATGAAGGAATACTGTAAGCGAATGCCGTTGACATTTCCTAGTTTTTAATGACGATTAGTGATCGCACTTTGATTTGGAAACTGAATTTCTTGTTCTCTGCTCCAGTTCTTTGTGCTATCAGAAAATGCCCTCTCGGATAATTTTTAGTGCAGAATCTGCTTTCCATACGACAAGGACCAATTTTTTCCTGAAATGATGATTGTCGTAGCTGAACTGCATCACAAGTGCTGCAGATGCACGGTGAAGATCACGGTGTCCTTGGAACAAGCGTCTAGCAACATTTACTTCCCCACATCTCAGGAACATCAGCAAGCCTTGACTAGATTGTATACCGATTTTGGATGAATGAAGCCGATGGGGGTTGTCTTTGTGGTGTTTGTCAGTAGCCGGAGGGCAGAGGATTGCTGAACATAAACTCAATTTAAAGAATGTTTTCCTTGGCCAAAAGAGAGAGCAAGTTGATTTGAAGATCTCTCCCTTCCTTAGTAAAGATGAAAAAAGTCGCCGCCACCATAGAGAATCGTTTCCTTAGCGAGGAACTCGAGGGAGAGAGGAATTGGATCTCCGCCTGCTGTCTCTCCATCACACGACAATAAAACTAGTTTGCAAACACGGCTAGAGATCTCCAACTGTTGCTTGCTTGAGTAGATTAATGTTTTAAGTACCAAGCTATTGTTAATTTTCACTAAGCAACTTCTCTGCTACGGCCGGAACCGATGTCGATTGGTTCCGGCCGCCTCAACTTCTCGTCAAGTGGATTATATTTACACATACTTCGGCAAATATCTTATGTCCATCCACTCCATCCGATGGATTCGCTGGCAACAACTTCGAATTTCGATGCGGTTGACTTGCGATTATATTAAAACCAGTATCTCACTTCGCAAAGCCGGCCACTCCATTGACTTCTTCATGGGTCCCTCTCTATAAATTGCCTACAGACATGCGAATCTTACACAGCTGGTAGAGAAATATGGATGGCTCGCACGTAGTCAAGAAGGTGGTATGCTTTCTAATGGTTCTAATTAGGGGTGTCCATAAAGCCCGCGCCGGCCCGGCCCGACCCGTGCCAGTCAGGTCCGACCCTAAAATTTGGATTATTTTGGAATTGAGTCTTGTCTTCTTTGGGTAGGGCTGGGTATTACTAAATTAGGGTAGGATTGGGCCCGATCCATTGACACCATGAGACCATCCATGGGCCACAGTCCACACCTCTCTCTCCTTCGTCTCTCCCCTTCTCTCTCCTCTGTCTCGCTTTCTGCACACATTTCATTACCTGGTTTTCCGACACCGATCTCCACATCCATCGCCTAGTTTTCATCTCGCCGGAGCTCGCTCTTTCGATCTCTCTCATGAAACTATGTTCGGAGATCCATGGCTCCTCGTCGTAGCTCGTTCCTCCTTGGGTTCTCAAGCCCTGCATTGCTCAAATCCCTCTGCTTCTGCCGACAGAGCCGTGTCCTCCCATCGATGCCGATTTAGCAAGCCTCGACCTCGTCCAAATCCCGGACTTCCGACGATTCTGTCGATTCCTCCCTCCTCCTCTGCCATCGTCGTCCTCCCCCCACCTTTTTGCAATGAAGCCCAACAGCAGATTCTTCACAATGGGGCTCGTACTTGCAAATCCCATCAGTACGAACCCTATGCGACAACAACCGCAGCCCTGAGATCAAGCGCTGCCGCGATGCACGCGATTTCTCAATGTGCCAGAGATTGGTGAAGGAATCGAGTGCTGGATTCGGTGGATCGACGAATAAAGATGGGATCGAAGAGGGAGGGGTTGATTTCTAGGGTTTTGCAGAAGGGGGGAAGAAGACGGAAGGGAAGGAGTGAAGTCAAGGAGTGGCGATACTCATGGAGAACGCGTCGTCGCTGCCGCCGCCAATCACCACCAATGCCTGCCGCAGGAGGTTCCCTGCTGCTGCGATTTACACGATCGGGTGGACTAATTTTCAATCCATCTATAAAAAAAATAAAAACCTGAAACCAGACCTGGCCTGGATCGGCCCGGCCCGGCCTGGATCGGCCCGGCCCGGCCCTTGAGGTGTGTGCTGAACAGGGTCTTGGGCCGGGTCTGGGCGGGTTAAGCTTGACCCTATTGATTTCGGGTCAGGTAGGGTATTATAAAAGCCCGACCCGATCCGATTCATTGACACCCCTAGTTCTAATGATGTTGCTACTATCTTTCGAATGCTTAACCGCAGCGCGCCCCCTTTCTCAAGTCCCGGTTCGGATCTCGGGCAGCTGGAGCTCGCCGGAGATTCCGATGGGCTTGAGAGGACTCACCGCCATGCTTCCGAAGGGCTCTGCGGTGCCTCCATCCTCGCCAAGCCCAGGCATTAATTGAAGCCTGATCTGATGATGGCGTATTGCTCCAATGTCGCTCAACAAGAAAAGCCTTCATAGCTTTCGCCTTTATTCTTTTTGTCTTTCTGCAAGCCCGACAGGTTCATTGAAACGCACCAGGTTCATATTCGCGTAGTGTTAGTTATTACTGATTCAGAGAAGAGACAAGCAGCCACACTTCGTCGCGTGTTCCCATTTGTTCTGACTCTCTGGATAATGCCAACAATCTATAGAACTTCATCGTTCAGTTGAGCAAACTTGCGCAAAAGTTCGATAATTCTTCGGTATGGGCTTTCATGCTTCTAACTTTTATCGCGACAATGCTGCAACTTATGTCGCCACACCGTGACTCGACTTGGCATGTCCTAGTAATTTTTTTTTTTTTCTGGTAGAATGGGCCGATGCTTATCGTGGACAAGGATAATATATCATGGTCAGACATGGGCGTGATCTGATATTGTGGTCCATTGCCAGGAGGCTACGGGATGAGTTGGATCCTGATGGAGGCAAGAACTGGCATCAATGTGTTGTTGCCCGAGGAGTAAGTGAACCCATGTGACGGGCCCGTTCTGGTTGGACCACCGGATAAGATGTCTTCTTCCCCGTCCGAGAAGGTTGTCAGGTGGGCTCAGTCCCATAGATTACATCAATCACATATTAAGAAAAATAGGGGCTCACACGGGGTCTCGCTCGAAAAGCACGACCTCTCGGGTAGCTTCCAGTGTCCGCGTTTAGTTGTCTAAAGATTTATCGTGTCTTTTTTATTTGTTTAGATGTAAAACTCGTTTCGGTGCCGAGATTATCTTCGCAAGAAACTTTCGGAAGGCTTTGTAAATTTGTGAAGTTTTCGTTCGGTTCGTTGTTAGGTGTTTTTGGGAGCTTTGATCTAATAAAACTCTCTGGTATAGTACCGCAACATCTCCACATGAGAAACGAAAAAAGGGTACGATTGTGCTCTTTCTATGTCCTTTCTTTGAAGGCCTATACTCGGCGTGCTCCTTTGGTCGTGTGCGACCTATGTTGATGACAATTAGGATAGATGGTGGAAAATCGGCGACGTATATGAAACGGGGACGGCAATTACCAGAAGATGAAACAAAATATATACAACTTCCTTGACTACTCTAGAGGTAGGCCTTGGCCAACGGTCGCAGGACTAAGGTACGTGTCCGATTCCCTCGATCAGTCGCGCGCAATCCAAAGTGTGAGACCCCAGTAAAATCATGTTTGTGGTGCGACCATCGATCAGCCAAGATCCGAGATTTATGACCAAAGTCACGCAACAACATCAAAAGAAGTGGTGCTCATCGGCCGGCCCAAACACTTCCAGAAAGACAAGGCATCGCCATTAATTGGTCGATAATGATGTAACCACTCCTTTATGTTGCCTCTTTCCATTTTCACGGACTCATGGCGTGATAGGTCTTTGGGAAGTTCTGCGTTGTTGGATTGGTAACACAGAAAAGAGGACACATGAGGTCGTTCAAAAAAGCAGAAGCATAGCCATCAGCAAGCAACAACCATCGCAGGAGGCAAAGTTCCAACTTTCTTCTAATAAAAAAGAAAATTGCCATTAAAAGAGAAGTTTCCTTTGCACTGCCAAGAGCGCAATGTCACTACTTTGGCCCATTCCCATGTCCTCTTTCCAGTCTTAGGAGTCAACAACGGTTGATTTGTGTGAATAAAACCAAATCAGATGGCACATCTCTCTCTCTCTCTCTCTCTCTCTCTCTCTCTCTCTGTGTGGAGGAAGATTCCATAGTGGGGGCTCCTTGGCCACCGCCACAGGTGGCCCCTCCACCACCCGCGGCCAACCATGTGCATTGAACACATTGAAAAAAAACCCCCCTCTGAGGAATTGTTTATCTAGAAGGTTGATGGGTGATGAAAATGACATTTTGCCTCGTGATGGTGATTGGCTTAATCAGTACAGGTTCCATCCCAAGGTAAAATGAATTTGGAAACACCACCCCACCATTACCCCCTTGGAGTACCAAAATCTTGGGATTCTTTCCTTTTTGAACCCTTTTTGTTTGGTCAGATTTTTGAAATTGAACATGCGACAATTCGACTAGCAAAATAGGATCCTCCTCTCTGGGCCACTTTCCTGAAAATTCTTTCCACGAAACACTCGATCATCTTCTCGGTTGATTTGTGCCGACGAGAGGAGATCAACACTAATGATAACCGAGATCATCTTCCACGTAACACGAATCATCTTTTATTAATGGGCAAGCACCTATTTGTTTTCTATTTATTTATTTACAGAACAGTTGATTTATTGTCTAGAATTGGCAACACTGTTAAGCGTTGAACAAGCCATAAGCGTTTTTCTTTCGGTCGGTCCCTTCAAGGGAGAAAAACAGCATGAACACGGAAACAGAATCTAGGCTGTGAAGATTGCAAATCAATCAGATACAGTACTTCAGCTGATAACGATGAACATTCACTCCGAACTGTAAAATTCCGTATAAATTATATTGCAGCAGGAGAGATACAACTCTAAATTCTAATCCGCACCGCTGCGCCGGACTTCTCCTTTGTAATCCTCATAATTTTTACATGTGATCCAAAGGAGAGTCCAAATTGGTCTCCACTCAAAACAAAAGTAGACACAAAACTACACAACAAAAGAGGAAGAAACATATTCTGCTCAAAGACTTATCAGCCTGCATCACATGCCTCCTCACCCTGGGGCTGCTGCTCCCGGCGAGATGATACGAGTTTGGGTACGAGTACAAGTTCGTCATCGAGTTCCCAAACACCCTCGCGTATACCATCTCACCAAGCATCCCAATCATCGGGTCCACCAAATTCGTCGATGCCCCACCTACGTTAGTCATTGGCGCGGCTGGGTAGGTACCAAGTTGGGACTGGTACAACGGCGATTGTCGTGTGTAAACTTGATTGTGAACTCGCTGAACTGAACGTGGACTAGAGATAGAGCCGAGGGATCTCGGGCTATCAACGCCACAAGCAGGACCAAACGGTCTTTTCGGTATGACTAAGCCGAGTTGCCGGGCCTTGCTTTTGGCCGATTTGGTAGATCCACCGCGGCCATAGAGCGGTACCAGAGTGGCCTGTGAAACCTCTGCTTTACAAACCGGACACTGCTGTGGTTGCGGTTCTTCGTTTTCCATGTCAGTACTCTGAACTTGAAGCCACTTGTAGATGCAAGGCCAACAGTAGAGATGACCACATAGGGTAACCACTGGATCCTGCACGATGTCGAGGCAGATATTGCACTCGAACCCACCAGAAAGGTTATCCTCCGAGTCAGCAGCAGCCGCCACGAGGGACTTCCAGTTCTCTAAAGATGACTTGTGTACTCCGCAAGGGTTTTGCGATGCCATAGAATCCACAAAAGAGCGCTCTAGGGCCATCTTGCTTGTGCTATGACCAAGATTCCTTGCCTTCCTGGATCATATCAAAAGGATAAGATCAGAAACACTAAAAATCTAATGAACAACTGAAGCCACGCGCAACAAAGTGATCTTTATTCCTTTCTTCATCATCTCTGTTTTGTCCGTCTTTCGCAGGGAATTAGGTGAAAATTTATGCAGACAAACTTTCTGGCATAAGAGTTCATAAATCTAACTTGATGTTTCCTCTGAAATTCTTATTTCCTCTCGACTTATGAGGCAAAAAAAAACATATTATTAGGGCGGTTGGCAGTATCTTCTCGCAATCATACACCTTGATGGATGGAATCCATCCATCAAGCATCAATTTTGATGGAAAGCACGGGAAGAGATTCTCGCACACAGTTGGAACAGAGGCAGGTTTCATATCAGGGGGACATCCGTGGGCAATATCCCCCCCCAGAGATCTGAGGTACGAGAAACTGGGTCACACGCTCCCAGATGTAATCCCAAAAATATGGTAAACCGAGAGGGGGCGGGCACGTATAACTATCAATTACCAACGAGGTGTTCTGAAGATGCCAGGCGATTGAAAATTCAGATTATAAGAAAAAATAAAAATCAATGCTTTGGCCCGAAACGCAAGAAGCTAACAAAACCCAACTCGCAAGATCTGGTTCTGTCATCGTTTCAGGGCCAGTCGCGGAGGAAGGAAGGAAGGCGGACGACCGCCGGACCATCTTCCTCCGCATTTACTCTCGACGGAAAAGAAGGGCGAAGCAGAGCGCCAAAACCAAACCGCGCACGGAGATTCCACATCGCTTACTCCGCCCTAATCTCTCGTATCCCCTGGCACCAAAATAAAAAGAAAAAATCGACCGCGAACCACTCGAGGCTCCAGAACCATCTAGAAGGTTCCGCTCATTGCCACCTCCCCTTTCCCAGTTCTTCCCACGCGCGCGCACGCGCGCAGCTAGCTAACAGGCATCTTCACAAAGGACACGATCACAAATCGAAACCCAGAATCGACTCCCGACTCCTACCGTTTCCTTCTCAAGAGGGACGAGGGGGGCGGAGCGAAAAAAGAAGAGAGCAGGTAGCAAGTCTCGTACCGAGAAAAGGACCACACAGAAAGAGCGAGCTCCCGGCGTGCCGACCGCGGCGTGTGCTCGACCGCCCCTTCTCCGTCCGCCGCGCGAATCGAACTTTCGAGAGAGAGAGAGAGAGAGATTCAACCCAATGCCGAGGCCTGTTCACGATGGCTAGAGAGCTCCGCGAGCTTTTAGAGAGAGAGAGAGAGAGAGAGATATGCGTGGTAACGGATGACGATGGAGAAGATGAAGGACGAAGGCTTAATATACACACGCGCACACCCACAGAGAGACACGCGGGCCAGGGGGCGGGGGGAAATTACACGGTGCGCGCGGGTGCACCGCATCGTACGATGTGCGCTGCTGCGTGCGTGGGGGCGTTATCGATACGGCGATCCGCGGGACGGAGATGTGACGGTGGGCCCCCCGCCCCCCCCTTCCCCGGGGACACGTGGCATGCGGGCGGTTGCTCGCTGTCGGGCCGGTCGTGGACCTCGCCATTTTTCGTATCGTTTCGATTGATTTCGGGATTAGTTAATTATTTGGATTACGGATTTTTGGTTTTTTATTTTAATTTCAAATGTCAGATTTGTCAATGATTGGCTCCTTCGCTCGGATATTTTTAGAGTTAATACCACGAAAAATCTCAAATTAATACACCTATGATAATTTTACCTTGAATTAATTTTTTGACCATAAAAAACTCTAAACTGGTACACTTGTGATAAATTTATTCCGAACTAATTTTTTATTCACAAAAAATATCAAATTGATGCACATGTGATAATTTTACATCAAATTAATTTTTTTACGACAAAAAATTCCATGTGACAATTTTACCCCAAACTAATTTTTTGACCACAAAAAATCTAAAATTGGTACATTTGTAATAAATTTACCCTCCGTTAATATCCGTTAAATTGGATTAATATCACGAAAAATCACAAATTGGTAAACTTGTGACAAATAGAGGGGTAAAACCCCAAACTGATATATTCGTCAACTACCACGTATCATCAAACTTAATAATTAGACAGTAAAATTTAACAGAAATCAACGGAGGGTAAATTTGTTATAGGTGTACCAGTTTAAGATTTTTGGTGGGAAAAAAATTAGTTCGGGGTAAAATTATCACAGGTGTACCAATTTGAGGTTTTTTATGATCAAAAAATTAGTTTGGGGTAAAATTGTTACAGGTATACCGGTTTAAAATTTTTTGTGATAAAAAAATAATTTGAAGTAAATTTATCATAAATATATCAGTTTAAAATTTTTGGTGGCACTGACTTATATTTTTATGTTTATGTTGGGGTGGGGAGCAGAAAAAATTATTATAATAAGGGCGGATCAGGAGGAATAATTTAGTGGAAGCAATGATGGTGGGCGGTTTAGGGTTCTTGCTTAGCAAGGAGGTTTCCCACTCCATTGCTATGTGAAAACACTTAATTAAAAATTCGTTAATTAACCTCATTGTCAGGAGATTTTCCCTAAACTCGCGATTGGTAACTCATTTGTGCTTGCACGGTATGTGGTGCTTTGAATAGTTAGCGGACTCTAATTTTGAGCTTATAGCGGTTCAAGGGGGTCCGCGAAATTTTCATGTGAGTGTCAGAGCGAGAGACCTTGGGCTCGAATCTTTTCAAACCTTTTTATCTATCATCCCCTGATCGTGAATTTCCGCGCTTCGTTTCAAGCTGAGGAATCGAATTCCGGGTCGCGGTTTTTGAGACTCGAATCGTAATGAATCAGTGGCGAGAGGTTGCTTGAGCACATGCCGATTACCATCCCAATCACATGATGGGTTCGATCATCATCCATGAAAGAGATGCGAAAGCAATGTGAACACATTATTGACATCGACGAGGAACACTATTGCTTGGACGTCATTGCCAAAGTTCTCTCTTTTTTTTCTCATACTCATCGGTCACGCATCAAATTAGCCATGGTTTGGCACATCTACCATATACTATATTACAATAAGATTTAAAGCATAACTTCCCCCCTTTATTTTTTCTATGTTGAACGAATTTGTCGACATTGACGTGCAAAACTGGCATTGGTTTCTGAGCAGTCCGAGAAAAGTAAGGTCAGTAGGTGAAAGCCTTCTCCATTTCTATCGTTAGATGTGTTTTAGGTGGAGAGTCCAAATGCAACGATCATTATGTTAATCCCTGTCATTTGCAACGCAAGTTCTCCACTTTGCCAACCACCATAAATTTAGAAAGCGTGGTTATGCAATGATACCATGTCAATGCGTCGCATGACATGGATATTGCATGATAAGCCTTACTTGTGTGCATTTGGAGTTGTGTCGAAAGATTAATGAGTATAATCTACAATCGAGTTATTCTTATCTTCTGACTACGCACCATATGCTTTTTTTTAGTCAAGACACCGCCATATACTTCCGCACTATAATTCTTCTTCTTTCTTCTTTATTTTTTTTCTATGTAAGGGCATCACGAATTGATGATAAATAATGAGCAACCGCCGGTTTGTGGTTGATGATGACCTTTTGTGACCCACTCACCATTCGATTGATTAGCTCAACCGCACGTCAAAAACATGGTGAGTATTATCAATCTGACTTTGCTGGATTAGGGCAAGTCTGCTGGCATGAGCTATTGGCTAAACCTGCGGTTTTAGAACTCTTTCAAGTCATTCAATAGAAGGGGTGACCACACATCTGATCTGAAGATGAGATGTTTATATTATTAGGGTCAATTGCTTGTAAAGCAAGGCCCCCAAGATTTCAAAATATTGGATAATGGGATTCTAATCTTGAAAACCATATATTCAAATGAAAAGAGATAATACCATATGACATATCAATTGAAGAAGTCGAGTCGAATCATCATTCGGTTGTTAATCATCCTCTGAAGTAACATAAGCAAAAAAAAGATCACGAGCTTGCTTGAGTAGGATTCCAAAATAAATTCCATCTCGAGAAGGTAAATCAATTAAGACACAAGCTAAAAACCCAAGTGGTCCTAACATTTTCTATTTGCTTTGTTTTTTTCCTAGAACTGACATTTTCTAAAGGTGATAGTATGAAATGTTCTTCAGGTAACAAATGCCAACGCCTAATGCATTTTCATGGTAAGCAATTCTCTTGTGTTAGCAAGTCACATGATGCTAAGCACATGCATTAATCTTCTATGGATTATATAGAAGGGTTTTTTTTTTTTTTGATAATCCAGGGAACCCCCGCACGGCCGATAGCCGGGGAGTAAACCCTGGGGGCGACACGTGCTAGCCACCACACACGTGCTATACAAGGGTTTATGCCACGAAAAACTCAAAACCGATATACATGTGATAAATTTACTCAAATTCCAAATCAGTACATTTGTGACAAATTTATCATCCGTTAGTTTTCGTTAAATTATATTAATACCATGAAAAATCGCAAACTAATAAACCCTAAACTAGTACACCCATCAATTATCACGTGTCATCCAATTCTAACTTAACGGTCAAATTTAACGGAAAGTAAAGTGGTTTGGGGTTTTTTGTGATCAAAAAATTAATTTTACTCAACAAATATACCAATTTGGAGTTTTTCGTGGTATTAATCGTATATACAATTAGCGACATCCCACACTTAGAATCTTCAACCTTGAGATCTCAAGACAAATCAAGACTTCTTATAATCAATTCGAGCCTTATCAAACTCTCACTAACGACATTATTATATCGACTCCCCGCCTGTTTTTCTATCGCGCACACCACCTTAATTGGCCGGCAGCCAGCGATAAATAATAGAGGGAGAAAGCACATTACATCGCACCAATGAATGGTGAAATAGATGGGATGCCCGTTGATAACTCATCAGTGGGGTTGACCAGTCAAGAAAGAGCACCACCTCAAAGATTGTCCTTGATATTAGTATTCTTCGCATAATGCTCTTGTCACGCAGAAGGTGACACACGGAAATTCAGGTGATAACCGACCTTACTGATTCAAGTTTTTTAAACGACATTAAGCATCTCTCTCTCTCTCTTTCTCATCCAGAAGCAACTTTCTCATCCGGAAGCAAAGGCATAATCTAATGAGATAAACCAAAGTTTATGAAGTCGAGCGACGGACGGAAGCTGGGAACTGGTCAACATGATAATTGCATCCTAACCGTACTTACCGTCATCGATTTCATTCGTAAGATTCCCTAAGATGCCTCTCAGGGAAATTTGGTGAAGTGGTTGGGATCAGGTGTTGATAGGAGTTGTCCGTGTGGATAGTTTAGAATCCTCGTGCTTCATGCTCGTGCACTGCAGGTCATTTTATGGAAAGGTTGACGAAGCCTGTGAAGGGCTGTTTTCTCGTGTTGATTTCCAGTTTGAGTCGTTTCCATACGATTCTCACAGTTGAATGGAGGTCATGCATATGCTACCCAAAGAAAGCTCGAGTCCCGGACAATGATTCAAGCAATGCACGAGAAAACGGCCATAACTTTTGGTCAAACAAGAGTTACCAGATTCATGATACTAATTTGGAAAGCTCATTTCAAGCATTGTATGGTGACCAAAGTGGGTTGGTTCCCTGTTTGTAGTTGCTTCGGAGCGCAAAATTCATCGTTTTATCCATATGTTTTAAGACAATTTTTTGCGTTATTACAAGCTCTATTTATTTTTCCGAATTCTTACTGCTTAAATTTATCTTCGAGTTTTCCAGTGTCACCTAGGGTTTGTTTTTTGGGCCACCACCTAGGGTTAGCAGGGTATTTCATAAAGCAGCTTTCGTCATATTTTATAGAATACTGAAAAAAAGAGATTTCTTTCTAGTCGCACTTGTGGGCATGTAGACCCGAGTGCGTGTTTCCGAATCGTCGAATCCGTGTTTATGTATTGCTTTGCTAGCGCTACACTAATTGACCCGTGGCCCAAATATCATGTCAAGAAAATGAACTGAAATCTCAAGTAGTTGAACAATAATGATAGTGGTTGACGTGATATGCAAAAATCCTATTCGAACCAGGACAAAATCAAACATAATTAATAGAGATAATGACACGAATGGTCCCTCAATTTTAACCCAATATATAATGTGATCTTTAAACTTATAATTTATTAAATGTGGTCCACGAATTTTAATCTAATATGCAATGTCATCATTGAACTTTTGATAAATATTTAAACTAGTGCATTGACAATATGAAAATATCTAATACTATCCATCTATTAATTTAAGTTCATGGACAACATTGAACGTTTCCCTATAATCTAGGAATTAGTTCGAACACGTACCAAAAGTTCAGAGATAATATTGAATAAATTAAAAATTCATGGACAACATTATACATTGGGCTAAAACCCAATTACGGTCACATTCTTTCTCTGGCTTTGCTAAAACCAAATATTTTCGATCTCAAATTCAGGTGAACGGAGAAATATACAACCATGAAAAGCTGAGGAAGCTCTTGCCTAACCACAAATTCAGAACCGGTAGCGATTGTGACGTAATTGCACATCTGGTGAGCCCCTTGGCAAACTTTCACTTCCTTTATCTTTTTTCCTAGAAAAGTAATTAGCTGCTATTTAATCTTTACCAGATATCTCGTTATCACTTAATTGTCTATGTTACCACATTTAAATGTCGACTTATCCCTTCATCTAATTTAAGGCTTTAAGAGCAGTTACCGGTGGTTGCCCGAAACTCTTAAGCCTAAACTCTTAAGAAAAAAGTATCGTCGGTGCATATTTTCAGCCAATATTCCTAAGGTACTCGTTGACAACGTCCTTTCGTTAGGCCTGACCGATCGGCTAAATCTCGCTCTAGAACACGACGGGGAACTATGAATAGGTGTAGTCGGGAGTTCAGGACTATCAGGAGTCCATTTCCCGAGGAAATTAATTAATTCAGATCTGTTTTCAACGGGAGAACGTGGGGTGGGACAGAAGAAGCCCTTCTAGAAAGAGGCATTAAATTTTCATTTTTGCTCTTTTCTTGTATTTTAAAAGGGTAGGACCGCACGAGGACGGATGAATTTCTAGAAGGTGAGCGCGTTGGGGTAGATGGAAAAAAAGGGTTATTTGGACGGTCCTCGGTTTTTCTTTCCTCCTTTCTTGCTTTGACCATGGTGCCCGAGCCATATAATTCAATATGAGTACGTAGCTTACTTCTATAATGTCCTTGAATGGAAAATGAGTAGAAATATATAAATAAAATAAACAAATGGATAGAAAGGAAGAGAGATGAAATAATAGTCCATTTGATGTTGAATTGGGTGCGTGATAGGAGAAGAGAGAGGTCAATTAAGTCAAGAGACCACAACAATCCTTGTTTTTAATTACTTAATTGGGAAAAAAAACAAATGGTAGGGATGAAGAAAAGGAGCGCAACCTTAAGGACACCATAAAGACAGTGTTCATAGTGTTTTTTTTTCCCTTCAACTCCGGCCAACTCATGAAATACCCGGCTTCATAGTCCGAAGAAAGCTTGGAAAGGGGCACGGTGCTGCCATTTTGAAACGTTTTGCTTGAACCGTGTCTATTAAGAGGGGATAATGAATGATTCCTGAATTTTGGATTAACGTGCAATGTGATTCATGAATTTTTAATTTGTTCAATGAAGTCTATAGAGTTTTGCCACATATTCAATTTAGTTTATGAACTATACGAAAATATTCAATACCTTTGAATATTTTTGTATAGTTAAGGGATTAAATTAAACTTGTATTGAAAGTTCAAGAGTCACATTGCATATCATGCTATAATTTAAGGAGCACATTGAATAAATTAAAAGTTTAGGAACTATATTACATAGTAAGTCATAACTCAGGGATCAATTGTGTCATTTTCCCTATTAAGAAGGTAAATAAGAAATCGATTAATTGTTTGCTTGATTACTTTTTGGAATATTCGGACCAACAGAAATCTGGCAAGTGCATCCCGGACAACAATTCGGGCAATGCACGAGAAAATGGCCATGACTTTTGGTCAAACAAGAGTTACCAAATCCATAATACCAATTCGGAAAGCTCATTTCAAGCACTGTACGATGGCCAAAGCGAGTTGGTTCCCTATTAGACAATGTTTCAGAGCACAAAATTCCTTGTTTTATGCATATGTTTTTTTCCCGTTATTACAGGCTTTATTTATTTTTCCGAATTCTTACTACTTAAACTTATCTTCGACTTTTCCAGTGTCACCTAGGGTTAGCAGGGTATTTCTCAAAGCAGCTTTCGTCATATTTTATAGAATACACCAAAAAGAGATTTGTCTCTAATTGTGCTCGTGGGCATGTACACTCGAATGCGTGTTTTCAAATCATCCAATTCGTGTTTATCTATCGCTTTGCCAACGTTACACTAGATCGACCCATGGCCCTAATATATGTCAAGAAAATGAACCGAAATCTTAAGTAGTTAAATAATAACAAAAGCGATCAACCCGATCCCACAAAAATCCTATTCCAATCACGATAATATCGGATGTAATCAATATGGATCTTGTTGATGAGTGCTCCCATTATATCTGTCAATCATACCAACCAAAAAAAGATCTTCAGTTTTGTTGTGTTATAACACAAGAAAAGGTACTTTGGAAACGACAGTCTCTTTGTGCATATGTTCGGCCAATATTCTTAAAGTACTCATGCTGATATTTAGAGTCAGAAAGAAAATAACGACAAAGTGATTATGATGGCTCAACCCCAATTAGGATTGTATGATGTGAATTTATAGGAATGACTAATTACGGTCAGGGTACAGATAGAAATATAATTATAGAAATGCTCGATAATACATTCGACCGGCTAAATCTCATTCTAGAACCTGATGGGGAACTATGAATTGGTGGAGTCGGGAGTGTAGGAGTTCATTTCCCAAGGAAATTAATTACATAAAATCCGTTTTCAACAGGAGAACGTGGCTTAGGGGGGCTAATGCGGTTGATTTAGGAGGGTAATTAAGACACACTACAAAAAAACGGATTTTTGCCACGAAAATTTTCCAACGAAAAATTTTCGTCGCAAATTTGCGACAAATTTTCCAACGAATGACAAAATTCGTTGGAAATTTCCAACGAAAAAATTTTCGTTGGAAAATTCGTTGGAAATTTCCAACGAAAATTTTTTCGTTGGAAAATTCGTTGGAAATTTCCAACGAAAATTTTTTCGTTGGAAAATTCGTTGGTAATTTCCAACGAAAAAATTTTCGTTGGAAAATTCGTTGGAAATTTCCAACGAATTTTTTTTCGTTGGAAATTTCCAACGAATTTTCCAACGATTTAAAAAAATTCATTTTTATTCCCCATTTTTTATATTCGTTGGAAAATTCGTTGGAAATTTCCAACGAATTTTCCAACGAATTTCAATTTTCCGGCAATTTTTTCATAGTGGACAATTTTCGTTGGAAAATTCGTTGGAAATTTCCAACGAATTTTTTTTCGTTGGAAATTTCCAACGAATTTTCCAACGATTTTAAAAAAATTCATTTTTATTCGGCATTTTTTATATTCGTTGGAAAATTCGTTGGAAATTTCCAACGAATTTTTTTCGTTGGAAATTTCCAACGAATTTTCCAACGATTTAAAAAAATGCATTTTTATTCGGCATTTTTAATATTCGTTGGAAAATTCGTTGGAAATTTCCAACGAATTTTTTTTCGTTGGAAATTTCCAACGAATTTTCCAACGATTTAAAAAAATGCATTTTTATTCGGCATTTTTTATATTCGTTGGAAAATTTGTTGGAAATTTCCAACGAATTTTTTTTTCGTTGGAAATTTCCAACGAATTTTCCAACGATTTAAAAAAATGCATTTTTATTCGGCATTTTTAATATTCGTTGGAAAATTCGTTGGAAATTTCCAACGAATTTTCCAACGAATTTCAATTTTCCGGCAATTTTTTCATAGTGGACAATTTTCGTTGGAAAATTCGTTGGAAATTTCCAACGAATTTTTTTTTCGTTGGAAATTTCCAACGAATTTTCCAACGATTTAAAAAAAATGCATTTTTATTCGGCATTTTTAATATTCGTTGGAAAATTCGTTGGAAATTTCCAACGAATTTTCCAACGATTTAAAAAAATGCATTTTTATTCGGCATTTTTAATATTCGTTGGAAAATTCGTTGGAAATTTCCAACGAATTTTCCAACGAATTTCAATTTTCCGGCAATTTTTTCATAGTGTACAATATTCGTTGGAAAATTCGTTGGAAATTTCCAACGAATTTTCCAACGATTTAAAAAAATTCATTTTTATTCCCCATTTTTTATATTCGTTGGAAAATTCGTTGGAAATTTCCAACGAATTTTCCAACGATTTAAAAAAATTCATTTTTATTCCCCATTTTTTATATTCGTTGGAAAATTCGTTGGAAATTTCCAACGAATTTTCCAACGAATTTCAATTTTCCGGCAATTTTTTCATAGTGGACAATTTTCGTTGGAAAATTCGTTGGAAATTTCCAACGAATTTTCCAACGATTTTAAAAAATTCATTTTTATTCGGCATTTTTTATATTCGTTGGAAAATTCGTTGGAAATTTCCAACGAATTTTTTTTCGTTGGAAATTTCCAACGAATTTTCCAACGATTTAAAAAAAATGCATTTTTATTCGGCATTTTTAATATTCGTTGGAAAATTCGTTGGAAATTTCCAACGAATTTTCCAACGATTTAAAAAAAATTCATTTTTATTCCCATTTTTAATATTCGTTGGAAAATTCGTTGGAACTTTCCAACGAAAATTTTTTTCGTTGGAAATTTCCAACGAATTTTTTTTTCGTTGGAAATTTCCAACGAATTTTCCAACGATTTAAAAAAAATGCATTTTTATTCCACATTTTTAATATTCGTTGGAAAATTCGTTGGAAATTTCCAACGAATTTTCCAACGAATTTCAATTTTCCGGCAATTTTTTCATAGTGGACAATTTTCGTTGGAAAATTCGTTGGAAATTTCCAACGAATTTTCCAACGAATTTAAAAAATATTAATTTTATTTGGAACTTTTTATATTCGTTGGAAAATTCGTTGGAAATTTCCAACGAATTTTCCAACGAATTTCAATTTCCGGGGAATTTTTTCAGTGTGTACAATTTTCGTTGGAAAATTCGTTGGAAATTTCCAACGAATTTTCCCACGAATTTCAATTTCCCGCAATTATTTTAGTGTGTACCGTTTTCGTTGGAAAATTCGTTGGAAATTTCCAACGAATTTTCCAACGAAAACCCTACTATTTTCATGTTCAAAATTTTCGCGCTCCCCCTAAATTTTCACATTCACTCACTCTCTCTCTCTCCTCTCTCCTCTCTCTCTCTCTCTCTCTCTCTCTCTCTCTCTCTCTCTCTCTCTCTCTCTCTGCATCGCCTTCGTCTCCTCCCCGCTGCCCCCCTCCTCCTCTTCTCCCTCTGTCTCCCCCTCCGCCTCCTCCCCCGCTGCCCCCCCTCCTCCTCCGGCTCCGGCTCCGGCTCCCTCGCCAAAGGCGCCGCCGTGAGCTCCGAATCAGAGAAGGGGCACCGCCGAGCAGCACGGCACCGGGAGCGCCGAGATCCGATCGAGGCCTCGCCCGAGGGAGGAGCCGCCGCCGCCGCCGGCTGAGGAGGAGGAGGAGGGCGGCATTGCCGCGGAGCAGCAGCCGAGGAGGGATGGGGAGCGAGAATCGGGAGCCGGGAAAACCCTAGGCGGCTCCCTCCCCAAAGGCGCCGCCGCGGCCATGCAGGGCCGCCCCCGACGCCCCCGACGCCTCCGACGCCCCCGACGCCCCCGACGCCTCCGACGCCCCCGACGCCCCCGACGCCACCAAGCCTCGTCGCCGGCGAGGGTCGAGCTCGCCCAGATCTGGGCGAGCTCGCCCAGATCTGGGTGAGCTTGGCCATCGCCGGCGACGAGGCTGGCCCTCGCCGGCCATGGCGAGGGCCGAGCTCGCCATGGCCGGCGAGCTCGAGCTCGCCCAGATCTGGGCGAGCTCGGCGCTCGCCGGCGACGATGCTGGCCCTCGCCGGCCATGGCGAGGGCCGAGCTCGCCATGGCCGGCGAGCTCGGCCCTCGCCGGCGACGAGGCTGGCCCTCGCCGACGGCGAGGGCAATTTTCCGAAATAAAATTTCGGAAAAAAAAATTCAAAAGAAAATTCGAAAAAAAAAATTCAAAAAAAATTCGAAAAAAAAAATTCAAAAGAAAATTCGAAAAAAAAATTCAAAAAAAATTCGAAAAAAAAATTCAAAAGAAAATTCGAAAAAAAAAATTCAAAAAAATTCGAAAAAAAAATTTCAAAAGAAAATTCGAAAAAAAAAATTCAAAAGAAAATTCGAAAAAAAAATTCAAAAGAAAATTCGAAAAAAAAATTCAAAAAAAATTCGAAAAAAAAATTCAAAAGAAAATTCGAAAAAAAAATTCAAAAAAAATTCAAAAAAAAATTCAAAAAAAAATTCGAAAAAAAAAATTTCGTTGGAAAAAAATTTCCACGAAATTTCGAACAAAAAAAATTTTGTAAGTTTTCCAACGAAAAATTTTTCGTTGGAAAAAAATTTTCCACGATTTTTCGACCAAAAAAAAATTGTAATTTTTCCAACAAAAAAAATTTCGTTGGAAAAAAAATTTCCACGATTTTTCGACCAAAATTTTTTTTTTCTAATTTTTCCAACGAATTTAGCCACGAGTTTTCCAACGAATTTTCCAACGAAATAAAATTCGTTGCAAATTTCCAACGAAAATTGAAATTTTTCGTTGGAAAAATTTCCAACGACCTATTACCAACGAATTTTTTTTCGTTGGAAAATTCGTTGGAAATTCATTTTCCAACGAATTTTTCCAAATTTTTCGTTGGAAATTTTGTTGGAAAAAATCAGTTTTTTTTGTAGTGACAAAGAACGCGTGGTGGGACAAAAGCCCTTCTAGAAAGGGGCATTCATTTTCATTTTTCCTCTTTCTCGCATTTTAAAGGTTAGGAGGAGGAGGATGAATTTCTAGAAGGTGAGTGCTTGGGGGTAGTTGGAAAGAGGGTTATTTGGACGGTCCTCGGTTTTTCTTCCTTCTTTCTTGCTTTGACAACGGAGCCCGAGTTACATAATTCAATAGGAGTAGCTTACTCCTAGAATGGATGTAGTCTAGAGAAGTGAAAAGAAAAAACAAATAAATAAACAAATCGAGAGAAAGGAAGAGAGATGAAATAATAGTCCATTTGATGTTGAATTGGGTGCGTGATAGGAGAAGAGAGGTCAATTAAGTTAAGAGACCACAATAATCCTTGTTGATATTTACTTAATTGGGAAATAACAAAGGACAGTGATGAAGAAAAGGAGGCCAACTTTAGGGATATCATAAAAACAAGGGTTAATACCACGAAAACTTTAAATTAATACATTTATGATAAAAATGTATCCCAAACTAATTTTTTGACAATAAAAAATCTCAAACTGATACACTTGTGATAAATTTACCATAAGCTCATTTTTTGACCATCAAAAATCCCAAACTGATACATTTGTAACAAATTTACCCTCCGTTAAATTGAATTAATATCACAAAAAATCACAAAATGGTACACTTGTGATAAATGAAGCATAAAACCCTAAATTGGAACACCCATCAATTACCACGTGTTATCTAACTCAGAAATTTATCTGTAAAATTTAACGAAAACTAACAGAGGGTAAAATTATCACATGTGTACCAGTTTAGGATTTTTCGTGATCAAAAAATTAATTTTGGGTAAATTTGTTCCAAATATATCAATTTAGGGTTTTTCGTGATATTAACCCTAAAAACAATGCTATAGTGTATCTTTCTCTTCCTTCAACTCTGACTGAACTCATGAAATACCCGGCTTCATAGTCTAATGAAGTCGCAAGAGCCAAGAACCGAGCGGGCGGGGCCTAAAGCTGGAATTGTCCACACTTAGCAACGTGGGGCAGTCGATCATATGTCTTGCTCGCAAAACGCGTTCTAGTCTGAATTTTCTTTTTCCCCATAAGATGGAGAAGACATTAGGATAACTTGAGAACTACTTATGATCAAACGGGGCCCTTTGCTTGTGATGCGTTTCGATTCCAAAAGCAAAAAGTTCCCTAACTTTTTCACAGGCTCGATCATTATTGTGCTCATCCACCCTTAGACGTGAACCCATGGTCTTCTCGGGTTCCGATATATGTGCTCGGCGGTTTAAGATTCCTTGTTCACTTCACTACAAGTGCCTTTTGTCTTTTCAACAACGCAAAAGAGCAAGATGACACTCCCAGTTTTGTCGGGGGATGACAGAGCTGATCGGGACACAAAGCTCACTACTACGACTTTTAAGGATGTTCACACTCTTGATAACGACCCCCAAATTGATATACAAATGCGAATTAGGTAAGAGCATTATTAGGTGATCTAAAAGGGGACGTTTGTGCTTATAAAGTTAATCAAGAAGGAGAGCACTTCCGGGGCATTCATCATGTTGCATTTCTCCAAGTACAATTCTGGCCCTAACTTTTTTTTATCTCATAAAAAATCACAAACTTTCACTTGAATCCCAAATCTGACCTCTTTTGACTTAGAACAATTGATTATCCAACTTGACTATTTTACCTCAGCAATAAATCCACGTAACTTGCTGACTGGATTTAAAATACTATTTATTGCCTTCTTCTCTTAGGCACAATTTGAACAATAACGGTGAAACTGTTCATCTCCTTCACTTCACTAGCAAATCAAAAAGATCTCCAGATTAAATCTCTTTTGTCAAACTTCGTCGTTTTGTCAAAATTTGAAGTTGTAGACTACCGCCCGTCGATAGATGCCATGGACGAGATCCACCAAACTCACAACCATAACCTTTTTTCTCAAACAAGTTTGACTTTAGACATAAAATCAACGAGAAGCTAGATTTAGGATAAGCATGAAAGTTTGTGATTTTTTATGAGACAAAGAAAAGTTTGGGCCAGAATTGTCACTCAACCTAAAGTTTGTGCTTTTTTATGAGACAAAAAAAATTTGGGCCGGAATTGTCACTCAACCTAAAATTTGTACTTTTTTTTTTTTTAAATTAACCCCAAAAATATCAAAGTCTTAAAGGAACTTAAAAAAGTAAGCCACCGACCAAGAAACCAATGGCAAATTGGCAGTCAGGTTTCCATAATGGAATCTCGTATTCTTTACTCTTCCACTTGTTCACAATATTTAATTTAGGGTTGATTCCATAAAAAACTCCAAACTGGTATACATGTGAAAAATTTATTCTTCGTTAATATTCGTTAAATTTTACCATCAAATTACTAAGTTGGATGGCATGCGGCAGTTGACAGGCGTAGTCGTTTAGAGTTTTACCCCTATATTTATCACAGATTTATTAATTTATGATTTTTCGTGATATTAATTCAATTTAACGGAGGGTAAATTTATCACAAGCGTACCGATTTGGGATTTTTGAAGGTCGAAAAAAATTAGTTTTAGGTCAATTTGTTACAGGTGTACTTGTTTGGAATTTTTTGATGACAAAAAAATTAGTTCGGAATAAATTTTTTTTATAAATATATTAATTTAAGATTTTTTGTGATAATATCTGCCAACTCCCACCGTTTCTCCTTCCAAAGGGGGGAACAAAGAAGGGAGCAGGCAGCAGGTCTCGTACCGAAGAAAAGAACCCACAAAGGAGCGAGCTCCCGGAGTGCTCGACCGCCCTTCGCCGTCCGCCGCACGAACCGAACTTTCCAGAGAGAGAGAGAGAGAGATTCAACTCAAATGCCGAAGTCCGTTCGTCTCTCTCTCTCTCTCTCTCTCTCTCTCTCTAAAAGCTCGCAGAGCTCTCTCTCTGAAAGCTCGATGATGGTGGAGAAGACGAGGACGAAGGCTTAATATATATATACGCGCGCGCGCACAGAGAGACGCGCGGGGGCGGGGGCGAAATCGCAAGGTGCGCGCGGGTGCACCGCATCGTACGATGTGCGCTGGTGCGCGGGGGGCGGACGGAGATGAGATGGTGGGCCCCCCCCGTCCCCGGACACGTGGCAGGCAGGCGGTGCGAGCTGTCAGGCCGGTCGTGGAGCCTCCCCATTTTTCGTATCTTTCTGATTAATTTCGGGATTAATTAATTATTTGGATTACGGATTACGGATTTTGGTTTTTTTTTTCTATTTTTTATTATTTCAAATTTCAACGTTTTTAATGATTGGCTTCTTCAATCGGATATTTTTATGTTTATTTTGGGGGCGTGGGGGGGTGGAGGTGGGGTGCAAAAAAACATTATAATAAGGGCGGACCAGGAGCAATAATTTAGTGGAAGCAACGATGGTGGGCGGTTCAGGGTTCTTGCTTAGCAAGTAGGTTTCCCACTCCATTGCTATGTGAAAACATTTAATTAAAAATTCATTAAGTAACCTCATCCTCGGGAGACTTTCTCCTACACTAGCGATTGGTAACTCATTTGTGCTTGCACGATATGTGGTAACTCATTTGTGCTTGCACGATATGTGGTGCTTTGAATAGTCAACGGACTCTAATTATGAACTTACAGCGGTTAATTTCACACGGTATCAAGGCGGGAGGCCCTGGACTCTAATCATCTTGGACTTTTTCATTTGCCCTTCCCCCTTATCATGAATTCATGTGCTTAGTTTCGCACCCGAGATTTCTTTTTCTTGGTTGGGGTTTTCATGACTCAAGTCGTGATGAATCGGTGGCGAGAGGCTCTTTGAACACATGTTGATTACCATCTCGACCACACGATGAGTTCGAACATTATCTACGAAAGAGATGCGAAAGCAATGCGAACACATTATAGATGGGCGTAGCGTCCACTTAGGTAGCGAATGATAAACATTCTGTTTCAGAATGAGTTCCAGAAACAGAAATAGATTTTTCTATTTCTGGTTTCAGGATGAGTTTCTGAGAAAAGAAAACCGTTTGATAACGACCAAAAATCTCTATTTCTGGAACATAAATCCGTTTGATAATAGCACACAATTTCTATTTCCTGAAACAAAAACCCGTTTGATAAACAACACAAAATTCTATTTCCAGGAACAAAAATCCATTATTTTAGAAATGGAATAAAAATAATTAGAAAATCCAAAATAAATTGAAAAATTCTAGAAAAATTCATAACAATTTCCAAAAAATAAAAAAATTCAGATTTCAGAAAATAGGAAATTTGTTGAATTTTTTCAAAAAAAATAAAAAAAATCAAAAATTTTAAAACTTTATAAAAATGGCTTAAAATACCTGTGGCCACCCACTTTTAGTGAAATTTAAATTTTTTTAGTGCCCAAAAAAAATAAAAAATAAAAAATTTCAAAACTTCACAGAATAGTTTAGAATACATGTGGCCACCCACTTTGAGTGAAATTTAAATTTTTTAAGTTATCTAAAAAAATTCAAAAACTCAAAAATTTCAAAACTTCACAAAATAGCTTAGAATACCTGTGGCCACCCACTTTAAGTGAAATTTTAATTTTTTGAGGTGAAAAAAAAAGGAAAAAATCAAAAATTTCAAAACTTCACAGAATGACTTAGAATATCTGTGGCCACCCACTTTGATGAAATTTAAATCTTTTTAGGTGCCGAAAAAAAATAAAAACATAAAAAAATCAAAAATTCTAAAACTTCATAGAATGACTTAGAATGCCTCTAAACATCCACTTTGAGTGAAATTTAATTTTTTTAGGTGCCCAAATGGTATTTTTGATTTTTTAATTTTTTTCGACACCTAAAGAAAATTAAATTTCACTCAAAATGGTTGGCCACATATATTCTAAGCCATTCTGTGAAGTTTTGAAATTTTTGATTTTTTGCTTTTTTTTCTTTTTTTCGGCACCTTAAAAAAATAAAATTTCATTCAAAGTTGATGGCTACATGTATTCGAAGCCATTCTGTGGAATTTTGAAATTTTTGCTTTTTTTCTTATTTTTATTTTTTTCCGGCACATAAAAGAAATTAAATTTCGCTCAAAGTGGGTGAATACAGGTATTTTACGCAATTCTGTAAAGTTTTCAAAATTTTTTTCAGCACCTAAAAAAATTTAAATTTCACTCAAAGTGGATGGCCACAGGTATTCTAAGCCATCAAAGTGGGTGGCCACATGTATTCTAAACCATTCTGTAAAGTTTTTTATTTTTTATTTTTTTCGGTACCTAAAAAAATTTAAATTTCGCTTAAAGTGGATGGCCACAGGTATTCTAAGTCATTCTGTGAAGTTTTGAAATTTTTTATTTTTTGCTTTTTTTAATTTTTTTCGGCACCTAAAAAAAATTAAATTTCACTCAAATTGGGTTGGTACATGTATTCTAAGACATTATGTGAAGTTTTTAAATTTTATATTTTTTGATTATTTTTTGATTTTTTTTGGCATCTAAAAAAATTAAATTTCGCTCAAAGTGGGTGGCCATAGGTATTCTAAGTCATTTTGTGAAATTTTGAATTTTTTTATTTTTTTCGACACCTAAAAAAATTTAAATTTCACTCAAAGTGAGTAGCCACATATTCTAAACCATCCTGTGAAATTTTGAAAATTTTGATTTTTTGCTTTTTTTTCCCACCTCAAAGATCATGACTTCCAGATGAACATGTGTTTTGAAGAAAGAGTTCTCTCAGAAATGATTCTCATTTTTTGTCTAGAAATAGAAAACCTATTTTTTTTGGTTCTGATTTCTGGTTCAGAATCAGTTCTGGAACAAAAAGTTATTCCAGAAATAGAAAAATGGAATTGCGTTACCAAACGGGTTTTTGGTCTAAAGCTATTTATGAAAACAAAAAACTAGTTCTGGATAGAATCAGAATGGCTATCATGCGCTACCTTAATTTGCTCGGAAGTCATTGCCAAAGTTCCCTTATTTTTTTTTTCTCGTACTTATCGGTCATGCATCAAATTAGCCATGGCTTGGCAGAGCTACCATGTGCTAAATTACAATAAGATTTAAAGCATAACTTCCCCTTTATTTTATCTATGTTGAACGAATTTGTCGACATTGACATGTAAGTTCGAAACGGGCTGAGGTTTCAAATTCCAGATCACGGTTTTTGTAACTCGGATCCTGATGAATCGGTGGCGAGTGGTTGCTTGAGCACATGCCGATTGCCATCCCAATCACATGATGAGTTCGATCATCATCCATGAAAGAGATGAGAAAGCAATGCGAACACATTATCGACATCGACTAGGGACATTGTGTCCACTTTAATTTGCTTGGACGTCATTGCCAAATTCCTCTCTTTTTTTTTCTCATACTTATCGGTCACGCGTCAAATTAGCCATGGTTTGGCAGAGCTACCCTGTACCATATTACAATAAGATTTAAAGCATAACTTCCCCCCTTTATTTTATCTATGTTGAACGAATTGGCCGACATTGACGTGCAAAACTGGCTTTGGTTTCTGAGGAGTTTGCGAAAATTAAGGTCAGTAGGTGAAAGCCTTCTCCATTTCTATCGTTAGATGTGTTTTAGGTGGAGAGTCCAAATGCAATGATCATTATGTTAATCCGCGTCATTTGCAACGCAAGTTCTCCACTTTGCCCACCGCCATAAATTTAGAAAGCGTGGTTATACGATGATACCATGTCAATGCGTCGCATGACATGGATATTGCATGATAAGCCTTACTTGTGTGCATTTGGAGTTGTGTCGAAAGATTAATGAGTATAATCCACAATCGAGTTATTCTTATCTTCTGACTACGCACCATTTGCTTTTTTTTAGTCAAGAGACCGCCATATACTTTCGCACTATAATTCTTCTTCTTTCTTCTTTACTTTTTTTTCTATATAAGGGGATCACGAATTGATGACAAATAATGAGCAACTGACGGTTTGTGGTTGATGATGACCTTTTGTGACCCACTCACCATTCAATTGATTAGCTCAACCGCACGTAAAAAACATGGTGAGTATTATCAATCTGATTTTGCTGGAGTAGGGCAAGTCTACTGGCATGAGCTATTGGCTAAACCTGCAGTTTTAGAACGCTTTCAAGTCATTCAATAGATGGGGTGACCACACATCTGATCTAAAGATGAGATGTTTATATTATTAGGATCAATTGCTTGTGAAGCAAGCCCCCAAGATTTCAAAATATTGGATAATGGGATTCTAATCTTGAAAACCATATATTCAAATCAGGAGAGATAATACCATATGACATATCAATTGAAGAAGTCAAGTCGAATGATCATTCGGTTGTTAATCATCCTCTGAAGTAACATAAGCAAAAAAAGATCACAAGCTTGCTTGAGTAGGATTCCAAAATAAATTCCATCTCGAGAAGGTAAATCAATTAAGACACAAGCTAAAAACCCAAGTGGTCCTAACACTTTCTATATTCTTTTTTTTCCTAGAGCTAACATTTACTAAAGGTGATAGTATGAAATGTTCTTTAGGTAACTAATGCCAACGCCTTGGGCATTTTCATGGTAAGTAATCCTCTTGTGTTGGCAAGTCACATGATGCTAACTTGCTAAGCACGTGCATTAATCTTCTATGGATTATATACAAGGGTTAATATCACAAAAAATCTCAAGCTGGTATGCACGTGACAAATTTATCCTAAACTAATTTTTTTATCATCAAAACCCCCAAACTGGTACACATGTAACCATTTAAAATCCCAAACTAGTACATTTGTGACAAATTTACCATCCTTTGTTTTCATTAAATTAGATTAATACCATGAAAAATCTCAAACTGGTAAACTCCAAATCGATCGCCCATCAACTGTCATGTGTCATCCAACTCAGCAACTTGATAGTAAAATTTAACCGAAACTAACGCATTTTGGGATTTTTGGTGATAAAAAAATTAGTTTAGGATAAATTTATCACAAATGTACCAGTTTATGATTTTTCATGGTATTAACCCTATATACAATTGGCAACTTCCCACACTTAGAATCTTCAACCTTGAGTTCTCAAGACAAATCAATACTTCTTATATAATCTTTCAAGCCTTATCAAACTCTCACTAACGACATTTATTATTGACTCCACCCCATTTTTCTATCACAAACCACTTTGGCCTGCAGCCAATGATAAATAATAGAGAGAAAGCGGAAAAAGTGCTAAAAAAGTCTTAAACTTTTTGTATTAGTGCCAATTTAGTCATAAACCTTTTTTTTGTACCAATTCAGTCCTAAACCTTTTGTATTGATGTCAATTTAGTCCTAAACCTTTTTTTGGTGCCAATTTAGTCCTAAACCTTTTACATTGGTGTCAATTAAGTCCTAAATTTTTTGTCTTTATGTCAATTCAGTTCTTCTAGTCAATTTTGGCCGAATTTTGCTGACGTGGACGTCGATCGGCCGGTCACCCCTCCTCCAGCCAGCGCCGGCGAGGGCGGCCTAGCGCTAGGCGAGGCACGACCTCGCCAGATTCAGCGAGGTCGGGTCTCGCCCAGCTGTCAGCAAGGTTGGACCTCGCTGGATCTGGTGAGGCTCACCTTCGCCGTCGCTAGTGAGGGTAAGCCTCGCCATGGCTAGGTGAGGCCCGACCTCGCCAGTGACGGCGAAGGCGAGCCTTGCCTAGCCGCCTGCGAGGCTCGACCTCACCAGATCCGGCGAGGTCGGGCCTTGTCCAGCCATGGTAAGGCTCGCCTTTGCCGTCGTTGGCTAGAGCGAGCCTCGCCGGCGGCTGGGCGAGGCACGACCTCGCCGACGCCGACTGGAGGAGGGGAGGGGAAAAAAAAGTAAATAAAAAAGTAAATAAAAATTTAAAAAATATTAAAATATTATTAAAGTTATCCACGTCAGCGTTAGTGACCGGTTAGCGTCCACGTCAGCAAAATCCGGCCAAAATTGGCCGAAAGGACTAAATTAGTATAAAGACAAAAAGTTTAGGACTGAATTGGCACAAAAAAAGGTTTAGGATTAAATTGACACTAATGCAAAAAGTTCAGGACTGAATTGGCACAAAAAAAAGTTTAAAACTAAATTTGCATAAATACAAAAGGTTTAGGGATTTTTTTGGCACTTTTCCCGAGAGAAAGCACATCCCGTCTCACCAAGGAAAGGTGAAAATGATGGGATGGCCATTGATAAATCACTGGGGCTGACCAGTCAAGAAATTAAGAACACTTCAAGATTGTCCTTGATAATAGTATTCTTCACATAATGCTCTTGTCATATAGAGGGAGACACATGGAAAATCAGGTGATAACCCGACCTTGTTGATTCAGGTTTTGTAAACAACATTATTCAGTCTGTATCCTCAAAGCATCTCTCTCTCTCTCTCATCCAGAAGCAAAGGCATAATCTAATGCGATAAACTAAAGTTTATGAAGTGGAGCGATGGACGGAAGTTGGGAGCTGGTCGACATGATAATTACGTCCTAACTGTGCATAGCTCGTAGATTTCTCTCAGGATATTTTGGTGAAGTGGTTGGGATCAGGTGTTGATAGGAGTTGTCCCTGCAGATAGTTCAGAATCCTCGTGCTTCATGCTCGCGCACTGCGGGTCATTTTATGGAAGGTTGACGAAGCCTGTCAATGGCTGTTTTTTCATGCTGATTTCCATAGTGTTGATTTCCAGTTCGAGTCGTCTCCACACAATTCTCATGGTTGGATGGAGGTCATTGCATAAGCTAACCAAAGAAAGCTCGAGTCGTCAAGTCGAGGAGATGATGCATTTGGTGAGGGTTTGCTTGAACTATTTATATTAAGAAGGTAAATAAGAGATCGCTTGATGACTTTTTGGAGCATTCGTATTGACATAAATTCAGCAGGTAGGTCCCGGACAACAATTCGGGCAATGCACCAGAAAACGGCCATGACTTATAGTCAAACAAGAGTTACCGGATTCATGGTACCAATTCTGAAAGCTTATTTCAAGCACTGTTCGGTGACCAAAGCCGGTTGGTTCATTTTTGCAGTTGTTTCGGAGCGCAAAATTCATTGTTTTATGCATATGTTTCGAGACAACTTTCTATATTCAAGTCAATTTTTCGTGTTATTACAGGCTCTGCTTATTTTTTCGAATTCTTACTGTTTAAACTTATTTTCAGGTTGTTCTAGTGATACCTAAGGTTAGCAAGGTATTTCTCAAAGTAGCTTTCGTCATATTTTATATAATACAGAAAAAAAAATAAAGATATTTCTCTCTAGTTGCACTAGGGGGCACATACACCTGAGAGCGAGTTTC
>CM062220.1:20734568-20783129 GCA_031216235.1 Syzygium jambos
ACAAAGAACGCGTGGTGGGACAAAAGCCCTTCTAGAAAGGGGCATTCATTTTCATTTTTCCTCTTTCTCGCATTTTAAAGGTTAGGAGGAGGAGGATGAATTTCTAGAAGGTGAGTGCTTGGGGGTAGTTGGAAAGAGGGTTATTTGGACGGTCCTCGGTTTTTCTTCCTTCTTTCTTGCTTTGACAACGGAGCCCGAGTTACATAATTCAATAGGAGTAGCTTACTCCTAGAATGGATGTAGTCTAGAGAAGTGAAAAGAAAAAACAAATAAATAAACAAATCGAGAGAAAGGAAGAGAGATGAAATAATAGTCCATTTGATGTTGAATTGGGTGCGTGATAGGAGAAGAGAGGTCAATTAAGTTAAGAGACCACAATAATCCTTGTTGATATTTACTTAATTGGGAAATAACAAAGGACAGTGATGAAGAAAAGGAGGCCAACTTTAGGGATATCATAAAAACAAGGGTTAATACCACGAAAACTTTAAATTAATACATTTATGATAAAATGTATCCCAAACTAATTTTTTGACAATAAAAAATCTCAAACTGATACACTTGTGATAAATTTACCATAAGCTCATTTTTTGACCATCAAAAATCCCAAACTGATACATTTGTAACAAATTTACCCTCCGTTAAATTGAATTAATATCACAAAAAATCACAAAATGGTACACTTGTGATAAATGAAGCATAAAACCCTAAATTGGAACACCCGTCAATTACCACGTGTTATCTAACTCAGAAATTTGTCTGTAAAATTTAACGAAAACTAACAGAGGGTAAAATTATCACATGTGTACCAGTTTAGGATTTTTCGTGATCAAAAAATTAATTTTGGGTAAATTTGTTCCAAATATATCAATTTAGGGTTTTTCGTGATATTAACCCTAAAAACAATGCTATAGTGTATCTTTCTCTTCCTTCAACTCTGACTGAACTCATGAAATACCCGGCTTCATAGTCTAATGAAGTCGCAAGAGCCAAGAACCGAGCGGGCGGGGCCTAAAGCTGGAATTGTCCACACTTAGCAACGTGGGGCAGTCGATCATATGTCTTGCTCGCAAAACGCGTTCTAGTCTGAATTTTCTTTTTCCCCATAAGATGGAGAAGACATTAGGATAACTTGAGAACTACTTATGATCAAACGGGGCCCTTTGCTTGTGATGCGTTTCGATTCCAAAAGCAAAAAGTTCCCTAACTTTTTCACAGGCTCGATCATTATTGTGCTCATCCACCCTTAGACGTGAACCCATGGTCTTCTCGGGTTCCGATATATGTGCTCGGCGGTTTAAGATTCCTTGTTCACTTCACTACAAGTGCCTTTTGTCTTTTCAACAACGCAAAAGAGCAAGATGACACTCCCAGTTTTGTCGGGGGATGACAGAGCTGATCGGGACACAAAGCTCACTACTACGACTTTTAAGGATGTTCACACTCTTGATAACGACCCCCAAATTGATATACAAATGCGAATTAGGTAAGAGCATTATTAGGTGATCTAAAAGGGGACGTTTGTGCTTATAAAGTTAATCAAGAAGGAGAGCACTTCCGGGGCATTCATCATGTTGCATTTCTCCAAGTACAATTCTGGCCCTAACTTTTTTTTATCTCATAAAAAATCACAAACTTTCACTTGAATCCCAAATCTGACCTCTTTTGACTTAGAACAATTGATTATCCAACTTGACTATTTTACCTCAGCAATAAATCCACGTAACTTGCTGACTGGATTTAAAATACTATTTATTGCCTTCTTCTCTTAGGCACAATTTGAACAATAACGGTGAAACTGTTCATCTCCTTCACTTCACTAGCAAATCAAAAAGATCTCCAGATTAAATCTCTTTTGTCAAACTTCGTCGTTTTGTCAAAATTTGAAGTTGTAGACTACCGCCCGTCGATAGATGCCATGGACGAGATCCACCAAACTCACAACCATAACCTTTTTTCTCAAACAAGTTTGACTTTAGACATAAAATCAACGAGAAGCTAGATTTAGGATAAGCATGAAAGTTTGTGATTTTTTATGAGACAAAGAAAAGTTTGGGCCAGAATTGTCACTCAACCTAAAGTTTGTGCTTTTTTATGAGACAAAAAAAATTTGGGCCGGAATTGTCACTCAACCTAAAATTTGTACTTTTTTTTTTTAAAATTAACCCCAAAAATATCAAAGTCTTAAAGGAACTTAAAAAAGTAAGCCACCGACCAAGAAACCAATGGCAAATTGGCAGTCAGGTTTCCATAATGGAATCTCGTATTCTTTACTCTTCCACTTGTTCACAATATTTAATTTAGGGTTGATTCCATAAAAAACTCCAAACTGGTATACATGTGAAAAATTTATTCTTCGTTAATATTCGTTAAATTTTACCATCAAATTACTAAGTTGGATGGCATGCGGCAGTTGACAGGCGTAGTCGTTTAGAGTTTTACCCCTATATTTATCACAGATTTATTAATTTATGATTTTTCGTGATATTAATTCAATTTAACGGAGGGTAAATTTATCACAAGCGTACCGATTTGGGATTTTTGAAGGTCGAAAAAAATTAGTTTTAGGTCAATTTGTTACGGGTGTACTTGTTTGGAATTTTTTGATGGCAAAAAAATTAGTTCGGAATAAATTTTTTTTATAAATATATTAATTTAAGATTTTTTGTGATAATATCTGCCAACTCCCACCGTTTCTCCTTCCAAAGGGGGGAACAAAGAAGGGAGCAGGCAGCAGGTCTCGTACCGAAGAAAAGAACCCACAAAGGAGCGAGCTCCCGGAGTGCTCGACCGCCCTTCGCCGTCCGCCGCACGAACCGAACTTTCCAGAGAGAGAGAGAGAGAGATTCAACTCAAATGCCGAAGTCCGTTCGTCTCTCTCTCTCTCTCTCTCTCTCTCTCTCTAAAAGCTCGCAGAGCTCTCTCTCTGAAAGCTCGATGATGGTGGAGAAGACGAGGACGAAGGCTTAATATATATATACGCGCGCGCGCACAGAGAGACGCGCGGGGGCGGGGGCGAAATCGCAAGGTGCGCGCGGGTGCACCGCATCGTACGATGTGCGCTGGTGCGCGGGGGGCGGACGGAGATGAGATGGTGGGCCCCCCCCGTCCCCGGACACGTGGCAGGCAGGCGGTGCGAGCTGTCAGGCCGGTCGTGGAGCCTCCCCATTTTTCGTATCTTTCTGATTAATTTCGGGATTAATTAATTATTTGGATTACGGATTACGGATTTTGGTTTTTTTTTTCTATTTTTTATTATTTCAAATTTCAACGTTTTTAATGATTGGCTTCTTCAATCGGATATTTTTATGTTTATTTTGGGGGCGTGGGGGGGTGGAGGTGGGGTGCAAAAAAACATTATAATAAGGGCGGACCAGGAGCAATAATTTAGTGGAAGCAACGATGGTGGGCGGTTCAGGGTTCTTGCTTAGCAAGTAGGTTTCCCACTCCATTGCTATGTGAAAACATTTAATTAAAAATTCATTAAGTAACCTCATCCTCGGGAGACTTTCTCCTACACTAGCGATTGGTAACTCATTTGTGCTTGCACGATATGTGGTAACTCATTTGTGCTTGCACGATATGTGGTGCTTTGAATAGTCAACGGACTCTAATTATGAACTTACAGCGGTTAATTTCACACGGTATCAAGGCGGGAGGCCCTGGACTCTAATCATCTTGGACTTTTTCATTTGCCCTTCCCCCTTATCATGAATTCATGTGCTTAGTTTCGCACCCGAGATTTCTTTTTCTTGGTTGGGGTTTTCATGACTCAAGTCGTGATGAATCGGTGGCGAGTGGCTCTTTGAACACATGTTGATTACCATCTCGACCACACGATGAGTTCGAACATTATCTACGAAAGAGATGCGAAAGCAATGCGAACACATTATAGATGGGCGTAGCGTCCACTTAGGTAGCGAATGATAAACATTCTGTTTCAGAATGAGTTCCAGAAACAGAAATAGATTTTTCTATTTCTGGTTTCAGGATGAGTTTCTGAGAAAAGAAAACCGTTTGATAACGACCAAAAATTTCTATTTCTGGAACAGAAATCCGTTTGATAATAGCACACAATTTCTATTTCCTGAAACAAAAACCCGTTTGATAAACAACACAAAATTCTATTTCCAGGAACAAAAATCCATTATTTTAGAAATGGAATAAAAATAATTAGAAAATCCAAAATAAATTGAAAAATTCTAGAAAAATTCATAACAATTTCCAAAAAATAAAAAAATTCAGATTTCAGAAAATAGGAAATTTGTTGAATTTTTTCAAAAAAAATAAAAAAAATCAAAAATTTTAAAACTTTATAAAAATGGCTTAAAATACCTGTGGCCACCCACTTTTAGTGAAATTTAAATTTTTTTAGTGCCCAAAAAAAATCAAAAATCAAAAATTTCAAAACTTCACAGAATAGTTTAGAATACATGTGGCCACCCACTTTGAGTGAAATTTAAATTTTTTAAGTTATCTAAAAAAATTCAAAAACTCAAAAATTTCAAAACTTCACAAAATAGCTTAGAATACCTGTGGCCACCCACTTTAAGTGAAATTTTAATTTTTTGAGGTGAAAAAACAAGGAAAAAATCAAAAATTTTAAAACTTCACAGAATGACTTAGAATATCTGTGGCCACCCACTTTGATGAAATTTAAATCTTTTTAGGCGCCGAAAAAAAATAAAAACATAAAAAAATCAAAAATTCTAAAACTTCATAGAATGACTTAGCATGCCTCTAAACATCCACTTTGAGTGAAATTTAATTTTTTTAGGTGCCCAAATGGTATTTTTGATTTTTTAATTTTTTTCGACACCTAAAGAAAATTAAATTTCACTCAAAATGGTTGGCCACATATATTCTAAGCCATTCTGTGAAGTTTTGGAATTTTTGATTTTTTGCTTTTTTTTCTTTTTTTCGGCACCTTAAAAAAATAAAATATCATTCAAAGTTGATGGCTACATGTATTCGAAGCCATTCTGTGGAATTTTGAAATTTTTGCTTTTTTTCTTATTTTTATTTTTTTCCGGCACATAAAAGAAATTAAATTTCGCTCAAAGTGGGTGAATACAGGTATTTTACGCAATTCTGTAAAGTTTTCAAAATTTTTTTCAGCACCTAAAAAATTTAAATTTCACTCAAAGTGGATGGACACAGGTATTCTAAGCCATCAAAGTGGGTGGCCACATGTATTCTAAACCATTCTGTAAAGTTTTTTATTTTTTATTTTTTTCGGTACCTAAAAAAATTTAAATTTCGCTTAAAGTGGATGGCCACAGGTATTCTAAGTCATTCTGTGAAGTTTTGAAATTTTTTATTTTTTGCTTTTTTTAATTTTTTTCGGCACCTAAAAAAAATTAAATTTCACTCAAATTGGGTTGGTACATGTATTCTAAGACATTATGTGAAGTTTTTAAATTTTATATTTTTTGATTATTTTTTGATTTTTTTTGGCATCTAAAAAAATTAAATTTCGCTCAAAGTGGGTGGCCATAGGTATTCTAAGTCATTTTGTGAAATTTTGAATTTTTTTATTTTTTTCGACACCTAAAAAAATTTAAATTTCGCTCAAAGTGAGTAGCCACATATTCTAAACCATCCTGTGAAATTTTGAAAATTTTGATTTTTTGCTTTTTTTTCCCACCTCAAAGATCATGACTTCCAGATGAACATGTGTTTTGAAGAAAGAGTTCTCTCAGAAATGATTCTCATTTTTTGTCTAGAAATAGAAAACCTATTTTTTTTGGTTCTGATTTCTGGTTCAGAATCAGTTTTGGAACAAAAAGTTATTCCAGAAATAGAAAAATGGAATTGCGTTACCAAACGGGTTTTTGGTCTAAAGCTATTTATGAAAACAAAAAACTAGTTCTGGATAGAATCAGAATGGCTATCATGCGCTACCTTAATTTGCTCGGAAGTCATTGCCAAAGTTCCCTTATTTTTTTTTTCTCGTACTTATCGGTCATGCATCAAATTAGCCATGGCTTGGCAGAGCTACCATGTGCTAAATTACAATAAGATTTAAAGCATAACTTCCCCTTTATTTTATCTATGTTGAACGAATTTGTCGACATTGACATGTAAGTTCGAAACGGGCTGAGGTTTCAAATTCCAGATCACGGTTTTTGTAACTCGGATCCTGATGAATCGGTGGCGAGTGGTTGCTTGAGCACATGCCGATTGCCATCCCAATCACATGATGAGTTCGATCATCATCCATGAAAGAGATGAGAAAGCAATGCGAACACATTATCGACATCGACTAGGGACATTGTGTCCACTTTAATTTGCTTGGACGTCATTGCCAAATTTCTCTCTTTTTTTTTCTCATACTTATCGGTCACGCGTCAAATTAGCCATGGTTTGGCAGAGCTACCCTGTACCATATTACAATAAGATTTAAAGCATAACTTCCCCCCTTTATTTTATCTATGTTGAACGAATTGGCCGACATTGACGTGCAAAACTGGCTTTGGTTTCTGAGGAGTTTGCGAAAATTAAGGTCAGTAGGTGAAAGCCTTCTCCATTTCTATCGTTAGATGTGTTTTAGGTGGAGAGTCCAAATGCAATGATCATTATGTTAATCCGCGTCATTTGCAACGCAAGTTCTCCACTTTGCCCACCGCCATAAATTTAGAAAGCGTGGTTATACGATGATACCATGTCAATGCGTCGCATGACATGGATATTGCATGATAAGCCTTACTTGTGTGCATTTGGAGTTGTGTCGAAAGATTAATGAGTATAATCCACAATCGAGTTATTCTTATCTTCTGACTACGCACCATTTGCTTTTTTTTAGTCAAGAGACCGCCATATACTTTCGCACTATAATTCTTCTTCTTTCTTCTTTACTTTTTTTTCTATATAAGGGGATCACGAATTGATGACAAATAATGAGCAACTGACGGTTTGTGGTTGATGATGACCTTTTGTGACCCACTCACCATTCAATTGATTAGCTCAACCGCACGTCAAAAACATGGTGAGTATTATCAATCTGATTTTGCTGGATTAGGGCAAGTCTACTGGCATGAGCTATTGGCTAAACCTGCAGTTTTAGAACGCTTTCAAGTCATTCAATAGATGGGGTGACCACACATCTGATCTAAAGATGAGATGTTTATATTATTAGGATCAATTGCTTGTGAAGCAAGCCCCCAAGATTTCAAAATATTGGATAATGGGATTCTAATCTTGAAAACCATATATTCAAATCAGGAGAGATAATACCATATGACATATCAATTGAAGAAGTCAAGTCGAATGATCATTCGGTTGTTAATCATCCTCTGAAGTAACATAAGCAAAAAAAGATCACAAGCTTGCTTGAGTAGGATTCCAAAATAAATTCCATCTCGAGAAGGTAAATCAATTAAGACACAAGCTAAAAACCCAAGTGGTCCTAACATTTTCTATATTCTTTTTTTTCCTAGAACTAACATTTACTAAAGGTGATAGTATGAAATGTTCTTTAGGTAACTAATGCCAACGCCTTGGGCATTTTCATGGTAAGTAATCCTCTTGTGTTGGCAAGTCACATGATGCTAACTTGCTAAGCACGTGCATTAATCTTCTATGGATTATATACAAGGGTTAATATCACAAAAAATCTCAAGCTGGTATGCACGTGACAAATTTATCCTAAACTAATTTTTTTATCATCAAAACCCCCAAACTGGTACACATGTAACCATTTAAAATCCCAAACTAGTACATTTGTGACAAATTTACCATCCTTTGTTTTCATTAAATTAGATTAATACCATGAAAAATCTCAAACTGGTAAACTCCAAATCGATCGCCCATCAACTGTCATGTGTCATCCAACTCAGCAACTTGATAGTAAAATTTAACCGAAACTAACGCATTTTGGGATTTTTGGTGATAAAAAAATTAGTTTAGGATAAATTTATCACAAATGTACCAGTTTATGATTTTTCATGGTATTAACCCTATATACAATTGGCAACTTCCCACACTTAGAATCTTCAACCTTGAGTTCTCAAGACAAATCAATACTTCTTATATAATCTTTCAAGCCTTATCAAACTCTCACTAACGACATTTATTATTGACTCCACCCCATTTTTCTATCACAAACCACTTTGGCCTGCAGCCAATGATAAATAATAGAGAGAAAGCGGAAAAAGTGCTAAAAAAGTCTTAAACTTTTTGTATTAGTGCCAATTTAGTCATAAACCTTTTTTTTGTACCAATTCAGTCCTAAACCTTTTGTATTGATGTCAATTTAGTCCTAAACCTTTTTTTGGTGCCAATTTAGTCCTAAACCTTTTACATTGGTGTCAATTAAGTCCTAAATTTTTTGTCTTTATGTCAATTCAGTTCTTCTAGTCAATTTTGGCCGAATTTTGCTGACGTGGACGTCGATCGGCCGGTCACCCCTCCTCCAGCCAGCGCCGGCGAGGGCGGCCTAGCGCTAGGCGAGGCACGACCTCGCCAGATTCAGCGAGGTCGGGTCTCGCCCAGCTGTCAGCAAGGTTGGACCTCGCTGGATCTGGTGAGGCTCACCTTCGCCGTCGCTAGTGAGGGTAAGCCTCGCCATGGCTAGGTGAGGCCCGACCTCGCCAGTGACGGCGAAGGCGAGCCTTGCCTAGCCGCCTGCGAGGCTCGACCTCACCAGATCCGGCGAGGTCGGGCCTTGTCCAGCCATGGTAAGGCTCGCCTTCGCCGTCGTTGGCTAGAGCGAGCCTCGCCGGCGGCTGGGCGAGGCACGACCTCGCCGGCGCCGACTGGAGGAGGGGAGGGGAAAAAAAAGTAAATAAAAAAGTAAATAAAAATTTAAAAAATATTAAAATATTATTAAAGTTATCCACGTCAGCGTCAGTGACCGGTTAGCGTCCACGTCAGCAAAATCCGGCCAAAATTGGCCGAAAGGACTAAATTAGTATAAAGACAAAAAGTTTAGGACTGAATTGGCACAAAAAAAGGTTTAGGATTAAATTGACACTAATGCAAAAAGTTCAGGACTGAATTGGCACAAAAAAAAGTTTAAAACTAAATTTGCATAAATACAAAAGGTTTAGGGATTTTTTTGGCACTTTTCCCGAGAGAAAGCACGTCCCGTCTCACCAAGGAAAGGTGAAAATGATGGGATGGCCATTGATAAATCACTGGGGCTGACCAGTCAAGAAATTAAGAACACTTCAAGATTGTCCTTGATAATAGTATTCTTCACATAATGCTCTTGTCATATAGAGGGAGACACATGGAAAATCAGGTGATAACCCGACCTTGTTGATTCAGGTTTTGTAAACAACATTATTCAGTCTGTATCCTCAAAGCATCTCTCTCTCTCTCTCATCCAGAAGCAAAGGCATAATCTAATGCGATAAACTAAAGTTTATGAAGTCGAGCGATGGACGGAAGTTGGGAGCTGGTCGACATGATAATTACGTCCTAACTGTGCATAGCTCGTAGATTTCTCTCAGGATATTTTGGTGAGGTGGTTGGGATCAGGTGTTGATAGGAGTTGTCCCTGCAGATAGTTCAGAATCCTCGTGCTTCATGCTCGCGCACTGCGGGTCATTTTATGGAAGGTTGACGAAGCCTGTCAATGGCTGTTTTTTCATGCTGATTTCCATAGTGTTGATTTCCAGTTCGAGTCGTCTCCACACAATTCTCATGGTTGGATGGAGGTCATTGCATAAGCTAACCAAAGAAAGCTCGAGTCGTCAAGTCGAGGAGATGATGCATTTGGTGAGGGTTTGCTTGAACTATTTATATTAAGAAGGTAAATAAGAGATCGCTTGATGACTTTTTGGAGCATTCGTATTGACATAAATTCAGCAGGTAGGTCCCGGACAACAATTCGGGCAATGCACCAGAAAACGGCCATGACTTATAGTCGAGCAAGAGTTACCGGATTCATGATACCAATTCTGAAAGCTTATTTCAAGCACTGTTCGGTGACCAAAGCCGGTTGGTTCATTTTTGCAGTTGTTTCGGAGCGCAAAATTCATTGTTTTATGCAGATGTTTCGAGACAACTTTCTATATTCAAGTCAATTTTTCGTGTTATTACAGGCTCTGCTTATTTTTTCGAATTCTTACTGTTTAAACTTATTTTCAGGTTTTTCTAGTGATACCTAAGGTTAGCAAGGTATTTCTCAAAGTAGCTTTCGTCATATTTTATATAATACAGAAAAAAAAATAAAGATATTTCTCTCTAGTTGCACTAGGGGGCACATACACCTGAGAGCGAGTTTCTGAATCATCCGATCCGTGTTTTATCTATCACTACGCTAGCGTTACCCTAGATTAATTGACAGATGACCCTCGTATCATGTCAAGAAAATGAACCGAAATCTCAAGTAGTTAAAAAATAGCGTAAGCGATCGGCTTGATCCGCAAAAATCCTATTTAAATCGCAATAATTTCAAAGGTAATGAACATGGATCTTATTGACGAGGGCTCCCATTAAATCTGACCATACTGACCGAAAAAATAGATGTTTATTTTTGTTCAGCCAATATTCTTAAGGTGCTCGTTGACAACGTCCTATGGTTACGCCAGACTGACCGGTCAAATCTCGTTCTAGAACCCGACGGGGAGCTATGAATTGAGACAGAGAACGCGTGGTGGGGCAAAAGCCCTTCTAGAAAGAGGCATCGATTTTCATTTCTCCTCTTTCTTGTTTGCTTTAAAGGTTAGGAAGAGGATGGATGAATTTCTAGAAAGTGAGTGCGTTGGGGGAAGATGGATAAAAAGGGTCATCTGGACGGTCCTCGGTTTTTCTTCCTTCTTTCTTGCTTTGATAACGGTGCCCAACCTACGCAATTCAATATGAGTAGCTTACTTGTAGAATGTCCTTGAATGGAAGTAGTTTAGAGAAGTGAGTAGAAATATATAAATGAAACAAATGAATGGAGAGAAAGGAAGAGAGATGAAATAATAGTCCATTTGAATTGGGTGCGTCATATACCCAGCTTCATAGTCCAAATAAAGCTTGGAACGTCAAGCCGGGGAAATGGCGCATTTAGTAACGTTTTGCTTGAATCATGTAATGTGGGTTAATGGCGCAAATGGTCCATGAATTTTAACCCGATGTGTAATATGATTCCCAAACTTTTAATTTGTTCAAGATAGTCTCCGAACTTTGGTCCGATATGTAATGTGGTCTTTGAGCTTTGAATTTGTTCAATGACATCCCTGGAGCTTTAGCACATTTTCAATTTAATCCTTGAACTATATGAAAATGTTCAATGTTGTCACTGTATTTGAATATTTTCATTCATGCACTACATTGCACATTGGTGGGCCAAAATTCATGAACCATTTGTGTCATTTTCTCTATCAAACAGGTAAATAAGAAATTGACTAATTGTTTGTTTGATGACTTTTCGGAATATTCAGACAGGCATAAATCCAGCAGGGGGGTCTCGGACAACAATTCGGTAGTGCACGAGAAAATGGCCATGACTTTTGGTCAAACAAAAATACTGAATCCACAATACCAATTCGGAAAGCTCCGATTTGCAATTTTTTCGGAGCGCAAAATTCATTGTTTTATGCAAATGTTTCGAGGCAATTTTCTATTTTAAAGTCAATTTGTTCTCGTTATTACAGGCTCTATTTATTTTTCCTAATTATAACTGCTTACACTTATCTTCAGGTTTTCCAATGTCACCTAGGTTTAGCAGCGTATTTCTCTAAGCATCTTTCGTCATATTTTAAAGAATACACAAAAAGAGGTTTCTCTCTAATTGCGCTTGTGGGCACATACACTCGAGTGATCTTTCCGAATCATCCAACCGTGTTTGTCTATCGCTTTGCCAGAGTTACACTAGATCATCTCCTAGTCCTTAATATATGTCAAGAAAACGAACTGAAATCTTAAGTAGTTAAATAACAACTAAAGCGATCGACACAATCCCACAAAAATCCTATTCGAATCACAATAATATCGGATGTGATCAATATGGATCTTGTTGACGAGTGCTCCCATTAAATCTGTCAACCATACTGATAGAAAAAAGATCTTCATTCGAGAAAAAAGTACTTTGGAAACTACAATTTCTCTGTGTAGATGTTTAGCCAATATTCCTAAGGTATCGTATTGATATTTAGAGTTAGAGAAAAAATAACAATAGAGTGTTGATGGTGGCTTAATCCCAATAAGGGTCACATGGTATGTCCTTATAAGAGTGACTAATTACAGTAAGGGTACATATAAAAATATAATTACAGAGATACCTCATAATACATTTGACCGGCTAAATCTCGTTCTAGAGCATGATGGTGAACTATGAATTGGCGAAGTCGGGAGTTTAGGTGTCCATTTCCCTAGGAAATTAATTAAATCAAATCCGTTTTCAAACAGAAGAACGTGGCTTAGGGGGGCCTAATGGGGTTTGATTAAGGCGAGTTAATTAAGACAGAGAACGTGTGGTGGGACAAGAGCCCTTCTAGAAAGAGGCATTCATTTTCATTTTTCGCTCTTTCTTGTCTTCTTTAAAGGTTATTAGGAGGATGACGAATTTCTAGCAGGCGAGTGCGTTGGGGGTAGTTGGAAGAAAAGGGGTATTTGGACGGTCCTCGGTTTTTCCTCCTTCTTTCTTGCTTTGAACAACGGGGCCCAAGTTACATAATTCAATAGGAGTAGCTTACTTCTAGAATGTCCTTGACTGGAAGTAGTCTAGAGAAGTGAATTGAAAAAAAAATTGAATAAATAAATCTAGAGAAAGGTAGAGAGATGAAATAATAGTCCATTTAATGTTGAATTGGGTGCGTGATAAGACAGAGTTCAATTAAGTTAAGAGACCCCGATAATACTTGTTGTTATTTCACTTAGGTGGGAAAAAACAAGGGTTACTGTTACAAAAAACTTCAAACTGGTATATCTATGACAAATTTACTCAAAATTAATTTTTAATCACAAAAAATTCTAAACTGATACACTTGTGACAAATTTATCCTAAACTAATTTTTTGATCAACAAAAATCCCAAACTGGTATATTAAATTTATCATCCGTTAGTTTTTATTAAATTAGATTAATAACATGAAAAATCACAAATTGGCACACCTGTAATAAATGGAGGGTAAAACTCCAAATCAGAATACCTGTTAACTGTCACGTGTCATCCAATCCAGCAATTTGATAGTAAAATTTAACAGAAACTAACGGGGTTTATAATGTACCTTTTTTTTCTTCCTTTTTCTGTGACAAGGAACTCACCTTCAGCTCCGGCCGACTCGTGATATACTCGGCTTCATAGTCCAATGAAGTAGCAAGAGCCAAAAACCAAGCGGATAGGGTCTAAACCTGGAATTGTTCGCACTTAGCAACACGGGGGAGTTTATCATATGTCGTGCTCCTCATTCCCACATAAGAGTCGGTCTTTAACCACTAAATCAATCACGTCAGGTCATTCGAAAAGCGTTTTTACAAATGCTGCGAAACACGTTTTCGTAGACTTTTCTTTTTCCTCATAAGATGGAAAAGACATTAGTATATTTTGAGGATCACTTGCGATCAAACAGGGCCCTTCTGTGCGTGATGCGTTTCGATTCCAAAAGCAAAAAGTTGGCTTAACTTTTTCGCAGGCTCGATCATTATCGCGCCCATCAACCCTAAGACTTCGAAGAAGCTATGGTCGTGTCGGGTTCCTCCATACGTGCTCGGTTGTTTAAGATTCCTTTTCCACTTCACTACAAGTGCCTTTTGTCTTTTCAACGCGGCAAAAGAGCAAGATGACACTCCCAGTTTTGTCGGGGCGATGATAGAGCTGATCGGGACAAAACGCTCACTCCTACGACTTTTAGGGATGTTCACACTCTTGATAATGACCCCCAAATTGATATACAAATGCGAATTAGGCAAGAGCATTATTTAGGTGATCTAAAAGGGTGCGTTTGTGCTTATAAAGTTAATCAAGAAGGAGAGCACTTTCGGAGCATGCATCACGTTGCACTTGTCCAGGCACGAATCGCATGGTAACTACCGATCAATCATGGTCCTTCACGTATATAACATAATTGGAAAAACATCAAGAAGGTGATTTTACCTTTCATTTGAGGGCCACTTACATATTTCTACTTTTGGAAAATATCAAATGCTTATAAGAGTGTTACCTTATTTAAAGACTGACTTTGCACCTTTACATCAGTTATTCTTACGTTCTTATGTGCGAGAATATCTACTTCTTTCCGAAAATCCCCACATCACAAACCCTAAATCCCCACGCTCCCTCGAGACGTTCAAAGCGACCAATCATCAAGACCCTCGGGGCAAGATGCTAAATTGAGTTTGCAAGGACGAGTAATTTGGGTATTTCCGATTCAAAATTGTGCTGCTTGGAGTATTGTGAATGGTATAGAGATATGTAAAGGAGGGATGTGCAAAGGAATCAGGAATCACCTAGAACCGGACCATACTGGACCGGAACCGGCGGTTCTTGATTCGAATTTATTAGAATCAATGAGCACAGGTTCGGTTCCCAGTTCTAGGTGTGGAACCACCCACTCGGATCGAATCAGTAATATATATAATTTTTAAGAAAAAAATTTCAACAAAAAAAAAGAAAGCATTTTAATAAAAATAAAAATCCTAAAATCTCTAATCTAAAAACTGAATGCCCATCAACTAAGTATTTCTCACTCTCACTTTGTCCAAGTCGTTTTTCTATCTCTCATTTATGGTCTCAACTTAAGCTCATCGTCCATCAATTCAAAGTCTCGACTTTCAACTCTAATAAACTCATGGCCGTGCATCCGGCCGTTCGTCGCCTCTCTCTCTCTCTCGCCTTCAGTCACCTCCATTTATGTGAAATTTGGTGGGACAGATTTTATGGACTCACTCGGAAATTGGACTGGACCGGTGGTTCGATTCTCGAGTGGATTTATGGAACCAACGGGTGGTTCTCGATTTTAATATTTTGAAATCGGTCTTTAACCACTCCTCCCGACCATGGCCACCCCCTAATGTAAAGGGTGGGAGGGTTTAAAACGTACGTATTGGTTTGGTGTTTTCCCAATCTAATCTATGAGCTTTCCTTCTTAGCCTTTCTTTCCTTGTTTTCTCCATGCGGGTGGCTTTCAATCTCGCAGGGAGGAGAGCTTATCGCAACTTGGGTAGGACCGACAGCCAAAAATACAAAAGTCTAAAAGGAACTTAAAAAAGAAAGCCGCCGCCCAAGAGACCAATGGCAAATTGGCAGTGAGGTTTCCATAATGGAATCTCTCCTTCGTTTACTCTTCCACTTGTTCACAATATTTATTTTAATAGCTATATATATATACACACACACATCATAATGGAGGGTCTTCTTCTTTGCTCTTCCACTTTTTCACAATAATTATTTTAATAGCTATATATATATATATATATATATATATATATATATATATTCTCCTCTCTCTATCAATATCTAGCTTTGCGTTATTGTGTTTTTTCTTTCCTTTTTTCTAATTTTATTTTTCCTGAAATAGATGCCGACTAGGTGCTCGTCTTGGGAAAAACCGGATGAATATTGAATACGATATGTTCGATGGAGACAAAGTATAATAATATTAGTTTAAAGGGAAGCCCGTGCTGTGCGATATGAGTAATGATTGGTGATCTGCAGATTTTGAGCAAAAGCCGCCGTTCAACTTGCTCGACTTGCCATCCTTTGAGTTGAATCAGCTAGTTTGACCGAAAGATCTGGAGAAAGAGAGTGCCTCAAAGTGTAACATATCAAGTCGATAACCGATGACATGCGTCGAGAGACCGAGTTGGGTGGAACGAAAAGTGTCTCAGAAAGGATTAGAGCGTGGAAGACTAGTTAGCATTTGATTGCTTTTTGATCGGATAAGCTAAGGGAAAGATGGTGGGCCGTCGTCCTCTTTAGTGTTAGTCTTGAGATATCGTTAATTTCGTCAATCTTTTGATCGGCTGAGCGAATTGAGCATGTTGTGTAGTTCTATGCGCAACTATAGTTTGGTATTACCGATGCGAGTAGGTGCTCGTTATTGTTAGAGTTGGCGAATACTTCAGGGACCCTTATTTCTCACACCGGGTACGCCCACGTGAGCTTAGGGAAATTGAAGTGTTGTCCGACGATATGTGATCAATGCGTGCAGAATGCGGGGATTCGGGTACAGCGCCCCCGACACGGGTGCCCCGTTGCCCGGTCAGCGGGCGGGGGTTCGAGGGCAGGGCCCCCGACGGGGGTTCCGCTGACCGGTCAGCGGACGGCTGTCCCACTTGCCGGTGAGCAGGCGAGGGCTCGGGGGCAGCGTCCCCGAAATCTCAACAGATTTGGGCTGGCCCGTATGGTGTGAGATTAAGAGATTTCATATAGGTTTAGGTTTTGGGCCCGTTTGGGGCATATATATATTTTGTTCGTTTTTCTGATTATTGTAATAAGTTGAGTGGCTGTAAACCGAAAATATAGTGAAATCTCTTTGCAGGACGTAGCCTTATTCGAGGGTGAACCTGGATAAATTCGTGCATCGTCTATTTTTCTCTGATTTCTACATGATCGTTCTGCTTCGGTTCTCGATACGTCCCTTCAGTTATTAACCGGCCGACCATATAAGAATCTAATTAAGAAAATGAATTAACGAGTGATTATTGTCGTATTCCATCTCATGTGGCAAGCTATAAAATGCTGACGAGGCTATATCTAGTCCAATCTCCGATGGCGAGGAAGATACGCTATCCCCACATTTGATTAATTCAAGGTCAACCTCCTCGGTTGTGTAATAGAGCTAAGAAATTTCAGGATATGTTTTTTTGTTCCCCTTTCCTTTTCAATTTGGTTGGAGGAAGACTAGATTATTGTATAGCCAAACCGTTCACGAAAGGAGTTTGAGATAAATTATATCGACTTTTTATAGCATTAGCAAAGATTCAAACCCATATAACAATAGGGGTGCAGCGAAGTTTGTGGTTTTGTTTATTAAGTAGTGGTCTAACTAATGTCTGAATTTCCATCATTGAGCTAAGCAATCGCTTAAACAATGGCCCATTCGATCCACGCTTACCCAGATTACAAGTGGGCGGTGCATCACCAGAAAATTTTTATATGCAAACACATTGAGGTCAGCTAGAGCATCAAAACCCTCGACCCAATTTTCTGAGAGAAGGCCAAAAGGATTGATGTTTACCGAGATTACGTTGCGTGATTGACGGGAGCAAGTAAAGGTCCGATGAAAACAAGCTATGTTTCCGGCATCAGAAGATAAGATCATCCAAGCTGGCGAAACACGGGATCATTATCAATTTTATGATAAGGTGGGAAGACGTGTTGTCCCTGTGAACAAACATTGCCAAGGTTCACTAAAAAGTCAGAAAATTTCTCTCTTGCTGTCTTGATCACCCAATCAAATCCAAGGACATAGGCAAGTGTCGTATCCTTGCATGTTGGCCCCACTGTTTTTTGAGATAAGATCGTGTCTTCAGGAATTGTGCTGACTAGGCTTTGATGCTGCCTCCACCACCTTGCTATGGTAATCCCCTCCGCCCCGTTTTTGTAGTTTTCAAAGCTGCACATGCACAGCCACATGTTCTGACAAGATGGAATTGACATTCTCTGGCAATTCACAAGATTACTTACTGTGCTAATTATAGAGTGGGTAAGTGTTAATTAATTCCATTGTGAGACTTTTTTGTTTTTCTGAGTCACAGTGATTCTATCCTAAGTAGAATTAATGTCGATACGCAATGCGCGATACGATACGACACAACATGTCAACACGTCATTTTTCAAAAAAATAAGAATTTCGATATGTTGAAACATATTGTATATTAAATGTATATTTATATATATATACATAATAAATTATCATTTTTATGAGTATTGCAATCAAATTAATTTGATTATAATCCACAAATAAATAAATAATAAAAAAAGAGTGTTGGACGAGTGTTGCTGTCCGACAAGTCCAACATGTGTCCGACATGACATGGAGGCTCCCGGAGAGTGTCCGTGCTTCCCAAATTCCATCCCACCACCTCTAAATTTCTATAAAGCAGTAGTTTTCCTACTCATGGTCCTGCTTAATATGCAATATCCCTTAGGATGTTGAAGGATCTATGAGGATCACAGAATGAGGCATGAGTTCCTGTTCCTCGGTGTCCGCAGCTACAAAGTCCAATTTGAGATTAGTGATCTTCAATTCAACTCAATCTAGATGGCTGTCATGAATCTGATCTAAAGAAGAGCTGATCAGATCTAAAGTTTTCTAGATACGGGGAAAATTGCAAAGCAAAGTCCTAGAAGAGCTGGGCACGATGGGCCAGGAAGAGCCAATGCTGATTTGCATATTTCAAACTGATACATTGACAAAAGGGGAAAGCTGTATCATTCATGCTCAGAACAGTTGAAAAGTATCCACCATCAAGCTAATGGTATCATATCAAATTTCTTATTTTTCTTGGGGCTCTGTTGTTTTCCCACACCAGACAGAAAAACATCATTGAATTCTAGGTAAACACTAACACAGACAGATGAAACTCTCCAAAATCAAATAAATTAGCCAATTCACCTTTTACACATCGCTATTTGCTTTCACAAGAACTTCTCTATGCAGGTTGTGAGGGTTGATTTTGGCACTGCACCGAGGACTGAATCTTTCTTCTCGCCATTGCTGAAGATCATGATCGTGGGTACGCTACGGACTCCATATTGAGTCGCAATGGAAGGGCTCTCATCGGTATTCAGTTTGAAACACTTGATCTTCCCGGCGTACTCGTCCGCTAGTTCTCCGACCACTGGATGGAGCATTCGGCAGGGCCCGCACCACGGGGCCCAAAATTCAACCAGCACAGGCCCATCAGCTTTGAGAACAAGTGACTTCCATGTAGTATCTGTCACTGGAGAAACTGCAGGAAGCCAAAAAAACGAGTTATCGAATGAAAATAAAATTAATTCTGATTAGCCCGACAGACCAATTTAAGCAAAGAACTCAAACTTCTCTCAAAAAAGAAAAAGAAAAGGGTTTAAGCAGCTCAAAAATTTCAATATCACATAACATTATATAGATGAGAAAAACGATTATCTTATTCTTGTAAGTAGGATCGTGAACTTTCCCAGACATAATGGGAATACAAGATTCTAAAGGGAAAAGTCACTCATGCTTCTTCAGAATTCACATCTTGCCTGTACTGAAGTACTGGGCAGCACCAGAAATACTGGCAGCTAGATTAATAAGTTCAGACAACTACTATATCTCGTGGCATTACTTTGTTGAATTATAAAACAAAGGAATTAAACCTCCACGATAATAAATTGAGCACAGATGCAGGATTGACCAAAAAAGAGGAAACCGAATAAGCTTAGATATCATCCGAAAGAATAGCAACTTGAAAATTTTGAAGTATTCATCGACTAATATCAGAGTCAAATTTATTACTTGCTAGTATAAAAAAAAATGAACACTTATTGCAAGAAACAAGATCCATCAGTTTCTGTGCATGTGCTTGCATTATCATGGAGTCAATATGTGGGTCAATGGGACCAACAGCAAGAAACAGTTGTCCTAGGGTCTAAATGCCGAGAAATTTGATGAATAAAAGCGACAGATTGTATTAAAATATAACAAACTTAGGTCCTCATTCTAGGACCCATTCTTTCCAGAGTAAAACTTAAAGATCCTCGACAATTCAAAGATGTGGTTGCGACAGACCCTCTGGACTAAATTCTAAACAAAAGGCCCATCAACATAAAGTGCTTTGACCTTTTGGCAAGGATCGCGCCAAAATGTAGACTCAGTAGTAGAATTCTAGAAGTATTGAAAAGCAGGAGGAACAAAGTATACAAATCAAGAAACCAACTGAAGCAGAACTAAATCCCCATGACAAATCCTATAATCAGCTTTCCATCAAGTACCAAGGAAAATGATCAGATTTCCTTTCCATCACAGAACCTCTCGCATTTTAAATATTTCCTTTTACTCCCTTGAAAATTCGTCTTTCCATGCTTAAGTGGTCCAATAAAAAACAGTGCATCCTAAATGACACACTAAATTACATCAATACATACCACAAGAGTTGTTGATCTATGCATGTCACGTTATTTTCCAACATCATTCGTAAGTGTTTATATAGAAGAGTATGTTGAACATGAAGGAACAGGTAGGTGGGATAAGTGTCCACTACTGATATATTAATATTCCATTAACCAGCTTTTCTACCATTTGATAGTCTACATCAAGAATCGCTTCCAGTGTGACGTGCATGAGGTTTTTGAGCCGAATGTGCATCAGTGGCATGATTTTAATGGCATCATCTTAGTCCATGAATCAAACATGAACATGACTGCTAGATTAGGGATATGTTGAGATAGCACAACTCACTCAATTATTAATGACAACAACATGATTCATTCTTAGGAATCTTAACACCATCACCAAGTGTCCAGGTGAAAATGGACTGAAACAAGCAACTTGCCAATCCACCTTCTATATTTTCAGGTAAGTACAAACCCACTTCTATCTCCACTGGGTTTCTTACTTCTTTCAAGTTACTTTGAGTTATTTACCAAGTCAAAAGGCAGCTAGTACCGTGTTCTCAAGACTACAAATATTAACGTCAGCCCAACATAATCGGTCTGATCATGTTTGAAGATGAAATCTAATTATTTCAACATAATTTTAAACCAAAGTTCAAAAGAAAATTGCAAATCTTGCAGCACACTATACAGGCCTGAATTTAGACTGTATTCGACATGAGCTGCTGTTCATCATTAAGGAAACAGAACCAAGTCACGATCCAAACACACACTTGGACAAGAACTTAGTATTGCTCCTAGAAAAGAGACGTCACACAAACTCATGATAGGAGCGGAAGGGTGGAAAAGACCAGCCAGTGAGCAATTACTTTCAGCACATAAAGTGGCATCCACTGCGAACCTGTGTGAATAAATATATCCTAGTCCAGTCCACAACTACACATTCATAGAACTACCCACTACCCAGTAGCACCCTAAGAGCAACCCCAGGCCCGGAAAGATGGAGCATCTTTGACAATTCAGAAAGTTGTAAAAAGAAATGTGGTCAATGATTTCGGCACTGCAACAGCATTAGATTTACAAGTTGAACATATATGAGGATCGCCAGAGAAATTGCTGGCTGAGGGATCAAAATCTACTTGACTACAAGTACGCGACTTAAGGAAGTACCAGGTTGAAGGATCAGTTTATTATTCGGATAGTCCATGAAGCCTTAGGTCTCCTTATGGCATTTCCAACAAATTTAGGCCAAAACTTGAATATAATCTAGCTGAAGAGCATTCTCAAGATGGATTCCAACAAAAGGATCTATCCTACAAGACAAATTTTAAATGATAGAGGAACCAAAACTAACACCCATGAAGATTGGAGAACTTGTGACCACACGTCATCTTCTCGCTTGGAGATGACTCAGGCAAAGAAGTTACAAATATTTTCATTTCCCTGATGCTACCAGAAGCTTTGTTTTCGCCTAGATCACTTGATCTAAAATTTTCCTCCATGGTGCAGTAAAAGAACATGACAAGAAACTCAGACATTATCAGTACTTCCATCCAAACCATAGACAGGAATTTTTGGGATATGCTTGAATGAAGAAAGCATAATCCAGAGAAAGTAAAAGGAGGATAGATCCACAAGTAGATACACGTTTTCAGGGCATAAATTTCCATTTTTATAACTAAGGCTAAAAAATGAGAATCAAGATCAGCCAAATAACTTTAGGGGTTTACGCTGACAAAATGATTAGCTAGGAGTTCCATCTCTTACGATTCCATTACTTCCTCAATTAACAAAAACAGTAAGGAATGTGAATTTATATTTAGCATTAACTGGAGGGACTGGAAAGAGCTCGTTCCAATTTCATAAAGTAATAGTGGATACTGAGACCAGTTTCAGATATAACAGCGATTCTGCTCATCTTCTGTTTAAGCAATTAGAAAACTTAATCTAGAACATAGAGACTGTCATATATACTCCGAGATGGAAACTGGGAACAGACTCTAAAATTACTTAGGGACCAATTAATCAGACTCAGCAAACAGGATGCTTGCAGTATGAAACATAGTTATTGTATAGTAAACCAAAAAAGGTTGGGAGGAAAGCCTATCCCATATCAACTAAAGAAAGTTTGCAGGAGTATCAACAATTCGTCAATTGTCACCAATCAATCTCATTCGCATTGATCACAAGCGCTTGCAGTGGCAAGTTTGGGATTTAATGATCTCGAGATGCACATCTTCCATTGACGGAACAGAAGAAAAGGAGCCATCTTTTAATGTACTATTAAATCGTCATCCAATAGGAGTGGGCAAGCACTTGCACAAACATCTAGTAGACCAAAGATTAAAATTCACTGTTCAAGCAGGTAAAAGGTGTTCCAAGCGCACAAGGACATTCTTCCCTTGTCAAATATTAACTTCACGACAATCATTAGCCAGTCTGCCAGCGTATTCATTGATCTAAGTCATGAAAGTCAGTATTCATGCATTACATATATACAGAATTCTGTGGTTATGCGTTTGAAAAAAGATGGCATCATTTTGTTATAAGGGCAAACATATAGGTGATTACTATCAAAGCAAATGCATCCTGTTGTTGATACTCTAGTCATCTTTCCATTGTGAAGAATCTGGGGAAGTTTGAAATAAAAAAGAGCATTTAGAGGAGACCTTAAGATAATTTGAGGTTTTGGGAGCAAAGTAAATGAGTTCTTGAACGAAGGTGCCGACTAATCCAAATTCTCCTCAAGACTGCTAGTCCAAATGTCAAACTTGAGCATGAAATTACACTTTTCAAAGTTCTACCCAAGCAACACATGGTTATTAGCATATGTCAGTAAAAAAACTGATATTCCAACGTAATCAAAGTAAGCCGTTGTGCCAACTATTGGAGTTTCTCTAGCTGCCAGCAAGGACGCTCTCGAGGAGAAAGAAGGACATGACTGTAAGCTGCTCGTACCTTTGATTCCTATAAGCGCAGCTATATATCTATATGGATGCGAACTCAGCTATATATAGCCTCTGTAAAGAAGTATACAAATCCAAGAAATTGATCTATTCTACTGACATCAGATTATCCACTAAATGATAGCGATGGCCGAGTATAATTCCCTAAACCATACATAAGCAATTCCGAAAACTTCCCACGAGAATTCAGTGCTAGGTAAAAAGTAGCGAGCCGAACGACGGGTAGACTATGAGAAAGAGTCTATCTACAGCAGGAATTGTGCAATTAAATTTGCTACCATACCCCACTAACCTTAGTGCAGGATATTAGCATAGACACAAGTCTCCTTGCTTTTCTCTCATTGTCTCACACTCAGACGCACAGCTAGAAAGATTAAATTTTGATGACGAAACGACCAAACTATGGAACATATGGCATATCTATCACCGTCGATATCCACCATGAAGGAAAATCAAAAGCCTCTATCAATCAGCTCAATCTAAACCACATCAATTCGTAGTTCTAAATTCGCGAGTGCATGAAAAACCATTCCGGCAAACCACCTTGCCGAACTCGACGATCAACCAAATACAATAGAGGGAAGAGAGAGGAGAAAAAAAAAACTCACGGTCGAGAGCAGTGTCCTGAGCTTCGCACACAACCCGTCCATTTCGAGAGCAGCGAGAACCCCTCGCGCCCTTGGAATTCGACGTAGCGAGCGGTCGCGACCGAATCCTCAGCCCCACGGATCCCGGCAAGGCGCCGGCTTTCCGCCGCGGCGAGGGGAGGGAGACCGCCGCGGGGGAGGAGGACGACGCCGCCGCCGGGCGGAGGGAAGGGCGAGCGCCGGGCGAGGAGAGAGCGACCGACCCGCGCACACCCGCCATCGAGGACATGAGGAACGATCGTTCGGCCAAGAGATGGAGACGCTCTTCACAAGGAAATGCGGGTATATATATATATATACACACGGCGCGCGCGCGCGCGACGACGGAACGGGGGATGCGAGAAAGTTAGATGAGCAGCGCGGCGTGCGCTGGCGAATGGGGAAAGGCTGAGGGGGGGAGGGAAGATGGAGGGGAGAGGAGAGGTTTCGGTGATGACCTGAAGATGGAAAGGCGGCGAGGAGGAAGAGGAAGAGGAAGAAGGAGGGAGACGCGACAGCGACGCGCGGGTGGGGGTTGACGAAGACGAGGAAAGTTAGATGGGACTCGGCTTAGGACGGGACGGACGTCGCCATCGCTGTCGCTTTGTCGCGCTCGCTTCGTTCGACGGTTCGGACGTGAACGAGGAGCGATCGTGGGACGCGGTGCTAGGTGAAACGGTCGTCTAGGTGCTGAGAATGGGTCGGCAGCCCGAAAACCGGACTGGACCGGTTCGAACCGGTTTTCCTCGAACCGAAGAATGGCCCGGAAATAGACTTGACCAATGTAATTTGCAATCGGACTGAAAAAAGTAAAAACGTAATTTGCAAAATCTTGGCTAAGCCCGAATTGGTACCGATTCGAACCTCGGATGATTGTTCGGTCTCGGCAAGTGACCCTTGAATAGGGCAGGACCAACCTATTGGATTTAAAGAAAGTCGGCCTCGATAAATCTGAGGCGAGTCTAATTCAATCGTGTCAAAATTAACTAGATAATTGAGGTATCCGTCATTTATTTCGCTTCAAAAAGCCCTTTTAAGTAAAAATTTTAACTGGATTATAGAAATCTCCTAAGAAAAAATAGATTGTTCGTCAAAATTCTGGATGCCCTTCTTGAATAACTTTTTTTTATATGATCTTGGTTAACTTTTAATTTCTCCTTATTCATATTATCAAATATCGCAAGTATTATTGTCCCACCACCATAATGCTCCATCTTCCACTTTAGGTTTTACTAGCTTTAACTTTTGTATGCTCTAGGATGTCCATAAAATAAAATGAAGCATAATCTGTCTGTTCAGGCCAATCCAAAAACTCCTCAACAGAAAAATAACCATCAAAATAAGTAATTTTTACCCTCTCGGATTCATCTATATTTTGCACCTCATGTAATTTCGATTTTCACTCCTAATCCCCTTTCGAATCGAATTTCTCTCCATAAACTGGATCACGATAGTTTTGAGCCACCCATTAAAGTGGGTCCATCGATTGGCTAGCCAAGCGCAGCATTTGCTACCGTGCCACTCCGTTAGCCCTTTTTCGAGATTTCCACCGATCGAGCCATCTAGAGTTCATGAATCGTGCTCCATGGTCCGTTGAGATGTACCGCCAACAAGTCCTGTGCCCGCTGATCTTCATTCGCGGGGTGGTTGCTTCCATTGCCGTCTGACACCATGTTTGGCTCTGCTCACCTGTCGCAGTAGAACCAAAGCTCAGTCCATAACACGCACGAAGGCACAAACAACGCACTCGCGTGGCAAATTACGCGTCATTAATCAAAAACCAACAAAACGGATATTCGTACCTAGAAAAACCAAATAAAATTATAAACTTTTTTCCTAAATAAAAAGCAAATTTAAGCCCTTGTTTTCTAGAATTTTTTCATAAATTTCCCCTAGACTCCCAAGTCGCCTCTTTGAAATGAACGGGCCGACCTCTAAATTAAAGTACATGACAGAGAGGAGAACCTGCGGAAAAAAAATGCTGCTTTCTCCGAGGACCTTTCCAGTCAGATGCTCGTCCTATGCAGCCGCGCATTTCACGTTCCTCTGCTTCATCAGGAGCCGCATGGACGCTAAACCCAGAACCCACCCCGGCGACGGCGATACCCTTTTGACCTCCGCCTCCCGCGCGCCCCCGAGGCAAGCCCGCGCGGCCGACGACGCCGCGGCGAAGGGCGGGCCCATCTCGCCGCAGGAATGGCGGGGGTGGGGATGCGTGTCCCCGGTGCCCGCCGCGGTCGCCGAGGTCATCGAGGACCTGAAGCTCTTGGAGGAGGACATGGATGCCCCCATGAGCTTTGGCGGCACTGGTGGCAAACTCCAGGTATGCCCTTTTGTTTGTTGACGGGCTCTAACGTGATTTTTTGGCTGATTAGGTAATTGGGTCTTCATTGGTCGCGCTGTGCTTGTTGTCCCTCTGTTTTTCTGTTACGGTGGACTTGGCTGACTTTGATACCGCCTGTGGTTTCTGAGGATAAAGCAATTGGAAAGTAGGAAGTTTTGCGCGAGTCTTTCCTGGGAACAATCTCACTGATGTTGCTGTTGCTCTAAGACTTGTGTTTATGGGAAGGCCGGCGGCTCGGCCATATAAGAAAAGGATGCGATTGGTCTTGCGTCGTGCCTTTACCTAGAATAGATTTTTATGCAAATGAACGAAATGACTAGGGGAGGTTTTGGAGTTTGGTGAAGCTCAGGGCGTTTGGAACTGCTTAAGAAAATCAGTCTCCTTTGGATGTCTACACTTGTCTGGGGATGCTTTGAAATCTTCTTGAGACCGTTGCTCTTCAAGACTGAAAAAATAAAAAGAACATTTGTTATAACAAAAGCATGAGTTAGAGCTGTGATGTGATAGCTTTTGTAAACTAAAGGATGAAATTTTGCTAATTTAATAGTTTGGATTGAGAATTAGTGTCTCTAATTGCTATGGATGCATTCGGTTCCTCAATGTTGCTGATTCTTCAGGGCAAGTTCAAAGTGGAAGAGGACAAGAAGCACAGAGCAAAATATCAGGCATTAGGTGACTCAGAGATGAAACTTCAATTCTTTGCTGCCCGACAAATAGCATGCCGTTTGCTTGGAAGCAGGAATTATCTTTGCCAAAAGGTACTTGGCTACTTTGCAAGGATAGTTCTTCTCCATAATATCAATTTTCTTCATCTCTACCAATGCGTCAAAATGAATTCCATTTCGAGATATGTTACAATTTGTTGTCCCATTGTTTTGCAGTGCTGGCTCCCTATGGAAGACTGTATGTGTTCAAAAGTACTTCCCTGTTCTCTGTGGCATGGTCTGCATTTCTGGGTGTATATGCATCCCAAGGTATTAATACTTCGTCATTCATGGTATATCATACATATACATTGATGCATCGCCCTCTGTTAGTGTGACTAGTCCTTTGACAGGACTTTCTGAGACAAAACAACACTGGGAAGTTGCTATGGCAATTGTTTGGAGTCCAAGCAGCAACTTTGTGCCTCTTTGGAATTGCTGAAGACGAAGAGATCATGTGGAATACTTTCAAACTCGCAGGTTCCATCAATTTCTGTCTCTTGTGACTTTTCACTCCTCAGGTTTCTCAGTGCAATATTGCAGCAACCTGAAAATGTTGAAGGGTCAATGTTTGGAGATATTGCTAGTTTAAAAATTACGTTGAGTTGATCAGAGTCAAGTTCATATCTTGGAAATGCATTTCCATTTTACAATCCAAGCTTCCCTTCGACCTTTTGTGTTTGGCTTTTTGGGTGAAAAAAACTGATTTTCAGTTTGAGAGAATCTTTATTTATCGGGAGAGAGGCATATTGACTATGGTGGCTGGGTAATTTATTCTTTATTTAAATGTGGTAATCGAGAACTGATAGCTGTTGCTTTATATTTAGATACTAGAAATCTTTAAGTCGTTATATTACGTTTTATTGTGTCCTTGGGACCTGACATGTAATGTTATTAATATTAGGGAAGAGTAAGGTTTGGTGCCTCTATCCCAATAAGAGTGCACTGACTGAATCTGTACAGGATACATTCAGCAGGGTACAATTCCAATCCGAGAGGGTAGTGCTTCTTCAAAATTGACATGACCGTCTTGTGCCAATAGCAATGCACGAATCTTTAATTCTTTCTTGTTGTCCTTGTCTCCTGATTACAATAGCTTCAGATGTAAATTTATCTTTTCTATCTTCTCCAGGCTTCCATTGCTGAGAGAAACGAAGATAGAATTTTGAATTTTGTTCTAATTGATGGTACATGGAGTAATTCTGCTGCAATGTTCCGGCGTTTAAAGGTAATACTGGGTGGCTGATCCTTTTTATCTCTTCTGATTTAACACTCAACAAAGCATACTTCTCTTCATGTAGTATTATGTCTTCGTCACCTATGTGTAGTCAGTGCTGTCGGCTTTGACCCTTTGAACAGGATTTACAGTTTTATATTATCGAGACAACCTAGCGGTTGATGCTTGGTCGCAAGTAATGAGTTTATTCTGACATGAACTTGTATTTTCCAACCTGAAGGAGCAAGCAAAGATCGTATGGGGGGAAGACGATCTTCCTTGTATATCTCTCGCTACTGGTGCGTCTGCAATGCACAAGCTCAGGTGATATGAACGGCTAGAACTTCCCTTCTTATGATTCTTTCTACTGTTTCCTGTAATTATATGATTTCTCCATAGAAACCTTCAACTTTCTTCTCTCCATCTTAGAGCACCTAACCACTCTTAAGCTCAATAACTCCTGTCTGAGTTTAGGCCACAGCCTTCATGGGATCGTACCTGCACAGCTGCTGCAGCCATTGGCCTCATGTCCGAGCTACAAGCTGTTCCAGAGTTTAGCTCGTACGGTTTGGATAAGCCAGCTGAAGCAGTGGAAGATGCCTTGCGAGTGTTGTTAGAAGCACTTACAGCTCGACGCCTTCGAATGGGCAGGTCCATCACCCGTAAGATGAGGCACACTAGTAATATCTGCTAGTATCTAACTAAAGAGAAATTGTGGAGTAATGGGAAGAATCTTCAAATTCATGAGGTAATCTGATGTTCAACTCGTGTTTGGAAACTTAAGGCAAGGAACATAGATTGAACATATCTTTTGCATATTTTCAAATAATATTTTCTTCTGTTCCTGATTGTGGTTCCATAGGCTGACAATTCACATCAGCATGCTATAGTCATGTTTTAGTCCAAGTTATGCCAGGGCCCAGCACTAACAACCATATATATTGTCAAACGTATTAACGGGGATCTTCTGGAAAAGCATGTCAATTTTGGTGTTAAGATGTTGTCTTGAGTAATCTTCCGGTTCTTTCTTCTGGATAGTCTCATGGTTGTCGTGCGTAAAGTCACCTTCCCTGTTGCTATGACGGCCTTATAGGCCTAAAGAGCTCTCATTTGTTTGCCATCCAATTCAAGCTGTGTTACACCTGTATTTCAATTCTTTGTCACTTTCTTGTGCTTGCATCATCTTTATTACGTTAAGAGAAATGCTGGACTTACTAAACTGGTTTTTCAAATTGGTATACTAAGTGATTTGTCATACTATGAGTGGCATTTTAAACAAGTGGTTCATATTCAAGAATCAATAATAGTCGGACTCATCACTTCGTAAATCAATTTTGTAAACCAGTCTTGGTAAGTCTAACATTCCTTTTATGATGCCTCAGGGTGTGCCATCGGACAAAAACCAGTGGCGTCACCAGGAGTACCAACGTGGACGCGAGTTCAAAATATGACGTTGCATCAAGTAGCCACATTTTTACTGACAGCAGCCTCCTAGCAGCCTTAGAGATCCTTCCAGAGGCACCTCGACACTTATGCTCAATTTTCCCAGAGCTGCTTTGAGCTCCATCACAGAGGGAGAGAGAGAGAGAGAGAGATGGAGAAACAGATTCATTTTCATTTTTTATTTGGTCAGAGAAACAGATTCATTTTCTAGAAGTTTTTTGTGGTAAAACTGATGCTGAACTGACCAGGTTGTATTTTGGAGGTGTTTATACAACACCCAGAGATAAACAGCGTCGGGCAATGTCATTCTTTTGTTCCTTGAATAATCTTCTGTCTTGGCTACTTGTTTGCCCCTGCTCATATACCTCCTAAGAGTTGCTTGATTATGAAATTTGGCCAATTGGGTTTTTCTTCGCATCTGGCGAGAAGTGCCGTCTCCTCCAGAGATCTAATAGGCAAAACACGTATTTAAATTGATAAAGATTGGATGTTGCTTTTATAATCTTGATGGGGTTGGTGATCCCAACACCTCCCTCAGTTGTCACTCCTCAGTTCTACATCAAAGTCCCCCAGCTGGATGACTCTTCATTGCTTCTGGTACGGAACTACACTATCAAGAAAATCTAGCATATTCGCTCATTTCTAAGAAAATATTTCGCCAATTTCACTGCGCGGACTTCTTTCACGTTAGATCTTTTTCCAAAATTTGAGTAAGTACCCGCAGTAATTTGTCAGGGATATGGCCGGGGTCAACGGGCTGGATGAATCCTAAGACAGAGAAATCTGGGCGGCGAGCATATGAGTGGATTCAGTGTCATTTTTGTTAGAAAGGGACTGGGTCAACCAACAGGGAATAACTGGGCGAATGGTCAGAGAATCAATTAGACAGGACACTTTATTGTTGGCAATTGACCGGTGGAGATTAAAACGGTTAAGGGCCTTGTTCGTTTACAATTCTTGAAAATAAAGTTACGATTTTTGGAAGGTTATGAAAATTATCATACGTAAATGATCAATCTTTATTATGTTAAGAAATTTCTTGAGAGGTTTTGGATTGAAGTTCATAAAATGTAAATCAGATGAAATAATAAAAAGGCAAAAATCTGTTCAATCAGAGATGATTGAAGTTACGGACTGGCGCGTACACATCTAAACGCTCATCTCCCACATCATTCGACAGCCTGACAAAACGCGGCTTCTCTCTCTCTCTCTCTCTCTCTCTTCTTCTGTCGGGCTCGCTCGCGCGCTCGCTTGCTGTCTCTTTCTTTCTGAGCTAAAATTAGCAATACCCTGTTCGAAACGAGCTCGTTTCAAGAAGACGAGGAAAAACCGTTGAGAGGAAGGGGAGGACTCATTTGGTGTTCTTGGAGATCGATCGATCCCCATTCAAGACTGATCTCCGGCGAGTCCCGGCAAGAAACAGAGGAGAAGAAAGTTTTGGCAATGGCCCCCAACCCATTCTCCTGCGGTTGCCTCCTGTTTTTCCTGTTCGTGGGCGTGGCATCTTCCTCTTTCCTTCATGGTAATCTTCGCGTTCTTGATGTTTTGCTGTTTAGAGAATATTTTTTGAGCTTTTCATCGTTTCTCTTCACCCGTTTGATCTCTCATTTTCGTTGGTTTTCTTGACGTTTCTTGACTATTCTTGCCTTTCTTTTTCAGATGGCATCTTTGAATCTCGGGAAGCTGCTGGCCGTAGCCTTCTTCAGGCCAAAACAAGTAAAGATTTTTCTACATTCTCATTGAAGTTTCTTTTTCTTTGATGTCCTTGTTTCACGAATTGCCCGATCTGTTCCTTCCGTTGAAGGTTTTCTATTTCTTCGAATCGTTAATTGCTTGTTGTCCCTCGTCTGATCAAAATCAGGAAGTCTGTAGTTTCTGGGATGTTTAGGACAATCAACATCTGTTAAGGTCATAGGTGTGCTACTTAGTGGTATTGGACATAGAACCTGCATTGCAACTACCCTTTTCCAAATTGAGGCTGGATGTGTTTAGTAATTAGAATCCGAAGCTATTTCTATAAGCAATAAGCATGTGCTACCAAACAAATGCAATTGAGTCGGCATCTTATCCGGTCTACCCATCTTCTTCGTCCCTTTTGAGCCCAAAAATACCAATTGTTTTCTGGCGGCTGAGCACATTCAATGCTGATTTCAATCTTAGGAAGAGGGAATAAGGTGATGTCTTTACGAAGCAAACTCCTTTTCAACACTGTAATTGCGTGTAAGTTGGTAGTGCCGTGAATTTATAATTATAATTGTTTCATCATATCAGTGAGTTTTCTCCTTATGCCCCTTAGACAATAAGGTCTCTCTACTTCTTCTTGTATGATTTTTTGCAACATTACCATATCACCATCAAGTTTTCCTGAGTCCTAGATGCTTTCAGCCTACGTTTCGATGATCCTTGTCAAACATGAGAAGTTACACATGTAAGTAACACAGAAGTAGTATTATAGCCTGAAACAAAGAAGACCTTTCAGAGAGGAGGCACTCAACAACTTTGGTCATTACTTGGTTTTGGTTTTCTGTGAAGAAGCTAATAGGAAGTTGAACGAGGTGTTAGGTAGGGTTGAGTTCCACACCAATAAATAAGGTTTGTGTAGAGTCATTATTTTCATGATGGTCTTCAATAGCTTAAGCATTTTTCTCGGGAAAGAAAGAAAAGCACAAAACTTTATGTGGAATATAGTCCATTTAGATATATCAATGCACTTGCAATTAGCAATCCTCTTCGTGATTTTTCATTATGAGGTATCGGTCTCTGCTTTAGTTCCTAACCTTAATAGATTTATACAGAACTGAATAGAGCAATCCAAAATTAGCGTTTTAAAGTTGCTATTCAGTGTCATTTCACTGTGATTTTGCAAATATGATTAGAGCTTTCTAGATTTTCTTGAATGATGCAGCTAGAACATCTCTTTGGCAAAGTCTATTGCGATATTATTAAACACTACTTTTCTTCAAGTCACAATGGAGCTATTTGACAGTTGCACTATAGTGTTCCCATCAGTTGATTTCTTATGGAGATGACTGTATATCATGATAATCGATGGACATCTAATTTATGGTGGATCGCACTGGTACTGAATTCTAAAGAATTTATATTTTCATAGTCAGAGTAAGAAAACAAGCTGGCTGTTTCTTAGAGTTAAGGAACCTCTTCATCATGTCTCCCAACATCCTGGTGCCCAGCTTTCCCATAAAAAGCTGCGATTTCATGCTCATCATTTTCCAAAATTTGGTTGGTTATTGCACTGACCAATTAACTAGAACCTGGAATGATCTTGCTCAATTTACCTGGAAGCGCTTTATGTTCTTACCTGCTTAAATCAGGCAGGTTGCTATTAAATTAAAAGGAGGAGGAAGGGAATCAGGAATAGAGAGGAGTATGTGAAACATTATTTGTGCAATCCATTCCTCAGTTTCTGATTTGTTGTGTTGTAGAATCTCATTGCCTTCCATCCATGCCTAAATTCTATTCTGCATGTTTGAGATGAAGAGATGTGTGAAAAGCTTTGCATTTGTTAACAGTCCCTCATTTTACTAGCTAGTCGATGGAACTTGTGTTTTATAGCTAGAAGACATATGACACTTCATAATTATATGAGTTTTCAGTGAATGGGCAGTATTTTTAAATCTCAATCTTGTTTTTTTTTTTTTTTTGGGCTCAAAGGTTGCTCTGTAGACTTTGAGAACCAGAACTACACAATTCTCACGAGCCAGTGCAAGGGACCCCAATACACAGCCAAGCTCTGCTGTGGAGCTTTCAAAGTATTCGCGTGTCCCTTTGCCGATCAAATAAATGACCTCACAACTGATTGTGCTTCAACCATGTTCAGCTACATTAACCTCTACGGAAAATACCCTCCAGGACTCTTTGCTAATGAATGCAAAGAAGGGAAAGAAGGTCTCGATTGTAGCACGGTACCACCAGCAGCTCCAGCTGTGAAGGAGTCTGTCAATGCGAGTGGAGGCGAGTTAGTGGCAAAACAGTCTTTGTCGTTGATGCTCGGAGGTGGGTTTGTTATGCTTCTGCTTCAGTTTTTCTGAAGTAAATTGTCTTTGTAAAGAAAATGTGAAGGTATCATCCTGCGGGCTTATATACTTTGTGGAGATGTTGTGGTCTTTCCTCCCCAATGTCATAGAGAGCTGCTATTCTTTTATAAGAGATGTCTTAAATTATGGCTAGATCATGTGATTATGCATAGTCTCTGCAGACTGTAGTTGCATTGTTTCACGGGGATGATTGCAGGTGGCTTTGCTTTTCCCCTTTTTGTTTGTGATTCAAAATGTTTGTCAAGTACCTTGTATTTTCAAGTTCACGTCGCACGTGGCATTCTTTGTATGTATGGGCGCCTCCTGAGCCCGTTTCATTATTTGCAATGATTGTAGTCATGCAGATGAACAGGTCGAATGAGATAATGAATTTAATCGTTCCTACCTGGTGAGAAATGTGTCTGCATTTGACTGTTGTTGAGTGATGGCCTAGTGGCCTGTTTTTTCAGGCTCTCTCAGGAAAAACAAAATTTTTTTGGATGGCGGTTGAATAAACTGGACATCTCTCTACCAACCGTCTTTCTTCCTCAGCGAATACGGAAATGCTTGGCCACGTGAAGACAGACTATGCTTTGGGACAAAGGAACCATTTTTCTTATTGCTGTATCCCAGTACTTTCATGAACGTAACATAATTAAAATGCCCAATTTCTTGTTGGCATGAAACATGTGCAAAGCCGGCTTGTCTTACGACTTCGACACTGGTTGGCACATATGGACAAAGCAGTTGGATAAAAGTCGATGAGAGACACTTCAATTTGAATTGTTCCTCCACAGGCTTTACTATCTTTGCGAGCAGAATTGTTGCTTTCTGGTGGAGTATGTCATGTTTTCTAGCATAAACAATTGAAGATGGAAATGGAAGATCTATCTGTCCTGCACGGAAGTTGCCTACCAAGTTTTTGAGCTTGTCGTCGTCACAGAAAATATTATCTGCTCTCTCATTGTTGGAGTCATTTGATGATCCACCTCTTGCTGAGCTGGAGTAGTAAAGGTCAGAGCTCGATGCATGTGCTGGTGGGACTGGAAAAAACAAATACAATAAAGAAATGAAGAATGGTTGGTGAATGTTGTTCATGATCCCACAAGGCGTGGAAGCTGGCAGGTGGGTTGATTGGTTTTGATCATACGAGCTCCGGCTTAGTTCTTGCTTTAATTAAATGTACTGGCATGGACCTCGGCTGGGATTCCTAAATCGGACTTGCATCGGGTCATGTCATTCATTGAGACTGCAGACTGTGGCAGGAGCAAGGGGATGGCAATAACGGGTCTGGCGCATAACGAAGAACTGACACGAAGAAATTCTCATGCCGTCGGTCTTGTAGGTCTGCGCTTGATCGTGGGGTGGGAACATATAGTTTTTCCTTCTAACTATACTTTATTTGCTCGCGACAGGATGCGCATGCTAATTGAGAGGACCACATTGATCCGGCGCTATAATGCTTATCGCGTCGATGATAACTTAAAAACAATTAAGGCAGATGCCTTTACGAAGTCCAGTGCCTCAATCAAAAAGAAGGCGAAGCCAATTTTTAATGCTTCTTTTTAATTTCTCGAAGATGAAATGGTATATTCCGAGTGTCACCCATTGGCGGCGAGATTCATTCTTAATTGGCTAGAACCGTCTCCTCTCTGTGGAACTGTGCGCTTACCTTTAAGTTACAGTAGAAGAATTTGACTGGGTGAGAAACATAACGGGGGAGATCATGAGCTCGTGACAATGAGAACTTGGAATCATACCATTATGGAAGGAGTTGTCCTTACAGGAAAATTACTTCCAACACCTAAGATGCTTAAGACAGAGAACTCCAACTTCCCTTCTCTTTCGAAATGAGAAACGCAATTAAAAGCTGCGGTTTCAGGGTTGCCACCATGCAAGAATTCGGGTGAATATCTACAGACGAAAGTCGAAGGATGTGAACCGATGGAGTCATCTGTGAGCTGTAACCAGCGTTTCGATGAAGCGCAGGCCGTCGAACCTCGGCGCAAACTTATCAGTCGAGGCCGAGTTTTGCGAAGAAGAAGCAGCTTGTTCGGCGCTCGAGACGTGTTCCTGCAAGTGAAGTGGCGAAATTCAATCAACCGAATGACCAAGATCAATCTTGACCGTAACCAGAAGACCAATTTTTTTCCCGGCAAAATTCATTTCTTCCCATCTGGGAGCGAAGTTTCTTCGCTCCTTCCGGCATAACATCACTAGACAGTTTAAACAATCGCAGCTTTTTTCAAGAACCAAGCACCACCCACTTCCTCGGCCGTCAAACAAAACGCGTACCTGGTTCGAAAACTGAAGCTTGGAAGTGCACGAGAAGTTCAAAGAAGGAGATGATGAAGAAAAGACGACAGTAGCAGAAGCAGCAGCCGCCGAGACTGCAAACCACCCCGACTTCTTCATTGTCGGACAAGCTTTGGATCCTTTCCCCGTGTTTCTCCAAGTGCAGAGAGGGAACTGAATCAGCTAGAGCGAGCGAGAGAGAGAGAGAATATGCAAAGAGAAGACGGTGTTTTGGGAGAAACAATGACGGCTCGTGAGTCTATCATCGTATTAATATGAGGTCAGGACTAGGACAGCGTCCCGGTTAAATTTAGTGGTTACTACGGGTTCGTTTGGAAACATTACATCACGCACCAACTGTCCGACCTCTCCTCTGTCTGATTTACCGCCCTGCCCCTGCAGCTCCAAGTGTTTTTCTGGTCCACCAAAACCGATTTGGCTCAAATGGCAGTCCTAGATAGGAAGTTTAGGTTCAATTAGGGACCCTCAAATTTTGGTAGTTCTAAGTCATGCTTCACATGGATTAGATGCTCCCTTAAAAGATTGTTCCGGAGAAATTGTATGAGCACGTGGTTGTCCTGTTATGGCGATGGAGTGCCATGGGTACCGAGTCGATTTTCTCGAAGTTGGATCACCAGCTAATCAAGTGCATCCTTTTCCGGTATCAAACCTGAGGGAAACAGTTCAATTCTTCGTCCTGATCGCTAAAGAGAGCTGTGCGTTTTTTCCTCCAAATGGGGGAAGTGCAGCTACCCTCCACAAGTTGCTGGCAGGTAAGTGCTGCGGTTGTTGGTTGGGGGCTATTGAGTCGTTAGTGGTACTTGACATTCCTTCCCCTTCGGTGTCCTAAAACCTCAAAAGAGACATCTCAGCTCACCTTTCAGTCAAGAGTGTCAAGCCTGTTTGACACACTTCTTTGAGGTTGGAATTTCGTTAGCAATAACGATGCCAAATTAACATCGGAGACGGTCCATTTCGACCCAACAAGAATCTGTCCGCACGCCGCTACGAATACGCAAGTAAAACCGTATTTTTCCTGTGGAATTCTCGTTCCTGCTCAGAGATGCGCCGCCTCGAGAATGTCTAATGCGGGAGATTCGTGTTGTCATCGGGAGAGATGGTACAGGAACCTTTCAGTTCTCTAATCGATTTGTTTTGGACCGGCGGATTGAATCGAGGCGGCAGTCTTCGCTTCAGTTACGTGAGAAATGCTAAGATCGGCGCGCTACTTTAATGTCAATGCGCTGGACGACGCGACAAAACAACGAGCGACGATACATATTTTAGTGAGCTTCAACGCGTGCCATGCTGCAACATTTAATCATCGTGTGCAGTGCATTAACCTTAATACGTCTGACTTCGATTTCTTATAATACGGGTTGTCCGCTTGCGGGGCAATTCTTTACGACAACCACCGGCTGGACGACACGTGCGCTTGTTGCGGTGGAGGTTGGGTTGAGGGGTGGGGGTGGGACCCACGTGAGAACAGCTGGGATTCTCAGGCTTTTCCCTCGGGTGGCCACCGGCCGATGGCATGTCCTTCCCCTCTTTAAGCAAGGAAGGTGGGCGCGTGGGACGAAATCCCTCTTTTGCCCTCGGCCTCGTCGCGTAATTACTTTCCGCCGGTAGAATCTTAAAAAAAAAGGATTAATATCACGGAACATCCCAAGCTGGTACATATGTATCGAATTCATTCCAAACTAATATTTTGACCACAAAAAATCCCTAAACCGGTGCACCCGTGACAAATTTACCTTATATTTATTTCCATTAAATTTTACAGTTAAATTGCTGAGTTGGACGACACGTGACAGTTCACGAGTATATCAGTTTGTGGTTTAACCTCCGTTTGTTATGTGTGCATCAATTTGTGATTTTTCGTGGCATTAATCCAATTTAACTTTATCTCGAGCGACAATCTTGGCCTGAATTTTTTTTTTCTATCTGATGAAAAATCACAAACTTTAACTTAAATCTCGAATTTGGCTCGAACAATTTGAGATTTTCACATCACCAGGACCAAATTTAGAACTCGAGCAAAAGTTGGTGCTATTTGTTGAGATAAAAAAAAATCGGATCAGAATTATTATTCAACCTAAAGCCGATGTCTTTTTTTTTTTTTGCGTGTGTGGAATTAGCACCTTGAAAGAAAATCCAAATCCTGATCAGATCCCATTACCCCGCTCCCGATTCTTTTGGGCACTTTCGCAGCTCCTTCCTACGTAACACGGGCGTCGAAAAGTCAACCCCCGGTGCCAGTCCAAAAGTCGCAATCCCAAATAATTTCACCGTTTTAATTACATTAATCAAGGACAGCATCGTGATAAATAAAATATTCATTTCTCACAAATTTTTTTTTTATAATCGAGGTGTTTGGGTCAGTTTACACGCACCTCGACTATTTATCGAAGGAGACTAACATAGCAACCTACCGCTATAGCCCTCCACTTAAATAACAAGTGCTCAACTGGGGAATCGAACCTGGGACCAATGTGACTAACCACACAATCTCAAATACGTCATAACCAACCGAGCTACCTATAGATGAATATTTCTCACAAAATTTTCTTCTTGTTTTTTGAAAAAAAAAACAAAGATATTAAAGCCTCCGTTACCATCTCTCTCCTCCGTCTCATTCCCTCCTTCCTTACGCTCCACGCCATGAATGGAGCCGTCCAATCTAGCTCCAGCCCGCTTCAGATCTAGCCACGACCAGCTCGTCCATGGCCGGGACCGGCGAGGTCGAGATCCCGAGTCCCGACGGCCATGAGGAGCTGCGAGACAAGCAACTACTGCAGGCTCAAACATCAAAAAGAAAAATGGAGGGACCGGATCGGCAAGTCGCACGCTGAAAACACACACGTAAGGCCCATGTTGAACTACTGGATTGCTCGGCGGGCATCGCTAAATATACAAATACCCCGCGATTGGTCTTGTTGGTGCATTATAAGCGATCGTGTTTAGAAATACATTTTCCAAACCATTCGCTTTTCGCGAAAATGAATTGTCGCCTTATTCATAAAAAAAAAAAAATTTCCCGGCATTAATTTCGTCACATTCTTCTGCCCTGTTTTTGCATGTGTCCATGAGTTTTGTCCGGTTGGCGTTTTTGTTGTCGGCATGGATGGCCGAAGGAAGCTCCGGTCGACATTACGAGCACAAAAAGAGGAATGATGGTAAGGGGAATTTACCAATCGGCAGGGACAAGACGAGTCTCGACGAGGAGACAACGGGTGCGTTTGGTTCAGCTTTGGGCCTCGAAAGCCCCTTCCCAAAATGCTGAAGTGTTTGGTTCAGCATTTGGCCTAGCATTGGCCAAATGCTAGCATTCCAAATGCTGAAAGCCCAAGGCTGGTCTAGACCAGCCTTGGGCTTTTAGCATTCCACGAATGCTACTGTTCATCCCTTTTTTTTTTTTTTTTAGGGTTTGAAGCTTCATCTTCTTCGGCCAGGCGACGGCGGCCGGCGAGGGAGAAGGGCCGGCGAGGTCGCCTGGGTTCGGGCGACCCTCGGCGAGCCAGATCCGCCGTCGCCGGCGGTCGCCCGAGGCCAGGCGACCCTCGGCGGGGGTCGCACGGCCGCCTGGGGTCGCGCGACCCAGGCGACGGCCGCCTGGGGTCGCGCGACCCAGGCGACGGCCGCCTGGGTCGCGCGACCCCAGGCGGCCGTCGCCTGGGTCGCGCGACCCCAGGCGACGTCCGCCTGGCCTTGGGCGACCGCCGGCGGTGGCGGATTTGGCTCGCCGGGGTCGCCTGACCTCGGGCTCCGGCGGCCGGCTCCGGCGATGGGTATGTTTTGTTTTTTTTTTTAATAAATAAGGTAATTTTCAAAGTTCATTTGCAAAAAAAGTTCACCAAACGCTATATTTTGCCCAAAGTAGCTTTACAAAATATTTTTACCAAACACCATTTGCCTTTCCCCAATGGGCTTTCACCCAAAGGTATTTGCATTTCCCCAAGTGGCATTTTCAAAGTTGAACCAAACGGACCCAACATGGCATGCCAGAAGACGGTGATTATAAGAATTTGTAGAATGGTACATACAGGCTAAGGAACAATGATGCTCTCGACAGTGGAAACCAGGAAAACGGACATCATGACGAAAGTGCCCACACGTCGTTTTCGCCGGGGCGACGCTCATTTGTTTTTTCTCTCCATTTTTGTTGCTACAACAGTCCAAAGCGGAAACGAAGCCACGAATTGGGTTTTGGCCTTTTTGATTCGAGATCTCCGTGTCAATCGAGACGCTCTCGTCCTAGCCCTTACATCGTGAGCCGAAAGTTAAGAGGTCAAAGTCGGATGACCCAGGACAAAAAAAAAAGGGTGGATGAAACACGTAAAGATAAATATATTTATTTGCACCTCGGAAAGCAAGTCCGTTGTAGTCTAGTTGGTTAGGATACTCGGCTCTCACCCGAGAGACCCGGGTTCGAGTCCCGGCAACGGAATCTCTTCCTCTTTTTTCCTCCTCCTCTTCTCTATTTCTTGTTCTGAATCTTCTGATATTTGTCACTGGGAGGCAAAAATGTGCTTCCGAGGTTTTGTGCCAGATGACACAAGAGGTCCATCAATCGTAACTCCTGTGCCGAACCTGACTTTTAGCGTTTTTCTATATCATTCCGACCGAAGCGATGTTCTTCTGAAATTCCCGATTTTTTTTCTTCTTTTGACCGATTCGGACGGGAATCGACATGGCATTTCAGGCCAATGGAGATGAGAGATGCGAGAAACTGGTCGGCGGCGATATATCCGTGCAAAGCTTATTTAACTCGTCACTTGAAGGGCCTGCCAGGTTATGAAGGCTCAGAGAGACGCGCAGCACTGCCTGCAAGAGATGCCCCCAATCCCATGAATATGAAGATTTCATCCATTTCTCCACGGCAATTAAGCCGCAAAATGAAACAAGTTGGAGCACGTAAGTCGGCAACTTGAATAAGTTAAATCTAGGAGAAGTGAACTCTGCATCGCCGGCGGCGTAGCCAAGATGTTTTACATGAACAGGTTTCAGTTGTCAAACCGGTACTAATATCCCAGTCTGAACCATATGAAGAGGCCTTCCAAGCTAAGCTTGAGCTTGATTAAGTATCACAAGTCTATCAATCACTATGCTCGGCTAGTTTCAATCAGTCCACAATCTCACGATCCTTTCCGGTTGAATTGTTCCGGTTGAATTGAAGCGTAACATTGCCCTATAATAGGAACTATCAGCTGCCGAAGCCACTTGAATGGGAAACATAAATGACATGTTTGAAAGAATGTTGCTCAAATGTTATGGAACTTAGTTTGTAACATAATGCATAAGCGTCGGTTGGAATTTGGACCTTAGTTCGCTCAATGGACCGATATTTTGTACTTTATGCAGAGCCAATCCCAAGCATTAGGAAAAAAAAAGGTAACCTATCATGGGGTGCATGGAGATGTACATAACTACTACCATATCAGTAGTGGAGGCCCAAAGATGGTTGCAATTTGTCTGCATAATTTTGTTACAGAGTAAGTAGCAAGCAATGTAAATGCAGAAAGTAGGGACAGCAAACATATCATAAGAGATTCCACATTCTAATGCCCCTTGGATTCCAAGTTACCCATTCCTTTCACTTTCTTCCCAGTAAGTATTTGGGAGATCTGGACTCCCCTAACAAACACCTCATTGTAGAGAATCCTCGTTTGCATCGACTGAAACCCAGGAAGCCATGCTAGTACTGCGACTGGTGCCATGACAATCACTCCAAACAAGAAATCATATAATCGAGCCGAGGATACAACAATGTCCCAAAGCCTAGTTCTTTGGATAGAGGACCTAAAAACCTGGGCTATCGAAATGATTCCCCAGCCAGTGGGTAAGAATGCCAGCAGACCAGTGATAAGATCAACCAGCGTAAATTCCGTGAACTCCAACAAGCCAAATAATGTTAGAGCCACCAAAACAGTAGCGACCAACAGAACTTGCCGATAGCGAAGGTGATTCCGGGTCACGTACTTCTCTCGAGCGAAGGATATCGCCACACACATTGCAAAAGCCCCAGCTAGGTATGTCCAGGACAGTAGGTAAACCAGAACGCTGGCACTCCCAGAGGAAATGTGAAGATGGTAAACGATCGCATATTGGAAAAAGAAGAAGCGCAATGTCAGGATTATCTCTAGAAACTTCCCCCAGACACCTGTCGTCTGCAAATGGTCCTGCTCCTCGTACCACCATGTTTCCCAGCTCTGCGCGGATTTCACAAACGGGCCTCCTCGGTACCTTATCCAGCTCGTGAATTCATGGAAGTCGTTAACTGTCTTCAACCAATCAAGACCATAAGGGTTAAATATGAAAGGGGAGAGGATCCATGATGCGACCAGAAACCAGCCCGTAATGCTCGTGTCTATGAATAAGAATGTGCCATTAGCTAAAGGGCTATAAATCGTGTATACCGTGAGAACCAGTGCAATCTCAAGGGCCTTGACAAAATGGCTACGGGCATAGAGTCTGTAATTCTCAACGAAACTCCTGTGCTGCACAACAAAGCCTCGGCCAGTCCCCCGGTACTTTGCACCACCATGAAGAACTGTCCTGCCAAAGAAGTGGCTACGAGTTCCCATAGAGAACGTATAAAAGACAGATGAAAGCTCAAGCTGCATTACCAAAAAATCCCACAAAGCCGAGAGGATTCCGTGCTCAACCGAATCGTCCACAACCGCTGGAAGGCCTGTGAACAGGATAAGTTGTATAAGCTGTATATTTACAGCCGGACGAAAGAAGTTCTTGTTTTTTGCTTTGTCTTCCATAGCAGGACCTTCAAGGCCACTCAGAGCCATATACAACCGCCCCCACAACAGTGCATATATAGTCCATATCACCATTATGTTATTGAAGTAGAACCCAACAGTGGAATGAAAGAGTGAAAGCATCCGGAAGAAGTCCAGCTTACTACCCAGCCTATATATATCTCTGCTGAGAGATTGTTCCCCACTTCCACTCGCAATTTTGGCTTCGAACATTGATATTTGATTCAACCCAACATCCCTCCCTTTGCCAATCTGGATGTACTCATGGTGTGTCACGTTGCCTCCACGCAAGGTGCAATTAAATCCCGCGAAAATATCCTCGCAGATGTTGATCTTTCTGGAAGCCTTGCTGATCCCACCTCGCGTCAAGAACCAAATCCTGTCGAAAACATCTGGATGGCCATAGTGCATTCGAACCTTCAAAGGATTGGCCAGAACACGCTGTCCCGAGGTAACAAAACTTGTTTCCTGAGCAGACATAAACCAGGCAAGCGATGAAACTGAAGCAGTAAATATATGTTCCCTCAGACCTAGAATGGTGGGATTCTGGGTACCATAGAGCCTCTCAAATTCCTCCAACAAATTCGGCATCTTAAGTGCCTCCTCTATATAGTTGTCTTGGTTCATATCGATCGTCTGAACTGCATCACCGCGTGTGAAGATAATGCCCTGATTTTGATTCTCCGGTTTACCTTCTCCTAGCTTGAAGGGACCAGGCAACTTAATTCTGTATATTTCGACTTCTTTCTGCGATTGTCTATCATACTTGACAAGAACAGAGAAATACTCCTTTTCACTACTACTTTTACTCACCTCATCAACATACGCAATGCGTAGGGCTTCATTGTTTTTCATTAAATACAATATTTCTTCTGCTCGGGGATCACTATTTGCCTTCTGAGATCCATACTCCTGACAGGCAACAACATAGGCATATTTCATGAGAGCAATACCACGTTCACAGGCACAACCTTCAGAAAGCAAACTTGTCGTGCTGAAACAATCCGCATTGTCATCTAGCATTGTGGAACCGGGCTTCTGTAGCCCTTGGGAGAAATTTATATCGTGATGGTATTCAAGGAAAGCTAGCAACTTCAGGGCCTTGTAATAATTCATCATTCCCCTGACTGTGCGAGCGAGCGTCTGACCTCTGTATGATGCCCAAAGCCGAAGATCAAGCAACTTGGTTGTCCAAATCTCATCAAGAGACTCCATTCCTTCCTGGCGCATCCTCTCCATGAAATTGTGCCAATCGTTGCCGTAAATCGTCTGCAGGTAAAATAAAATGGATATCCCATCTTCATTCGTTTTTTGCAGTTCTTCCTTGCTATATAGCACTTCTTCATCATAGTAAGGGGTTAGAACACTGAAAGCTTTCATTTTCTCAACTGGAAGAGCTCGTGGAAGATCCATAAATAGAGAATTGCAGAAGAAGGCAATTCGCCTTCGAGCCTCTTCACTTGTGGGAATATTTTGCAACGAACCCACAGGCATTAAAATCATCTGCAGGCGTCGAATTTGCTGACTGAAAATTCCATCTCTAGAATTTGGCAACCGAACAGCATTCTCAAATAGCAACCCCTCATTAGAACGAGAATTACTTGGAGCCAAACCATCCTCCTTCAACTGTTCATAGCTTCTCCTTTGCTTGAAAAAGTCGAGAATAACAACGTTATAAAGGGCCTGTAAAGTACTCACCACTTGATCAGGATCTACAACAGATGTGTTCAACAAGTCAACAAGATGGATTAAAGTTGCATGAATCTTTGGTAGCACAGTTACGTCAAACATTTTACTGAATTTTCTGAATTGCAGCGAATGATCAATTTCAGCAAACAAAGCAGCAACAATAGAATGCTCCTCAACGTTGTCTCCTGATATCTCAAGTAATAAATGCTTGACACTGTCATAGGCTTCAATGACAGCACAACGCCTATACTCGTTCTTGCATATCTTGTACCAGAGTCTAGTGTCAGGAGCATCTGCGAGTCGACACACCTCACTCAACGCAGAGAGCAGCTCGTTGGAGAGCAGAAAATAGGGCCAGCTTATAACTCGGGATGTCCAAGGAATATTTGGCAGCTCCAGCAACTCAACTTCTCGATCAGAGATGAGATCCTCCTCCCTGAAAGTCCTAATTATCTCATTCCACATCACGGCAAACTTATGCACCAAAAGCGGGTTACATTTGAGTTTCTTAAAGCACGGAGAAGCCCAGTTGCTTGAATTTGACAACTTGATGTAACTGAATATGTTGCTCCTCATTGACTCCCGCTCATATAGCAGCTGCTCCTGTCGTATGAGATTAAATTTATTTGCAACTGCACAAATAATATGGTCAAACCACAACCTCAAATGCCGATTGTTTCTGATTTCACCCAACCTCGAGAACAGCCCAACTGCCACTCCAACCAGGAATGTCCAAATCGAATACCAGATTTGCAAATCCATCATATAAATCAAGACCATGGGAAGCCACAACAACCCAATGGCAAGGCCATTGCTGTTGCCAAAAAACTGATGCCATTTATAATTTACATTCATAGGATGCAACAACTCTTTTGTAGGATTAATCATGGGTTTGATCTGTAGAAAGTAGCTGAAAAGGAATTTTATCACAAGAATCAATACCCAAAACATGGTATACTTTGCATAATCCCTCATGCCTTCCCCCAAGTTACGTCCCACAAAAGTCCGGCTCATCAGCACCTCGCACATCTTCCAATTCTTCCGAACAAGGAAGTTGCCAAAGGAGGGAACATAGGACAGAGCAAATGCTGAGAGCTTCGCAAGGACAAATACAAAAGCCAATCCGAGAAAAAGCACAAGCCGGTTGTTAGCCTCAGCAGACCACTCCCCATCCCTGTTCCTCTGTAACCAAATCCTTACATAAAACCATCCCAAAACGGCGGTCCATGTCGCTGCAGCGACATTTGTCAGCACCATGCGCATGCCGATCCACCACGACTCTCTAGAGACCAAACCCCATTGCATGATGGAATGAAGCAGCGACTCCAGAAGGTGCAAACCACTCCAAGTCACAAATCCGCTCAAAACCCGAACTTGCACCTCCTTATTTGGCAAGGCCTGCCAAGGAAACTTGTATTCCTCCTCCCAAGCAATGATAACTGCCGCTTGAAGGAACAAAACTAACATCAGCCACAGCCTATAGAAGCTCCTGAACAAGTTCCAAAACGACCTTCGTTCAACAAAACCAGTCTTGCCTGCATTCTTGAAAAATCTACTCTTCGCATCCAAAGGCCACTTCAGCTCCTCAAAGCACCTTCTGCTCCAGAAGTACTCATTGATATCATCATAATTCCTCCATTTGTTATGCGCGGCTATCCCATTACGGCCATTTTCAACCTCTGCGCGAACAACCTCATAAAGGGGCTTCACAACACCATTCAAGAATGCATTTTCCCCTGAATTTTCTGGCAAAATAGGACGCCCAGTGTTTGGATCAACATGATCTTCCAGGACCATATTCAACTCCCTTGCCATGTTGTGAAATATATAACAAATGCATTCGGGCATAAACCGCAAGTTAGCGGACTCGCCCCAGATGAGGAGATAGAGAGAGACGTACAAAAGTTCATGGCTAATTGTTCCAGAGTTACCATGACCATTGTCGCGACCTACCCGAACCGATCGGATTAAGCCAAAAGGTAGTTGTCGATGGATATGAACAACGATTGGTTCATTTGAATGGCGAACCAAATGGTTCATTAATCCAAAGACCGAGGCACTCCCGAGCCTCATACCTCGTGCGACGAGAATTTTTTTAATTTACGCATTTGATTGGAGTCGCCACTAGCCGTGATCAAGGGTTGGCTAGAAACCCTAATCGAGACGCGGGAGTATCGTCTCGATACGTACGAAAACCAGAGATTCCAAAATTCGGAGACTTGATTACACTAGCGATCTACTAGTGCCCTTTCGGTACCTAAACTTGATCACTCACCAACTAACGTACCGGGCAGCCTATCGAAAAAGTTAGAATTCCACCCAACCGTTCTAAACATAAAAAATAACAATCAATGTATTAAAAGTGCGCAACTAGATAATCATAAAGAAAATAAACAACCAACGACCTAGCATCGTCTCTAAAAAAAAAAATGCAATCAAAAGCCTTAAGGTAAAGCCTTAATGGCTTATCCGATTTTTGGGAAATTTTTTAAAGGATTTTCTCAATTTTTATGAATTTTAAACTAAGCCTAGGATGAAATTAAAACTAATATCTAGTGAAACCAAGCCCAAAAAGTGATTTTTGAACACTTCCTAATTTTCTGAATTTTTTGGAATTTTTGGAATTTTTCTGATTTTTTGAATTTTTCGAAATTTTCTGAATTTTTTTTAATGCTTTTAATATTTTTTAATAATATAATAATTCCGAACCGGGTCAAGGGACCCGGTCCGATTCAGCGCTCGGACCTGCTGGGATTACATCCCAATTTTATATTTCTTTTCCCCCTTTTTTTTTATATTTCTTTTTCTATTTTCTCTTTTTTTTTATTTCTTTGTCTCTCTAATTTTTTATTCCTTTTATTCATCCCCTACGTGCTTTTTGGCCCATGCACGTGAACTTCTACTCTTGCTACTCCTGGGCTTCTCCTTGTTTGTGGTGTTCTTCACCGAAACTCACCCCCCCGCGACTACGCCGGAGACGTCCCACCGCCGGCCATTGACTTGAGCCGCCAGCGCCGACGGAGGATGTTGGCCTTACGCCGTCGCCACCGGCCGACGTTTCGGCGACCACACCGGCTACTTACTCCAACCACGGAAACAACATCGACGAGCAAAAACTCGATTCCCAGCCACCACACTTCCGACCCCGAAGAAACTCCCTAAATCTAAGCAAACAAACACACATACCAAGCAACAGAGACAGTGGATTAACGGGAGCGGCCTCAAACAGCGGGCGTAGTTCCGATGACGGGAATGGCATCTCCGGCGAAGGCTTCATCGACGGCTCACTCGAATATACGACAAATATGCCACAAAAAAGAGCAAAATAACGCCGCAGCAGTCACCAAACATCAACTTCAGAACAAACAAACGTGAATCTAAGATTTTTACAGGTCGATACGGTGACTTCGGTTTCGGTTTTCATTCGGGCATTTCATCGAACAAGTGGGATGCGCCTAAAACTAAGGTTTCCAGGTGGATTTCAGTGGGATTTGAAGGTCTTTTCTTGGTGGAAATCGTTCAAGAACACATCCTGGAGGTGAAAAGAAACATTTTCCTCATCTTGTGGTGCCGGGCGACCACCGAATAGGCTCGGTGTGCCCGGCACCCGAGAGGCAGGGGAGGTGGACACGAAACAGAGGAAGATGAAGAGAAGCCCACCTGTTTACTGCTAGCTGGAGTAGGGTGCGATGGATGGGCGATTTGGTGGCGACTCGGGCGGCGTTCCGGCGAGCGGGTGATACTTAGACCTCTCTGGTTCCTCTCGGCTCTCTCTCGGTCTCCTCCTCTCGCTCTCCGTTCTTGCTTCTCTTCGGCCCCTACGAAACAGAAATAAAAAATAAACCCCCTGGTTCACGATGGACCGAGGCAAGGCGTGCCGGCTGATGATTCGGCGAGGACTCTGGCGAGCAAATGAAGCTCCCCTCCGTGTGGGTCTCCCTCTTCTCTGACTTCGCCGAACTCCCTCTCTGTTTTTTCGCTCTCTCCGAACCCTACTGCCGATCTCTCTTCCTGCTCACCCCTCTTCCTCCGCTCCCTCTCTTCGTTTTTTCTCCATCTCCCTCCCCCTTTTCTCTCGGTTCTCGCTCTCCTCCTAGCCTGCTCTCCCTTGGAACTCTCCCTTTCCCTCGGAACTCTCCCCTTGTCGCTTCTCCGGCTTCTAGCTTCTGCGTCTTCCTTCTGCTCCGCTTCCCCTCTGTCTCTCCGTCTGCCGCTTCTTTTCTTCACGCAAAGGGGACCGAGAGGTCCGCCAGGCGGTGGGCCAGCGTTGAATTTTTCAACGCTGGCCCCCACCCTTTTTTTTTTTTTTTTTAAACTAATTGAAATTTTTTTGATTTTTGAAAATGAAAATATGCTCTAATAGGCCTTGTTAATGCAAATGCACATAATAACTATGTGTCATGCAGTTTTAATGAAAATATTTTTGGTTAGGGGTTAAAAATTAAACCCTAATTTTTTTATGCAATAAAACCCTAAATGATTTAGCAAAATTTAGGTGTCAACAACCATCAATCA
>CM062220.1:20783329-21111008 GCA_031216235.1 Syzygium jambos
AGCCTTACCTCGGACTTCTTCCCCAAGAAACAGCACCAATCCTCGTAGTTCCGGAGCAGCTTCTCACGGAAATAGCGGAGGGCTCTCGGGTCGAGCGAAATGACATTGTCTCGTGGCATTTCGGCACCACGCAAGTAGTGGTTGGCGAGGTGGAGGACAAGGTGCTCACGCTGATTCCGAACGTTGTCCTCCTGGAAGCCAAAGAAGCAAGAGAGCCAGTCAAGAAGGTCGTAGTGATCCCGCCAATGAACTGAAGGTGGCTTCCGGATACCGGCAGTGGAGGTTTGCAAGGTGGACACCAGGGTATGGAGATCCGGCGATCGACGGCAGCGGTCATCGCAGGAGAGTTTGCTAACCGGGACCATATTGTACACTTCTTCTAGTTCTGCCTCTATCTGGTCCATATTTACGCGTATGTGGAAGCAGAGAGACAGAGAACTTGAGCAGTAACTTGTCCGTGCATCTATTTCTTCAGGCAAGCCGAAGTTGAGAGGGAAAAGGGCAGGTAAAGATCAGTACTCGGCAAGAGGGAAAGTCAGACAGAATGTTGCATGACAGGACTCCACCATAGTATTATTTCACAACACAATCCAACCCCAGAAAAGAGCTCATCTTTTTCACGTCCATACGGTTAAATTACGGCTCGAATTTGAAGCATTCAAAGTTCAATCACTAAAAGATAAAAGAAGGGGCTCACTTCTTAAGTCAATGAAAGCATAGGTTGTTGACTCATTCGGCGCGACTCATTCCTTTCTGCATCTGCTTGAGCAGAGCAACACGCCATCCCCCTTCAAGTTTCTAACGCGTAGAAATTCCAACGCGCAAAGAGAGTTGGTAATCAATATATTATTCGTCACTAGCAGCTTCTTGTTAGTTTCCGAAATTGTTTGAATGTCATTCCATGAGTTCAAGTAGAAACATAACCGGACCGACCATAGTGCCCCAAGTTCAATGCCGACCAAACTATTTTAATAATATTTTTAAATTTTTTGTTTTTTGGTTCTTGGAGTGATGGCCGGCGATCCTCACCATCTCTAGGCTAGGGCCACGACGCCCTCGACCGGGGTCGGTGACGGATCGCATGTCGTCGCTTTGGTTGGTGAGGTCGTCGTGGCCGTCACCAGTGCCCTCACTATGGTAGACTAGGGCATTGGGCGAGGGCCGCCAAGCCCTCATCTAGTGGCCGGATTGACTTAATTGGTAAATTGGCAAAAAGTTTAGGATCTAATTAACAAAATTAAAGAGTTTAGGACTGAATTGATAAAAATATAATATGTTTATTACTTTTTGGACAATTTTCCCGGTCGAGAGAATGGTGTACAGGATTATTTTTTCACATGAGTTATTACATGCAATTGATGGTTGAATATTATTATAATCTCAATTAGATCACTTGTTCTGTAGTGAAATTCTATACTACTCTACCATGAACATAGATGATACCAACCGTACCAGGGAAATCCGGTCCGATTTATTTCCTATTTCTGTTTATTTCATTATTATTATTCAATTCGCTTGTCCTATTCACAACAGGGTAGTTCCTTAAGTCCAACACATAATTTTTTTCCCGCTTAAGTTGTTGACATGGTGCAGCTATATGACAATCAAAGGCCGCGACTTCACAAGTAAAATACAACCGAAGTGCACACTTCGTGAAACAGGAACTATCCATCTGATTGCATTAGGTGTCAACGGGAAAACCTTTGCCCGATACATTCGTTCACGCATAGACGCCAGACAGCGAGACCGAAACACATTCACGCTTGTGAATAACTTGAAATACTAGTGCTACATGAACCAGCACATTAGAAGAAAAACCCATGTGCATTCTTTTGCCTACGACGAATAAACTTAATTGTGGGATCAAACATAACACATCAGACTAATGATCCCTAAGAGATGAATTGATAATCTAATCCACATAAGAAAAAAAGCCATTTGCTCGGATCATCCTCAGCAACAAAGATGAAACAATCCACCGAGTCGAAAAGTAGAGCCGTCACTCCCAAAAACATACGTGACGGTATGATGCAAATAGTTTCGCCATTTATTCGATAAAACCGGCAACGGGAATCTCTTTGTAGACAGAACTCAGAGCCCGGGATATTACCCGGACCATGCTCTCTGAGGATTTCCTGAAGAAGGCACACTCACCCTATCGATCACAGAGTTGAAATCCACCGGCTGTCCAGTCTCCTCCATTCGCTGAATAACACTCAAGACATGGTCAACTCGGAAACCCATGCTCACCAACCTATCAACCAACTCATTATTGGCATGTTTCCTAATAAACTGCGGATGTGCCAGATTTTGGACGTGATTAGGGCGTGGTGTGGGCTGCGGATTCTGATAGGAGACGTTCGTCTGAGGATATGCACCTTGAGGTAAGGGAGATTGTTGAAGCACATGGTGCACCCTTCCACCTTCGCCATCGTACACCATATATGCATTCCCTGGAGACATAGAAGGGTTTGGCCCAACAGCACCAAAACCATCATTGTTCTGCATAATAAAAGTATTTCGAATAGCCTGAGGTGGAGGCGGCGGCTGCTGCTGCTGAATAGTTCTACCAGGACCACCATATCCAATGGCCATATTCTCAGGACGATCAGAAGCTGTTGCTGGAATTCCTGAATATTGAACTGGCATATGTACACTGCTCAGAGGTGCTTCTTTAGGAGCTAGTGTTGTCGATTGGTTCGGTGGACAGGGAGGATACACCGTTGATGGTGCTACAATCTGGGCTTCTGCAGATGACTGTTGCTGTGGTGGCACTGGTGCCTGCTGTTGTAATGGCTGAGACCACTGCTGCTGATAATGAGAGAATGATTGAGGCGGCAACGTCTGATGCACTTGTGGCTGCATAGGCTGTGCCGGAACGCTAGATACACTTTGCAGTTGGGGAGATTGGCGAGCGCAATATTGAGGATCAGAAGGCAAATATTGTGTCCGAGTCATGTGTGTTGGGGCTGCCATAGTTTGCATCTGCAGAGGAGGCAAATAGTAGGAGTGTGGTTGAGACACATTTTGAGGAGGAGCCTGTGAGGGAAGCGGCTGCGGCTGCGACTGTGGCTGTGGCTGCGGCAATATTTGATGAGGCAGTGCTAAAGCCAGTTGCTGATTCGATGGATCAGACATACATTCAGTCTTTTTGACATCGGAGGTAGGGGATTTCTCCTCATTGGTTTGAGATTGGCTTGAAGAGGAGGAATCTTTCCGCACAAAATGAAGCTTGGCCAGTTCTTTCTGAGTTTCAGCAAGTTCTTGTTTGTCTCTCAGGATCTGAACTGATCTATGAACCTGTAACGGAATAGGATAGTTACAATCATATTCTGGAGCTCAGGCATAAAGAGAGAGGACAGCTTAACTAAGATTAACACATGGCACAATCATGAAACCCTACATCTGACAGATCACAGTTAACCATCATAACCATCTCGATTCACCTTGCAGTATCGAGCAAGATGAACTTTTCCCACAAGCAACTGTTCTTAGTCAATATGACTTTATTGATGCTTAACCCACTTTCTATGATTGTGGAAGCCTTTTATCAGGACATTGTCCATCTTGTCACATATTGTCTGACAGACACGTTTGAAGAATTTCACGTCTAGTATCAAGATGGACTTTAATCCAAACTCCAAATCCCATTTCGAATTTTATCAAGAAATTGCCCATTCTTAAATGAGCAATTGCATGGTCCAATAAAATGATCGTAGATCTCACCACACAATTTGAGAACCATAACACTCAGAATAAGGCCATAATAAAACATCTGCGCTGTCTTACAATTAAAATATGTAAGGTCAGATAAAACATCCACATGCAAGATAAATACACAGCTAATTAAAATCGAGAGAATCCCCATCAAAACTCAACAGGGATTTTCATAGATGCTTCTTATGTGAAAATAAAGAGAAGCAGTGAAAAAAGGATTGTCCAAAGAAAAAAGATTGGAAACAATTAAGCATATGATACACAATGACTCACCTGACAAGAAAAGATACCACAAACTCTACAAGGCCTAACATAGGTTTTTCTCCAACAATACAGCAACCCTAATGACATTAAAAGGAAAGATGTTCACTGATGTCAAATCTCGCCTACTCAGGCAAGTAGAACCACCCCACAGAAACTTAAGCCATAACTGAAAAAGGTAAAAATGGGAATTTTCCTAGTGCAGGGAATTGAAAAGTCCAAATTTATCAACTAAGTCATCAGCAAAGGTAACTGAACTTCTCATGGAGTATCCGTGGGGCAAATCTTTCCCTAAATCGGGCCAACAGTCTGATGGACTCACACGGCTGACCCCCAGCTGCACCATCTCAGACTGACTATGTGCTGAAGAGGCTTGTAGGATTAAGTATGAATTACCTCTCACCAAGTGAACTCTTGAATACATTGCAAGTTAATTATACAAACAAAATTATGTTTTCGGAAGCGACTCACCTCCTGAACATGTTTCTCAAGAGATTTGAGCTTCGCATCTGCTTCATCATGATCACGGGTCAATTCAGATCGCATTTCCCCAATTGACTTGTCAAGATTGTAGCAATATAATTCCAACTGCGACAACCGAGAACTGATTCCCTCAAGAAAGCGCATGATACTGTCTGCATTTCTTTTCATGCTTTTCTCAACTGTGGAAACCAAGTCCTGAATTAGAGAATCTTCTGGCTGGCTACAGGAAGGGGGAGCGTATGTCACTGGTCGCACAAGCTTATTTTTATGAAAATCCTGCAAAAAGAGTAACATTGAAATTTCTGAGAGTATATAAAGAGTAAAAGGCCCTTACTTAAGGATAAATTGATTCCAAAAATGAACAGAAGATAGAAGACTCGCAATAGTAAGAATTCGCAGAAGACGAATAGAAGCTATGTCCCTAACAACGAAACCAATAAGAACATCTCCCATATATACTAAAAGGGCAATGCCTATATAGCAAATCTAATAATTTCGTTATATTGAAGACATTCTCTTCGAGCAGACGATTCTGCAATCTGCAAGTGATAAGGTAAAATCAAGACCAAACACTACTCCATAAGTTCCCAACCAGAAATCTTCTTCAATCCAGTGGCATGCATGATGTATTTAGTAAAGATGGCGACAACATCACCTCACGTTATATTGATGGCTAGTGGACACAAAAAAGAAAGAACCATGTTTTCAGAATCGTCATATCCTTCAGATAAAAATTACAGAAGAGGCTACTATTTTGAAGGGAAAGTGCCTGCAATCTATAATCACAAACTATTTAAAGATGAATACATTTTACTCATCTCTTCCCACCTCCAGTTTTTAAGATGATTCCAAGGAGCTTTCTCGCTTTCGTTCTTTCAACGACCTAATAATCCACAGACGAAGATACTGCAACCGGCGTATCGGGGCAGCAACAACGAAAGTTCTCACTTAACTACTAATCATATTGCACCGCTCATACCACTTCCACAACAGAAATTGCATAAAGCTGAGCAAACTGCCACCGCTCCAACTCCTCCAGACATGACAGAAATCCCCACCGCACAATTCTATCAAACGAAATCGACCCACAAAAGTCACACCCGTTAACCCTAGAAACAAAGCACCTTCTTTGCCTATCACCGTACATCTCCGCACACAACTTCCGCAGCAAGAACTAATACCGACACTAAACACCAAAACAATCTAAACGAAAAAAGAAAGGAAAACAAAGGCAAAGACTTTGAGCTCCAAAAACGACGGGATAGTCGAGACGACCACCTTGATGGCGCCCGCAGGGATCGGGGGATCGGAGTGGCTCCTGTGGAAAGACTCCTGGTTAGCGAAGTCGTCGTAAGAGCAGAGGATGTCGTCGGCGGCGAAATCGAAGCTGCCCTTGGAGGCGGAGTTGGCCCGACCCAACGACGACCCAGTTGCCATTTTCTCCCGATACGATTGCAGGAACGGAGATTCAGAAGAAAACGAGGATCACCCTGTGGTGGGTCACAGACAGGGTCTTCGTTTTGGGTGTGAAGAAAGACAGAGAGAGCAAGGGAGAGAGAGAAGGGGGTTGATAAACGGTGGGTAGGGTGCGCGTTGTGTGGAGAGAAACGGAGGGGGAAGGTTCGTGTTGCAGGAGCAGCAAGCTGCTTTTGCTTGGCGAACAAACAAAAGATATAGGTGGGGGGGGGGGGGGGTGGTGTTGCGTGGAGAAACGTGTTCAACGTGTGGGGAAATCAAAAGCTGAGATTTTTCCCCGTCATTCGACGGACACCGAAAGGTTTTGAGGATAAGGGAGGAGGTCGGTGGCTGTCCGAGCCCGACGCACGAGGTCGACGCAGACGGACAGCATCGGTCTCTCCGAGATGCCTTTGCCTTGCCTTCTAGTCCCAACGCATCCCAAAATGTTCATGCTCATCGCACGCGGTCAAAAGCACCTTCCGTTCCTTCCTTTCTTTTTCCCTCTTCTTAGACTTTTCCGAAAAGCATCCCCCGGTTGTCTGAAAACTCCATCCAATTCTGACTATCGGAATCGCCAAACCGGTTTCCAATTTGCCTATTGCTGCCCGTAACGATCCTATCCGTATACGACAGAGAGTGGTCGTCGGGACTAGAGGATCGCAACAAGAAGTGACTCCTGACAAGCTTCCTAGATGAGTGAAACGGCAGGAATGAACCGAAATATGCATCGAACGAGAAAGAGCGATTCTGGAATATTAAGTGTTTGTGCATGTAAAAATTGAAATAAATTTTCACAGGCAGTGCTTAAGCGTGCTCAGCTGGGATCATTCCCGGAATAGATTATTTCTTCGGAAAGTGTCATGTGTATGTTAAAGAATAAAACTATCAGGCTTGTTATGTGATCGCTTATTATTAACAGGCGCCACCTATAAAAATTGGGAAAGAGGCTATCCACAACTTCTAGGCAATGATTTTGACAGCATTGGCCGAGCACAAGAAACAAGCTACTACTTTATGTCGCAAATCGTCCGGGTCATCGTCGCCACCGATCAAGCCATTAGCAGGACCACTCAACTAGAGTCGCGAGAGAACGAAAAACCTCATATCCTTTTGCGAATGACAAGCGAAGGTGCCAATCAAATCAGTGCATGATCTGGGCCGAGCATGAGCAACCGCAGGCCTTTGAACCCGCATCGCGGGCCTGGTCTCTGCAGGTTCAAATGCAATTCAAGCTCAGCTCTCGCCATAACAAAGATTAAATCGACAATTATAATGTAAAAAGAGAGAGGGGTCATTCGCATCTGATCAACAAGCATCGATATTTGCCAAACTTTGACCCTCCATTTCGTCCTTTAAAAGGAAGAAACATTAGTTTAATCATCCCCACGAATCCATCCCCCCCTTTTAAACTAATACTTGATTGGGGCGCCTTTTCAGGACCTGCACATGCCCCGTGTCTCTCTCTCTCTCTCTTGAAGTCTTCTTACTCCTCCAATCATGTTCATGCATTTGGGGGGATTCCCCTCTTTTCTTCCATTAATTCTTCTTTCTTCTTCTTCTTTGGAATCAAATTGGGTGGTCTCAATCTGTCATGGGAAAAAAAAGGAACCATCGATCGCTATAAGTGTTCCGACGATATTGCCGCCATGACGAATCTTGAAAAGAGATCTGCGCAAACACCGCAATACAGTGATCACATGATATACGGATATAAATATGTGGATGTAGAGCGCAAATAGATGCGGGAGTATCTGCTCATGCCTCCTCCCCCACTCGATCCTCCTTGTATGATTTCCTTTTTTCTAAGAGTTGACATTTGGACGATTTGTGAGTGAATGGATCCAAAAACACGTGCTTGGCCCTATGCAAGATCAAGGCTCTGTTTTTATCTATCTTATGCTGAAATATAAAATTGATCCACACTTGGGGAGAGAACGGCTCAAGTTCCTCCTTGACCGAAAGGTTCAACACACCGCGAAACCGGGCACGAGAAAACGTGGAGCTCATTCGTTTGCCTTGACCCCCTTATTGATTTTCGCGGCGTCAACGATACGAACTGTCATGCGATTTTCAGGTTATGATATGACGTTCGCGATGCCAATCGGGAAAAAATCATATAATTTTCTCATGTTTACTGGGCAACGATTCCTTTCCATAATTGAAATCCGTGCGGAACGCGCCATGCCGGTACATGCTCAATGAGAAGCGCTTGCTTTAAAGTATGAAACACATACCGTCACGGTTAATATTCCGGTGTCGGGGTCAAAACCATTTGAGGTATAAACTAGACATCTTCCGAACCGGCGAAGCACGAATTTACGATGTCTTCTGCTTGTCTGCATTTTGTTGCACTGCAACGCTCTGTCCAAATTGCAGAATGGTCTAAACCATAACAAAATGCGGAAAATCTCCTGGTGAAACAAATGGAGCCAATCGCCAGATGCTTTGGCTTTTGTTTCCATTTCCGACCCTCTTTCTTCGTGATCTATCAGAGACGGCATCGATCTTTTTACATAAAATATAAGGAGGAATCGAATCTGAATACTTTATCTACTTTGGTCCTAGAAATTCACAGAAACGAAAAGCTCAAAGTACCTTTGCGTAGAGCACCATTACGTTCAAGAAGTTGAATTCCGCAACAAGCGCGCGTCTCTCTCTCTCCCTCCCTCTGTCATGGCGTGACCATTGATCATGCTTGCCATCTTCAGTCCTAAAAGCTTCATCAAAGCCGACCCTCCACCGCATAACCTGCTCAAAGCCTCGAACGGCCGAGCCCACGGCTAGAACGCCAACCCAATGAGCCACCGTCCCAACCTGAATCCACCCGTCAACCCGGCGGGTCGAGAACCGCCATACAACATCGTCCCAGTCCACACTGTCCGCGCTGACCACCCGTCCCTCCGCTTCCCGGAGGTCCGTGCTGCCTGCGCCGCCCTGCGCTCCGTCGGCGACCTCCGCCGGCCGCCGCGCTCCCCGTGGCGCCCTGACTATGACCTCCTCGACTGGCTCCGCCTCTTCTTCGGGTTCCAGGAGGACAATGTCCGGAACCAGCGGGAGCACCTCGTCCTCCACCTTGCCAACCTCCAAATGCGGCTTGCCTCCCAGCCTGACAACATGGAGGCCCTCGATGTCGCTGTTGTCCGCCGCTTCCGGAAGAAGCTCCTCCGGAACTACACCCTCTGGTGCTCTTACTTGGGCAGGAAGTCGAATGTCTGGATCTCCGACCGTCGCGAGGCCGTCTTGGACGCACAGCGCGAGCTCCTCTATGTCTCGCTCTATCTCCTTGTGTGGGGCGAGTCGGCGAACCTGCGGTTCCTGCCGGAGTGCATTTGCTACATCTTCCACAACATGGCGATTGAAATGAACAAGATCTTGGAGGATTACATTGACCCGAACACCGGACAACCCATTTTGCCTTCAGTTTCCGGAGAAAACGCCTTTTTGAATAAAGTCGTGAAGCCGATTTACGATACGATTAGAAAAGAGGTCAATCAGAGCAAGAATGGCACTGCGCCGCACCATGCATGGAGGAACTATGATGACATCAATGAGTACTTCTGGTCAGGAAGGTGCTTTGCAAAGTTGGGATGGCCGATTGATCGCGGAAGTAGCTTCTTCGCGACTAACGAGAAGAGATATCGAGTTGGCAAGACGGGGTTCGTGGAGAAGAGGACGTTTTGGAACTTGTTCAGGAGTTTCGATCGATTGTGGGTGATGTTGGTTCTGTTTCTGCAAGCTGCTATCATTGTGGCTTGGCAGAATGATAAGAAATATCCATGGCAGGCATTGAAGAGCAGGGACCTTCAAGTCAAGGTCTTGACTATTTTCATCACTTGGAGTGGGATGAGGTTCTTGCAGTCCCTGCTTGATGCCGGGATGCAGCGCCGCTTGATGTCAAGAGAAACAATGTTGTTAGGAGTGAGGATGGTGATGAAGATTGTCGTCGCGGGTGTTTGGGTAGTCGCTTTCGGGGTGTTCTATGGACGGATTTGGTCGCAAAGAAATGCTGATAAGAGGTGGTCGCAAGAGGCGAACAGGAGATTGGTGAATTTTCTTGAGCTGGCCTTGGTCTTTGTAGTTCCTGAGCTGTTGGGATTGGCCCTGATGATCATTCCATGGATTCAAAATTTCCTAGAGGAAACAAACTGGAGGATCTTCCACCTGTTCACGTGGTGGTTCCAGAGTCGCATCTTCGTGGGTCGTGGCCTTAGAGAAGGTCTGGTCGATAATGTGAAGTACTCTCTATTTTGGCTACTTGTACTAGCCACCAAATTTTTGTTCAGCTACTTCCTGCAAATTAAGCCCATGATCGAACCGACAAAACAGCTCTGGAAACTGCGAGATGTGAAATACGAGTGGCACCAGTTCTTCAGCAACAGCAACAGGTTCGCGGTTGGGCTGTTGTGGCTCCCCGTGGTGCTTATTTACCTTATGGATCTGCAGATTTGGTACTCGATCTATTCATCCTTTGTTGGAGCAGCAATTGGGTTGTTAGATCACTTGGGTGAGATCCGAAATCTTGACCAGTTGAGTTTGCGGTTCCAGTTCTTTGCGAGCGCTGTTCAGTTTAATCTGATGCCTGAGGAACAGCTTTTGCGAACGATAGGAAACAAGTTTCAGGATTTTCTTCACCGGCTGAAGCTGAGGTATGGGCTTGGCAAGCCGTACCAGAAGTTTGAACCTAATCAAATCGAAGCGCTGAGGTTCGCTTTGCTTTGGAATGAGATCATAACCATATTTAGGGAAGAGGATATAATATCTGACCGGGAAGTTGAGCTCTTGGAGCTACCAAGGAGTTCTTGGAGTGTTAGAGTTATTTCCTGGCCCTGTTTTCTCCTTTGCAATGAGCTGTTGCTTGCTTTGGGTCAGGCCAAGGAGCTAGTTGATGCTCCTGACAAGTGGCTCTGGTATAAGATCTGCAAGAACGAGTACAGGCGCTGTGCTGTGATCGAAGCATACGACAGTGTCAAGCACGTGCTGCTCGAAATTGTCAAAGTGAACTCGAAGGAGCATTCCATCCTCACTGTTTTGTTTCAAGAGATCGATCACTCCATCGAGGTGGAGAAATTTTCAAAGCTTTTTAAGTTGTCCGTGTTGCCAAAGATTCACAACAAGTTATCAGAGTTGGCTGAGCTATTGAAAGATTCAGGGAAAGATTTGGACAAAATTGTGCACACTCTGCAGGCCCTTTATGAGATTACTATTAGAGAATTTTTCATAGAGAGGCGGAACAACGATCAGCTGGAGGAGGATGGCTTGGCTTCTGGCAGTGGATTGCTTTTCGTGGATGCAGTTGCATTGCCCAATCCGAGTAATAAGAAGTTCTATAGGCAAGTTCGTCGCTTGCGCACCATTCTGACCTCAAGGGACGCTATGCACAACGTTCCTTCGAATGTGGAGGCTAGACGGCGAATTTCCTTTTTCAGTAATTCACTATTTATGAACATGCCCCACGCACCCCAGGTGGAGAAAATGTTGGGTTTCAGCGTTCTGACTCCTTACTACAACGAAGAGGTAGTGTACAGCAAAGAGCAGCTTCTCAAAAAGAACGAAGATGGAGTTTACATTTTGTTTTATTTGAAGACTGTATATCCTGATGAGTGGAAGTATTTCATTGAGAGAATGCTCAGAGAAGGAAAGGTGACGAAGGCCGATGAGGATGACGAAACAATGGCCAAGTTGAGAGATCTTAGGCTTTGGGCGTCATACAGAGGCCAGACACTTGCTCGAACAGTGAGAGGAATGATGTATTACTATCGAGCACTTGAGATGCTGGCTTTTCTTGATTCTGCATCGGAGGTGGAAATTCGGGAATTAGTAAAAAGACTGGACTCGGTGGGGCACGATGGCAGCGTGAACAGTTCAGAAGAGTCGCCTTATTCCCAGAGTTTTAGTACTAGTATTAGTACAGTCAATCTTTTGTCCGAAGACCATATATCCAGCACCGCTGCGATGAAATACACATACGTGGTCGCTTGCCAGATTTATGGGTCTCAAAAGGCAGAGAAAGATACCCGTGCAGAGGAAATATTGAACCTGATGAAAAACAATGAAGCGCTCCGAGTAGCTTATGTGGATGAAGTCTCCACCGGGAGGGGTGAAAAGGAATACTATTCTGTTCTGGTCAAGTACGATCTGCAACGCCAGAAGGAAGTAGAATTATACAGGGTCCAATTACCTGGTCCCTTGAAGCTTGGAGAGGGCAAACCAGAAAACCAGAACCATGCGCTCATTTTCACTCGTGGCGATGCCGTCCAGACTATTGATATGAACCAAGACAACTATTTCGAGGAGGCACTCAAGATGCGGAATCTTCTGGAAGAATTCAAGACATACTATGGCATTCGGAAGCCTACCATCTTGGGGGTTAGAGAACACATCTTCACTGGTTCAGTTTCTTCGCTTGCCTGGTTTATGTCAGCTCAAGAGACAAGTTTCGTCACATTAGGGCAACGCGTCTTAGCTAATCCTTTAAAAGTTCGAATGCATTATGGCCATCCAGATGTTTTCGACAGGTTTTGGTTCCTAAGCAGGGGCGGTATTAGCAAAGCATCCAGAGTGATCAACATCAGTGAAGATATTTTTGCCGGATTTAATTGCACATTGAGAGGAGGCAATGTCACACACCATGAGTACATACAAGTGGGTAAGGGAAGGGATGTTGGATTGAATCAGGTATCGATGTTTGAAGCCAAGGTTTCTAGTGGTAATGGTGAACAGGTCCTTAGCAGAGATGTCTATCGGTTGGGGCATCGGCTTGACTTCTTCCGGATGCTATCCTTCTTTTACACCACTGTCGGGTTCTTCTTTAACACAATGATGATCATCTTGACAGTCTATGCATTTTTATGGGGCCGGCTCTATCTTTGCCTAAGTGGGCTTGAAAAGGCCGCTGCAAGCAACAGCAATGACAATAAAGCACTCGGTACAATTCTAAATCAGCAATTTATCATCCAACTCGGTCTATTTACCGCACTTCCTATGATAGTTGAGAATTCCCTTGAGCATGGATTTCTTCAAGCTATATGGGATTTTTTGACCATGCAGCTCCAGTTATCATCCGTTTTCTACACCTTTTCTATGGGAACTCGTGCCCACTACTTTGGCCGGACCGTTCTTCATGGTGGTGCGAAATATCGTCCCACAGGACGTGGATTTGTCGTGGAGCACAAAAGTTTCGCAGAGAACTACAGGCTCTACGCACGTAGTCACTTTGTGAAGGCAATTGAACTTGGCCTAATACTCACAGTTTATGCATCACACAGCCCTACCTCAAAAAGCACCTTCACTTATATAGCCCTGACCATCTCAAGTTGGTTTCTTGTTGTTTCGTGGATTATGGCTCCTTTTCTGTTCAACCCTCTTGGTTTCGATTGGTTGAAGACAGTGTATGACTTCGACGAGTTCATGAACTGGATATGGTTCCGCGGTGGTGTGTTTACTAGAGCTGAAGAGAGTTGGGAAGTCTGGTGGTATGAGGAGCAAGATCACCTAAGAACAGCAGGTCTTTGGGGAAAACTAGTAGAGGTAATCTTGGATCTCCGCTTCTTCTTTTTCCAGTATGGGGTTGTATACCAACTCGGAATCACAGCTGGAAGTAAAAGTATTGCCGTTTACTTGCTCTCTTGGATTTGCATTTTCGTAGCTTTTGGGGTCCATGTGCTTATATCACATGCCAGGGACAAGTACGCGGCGAGAGAGCACATCTATTATCGACTTGTGCAGTTCCTCATCATTACACTAGGAGCACTAGTGTTGGTTGCATTGCTGAAGTTTACGCAGTTCAAGTTAATTGATCTCTTTACCAGTTTGTTGGCATTTCTCCCCACCGGATGGGGCCTCATATTGCTAGCACAAGTTCTTCGACCGATTCTGCAGCGTACTAGCATCTGGGACAGTGTTGTTTCTGTAGCTCGACTGTATGATATAATGTTTGGAGTACTTGTCATGGCTCCGGTTGCTGTGTTATCATGGATGCCCGGGTCTATGCAGACACAGATTCTATTTAACCAAGCATTTAGTAGAGGACTCCGGATTTCACAGATTGTCACGGCAAAAAAACCAAAGGTTCACTTATGAATGTAAGCAGATTTTGTCGCCAGACATTTTGGAAAGACTGATTTGGCTTGCTTAATAGTTTCTTCCCTTGTTTCTCGTGTTAAATAGTAGAAATCCATTTGTCTGTAGCATGTAGGGATCTTTTCCCCTTTATGAGATGTAGCTCTGTTGATAACCGTTTGACATGATGATGACGATGCATACTTTTCCTTTTTGTCCTTGGTTTTAATTCCTTTCAACTGTCACTAGCTTCTTGCTGGTTGAACTTGGTGGTTGAACTTTGGCTCCAATTTATTCGAACTTCTTAACCATCTTAGGTCAAACAAGGTGGGCAAGTGAAGCTTTTTACAGTCTTCTTTTCTTGAATGGCTAGTGAACACTGGAATGGTAAAGCTGCTGGAATGAGAGATTAGAAACTCAAACCCGAGCTCGGAGATATTCAGAGCATCGAATAAGCTAAGCCCTTGAACTAGTTGGGTTGGGGCAAAGTAGGTTCTGATCAGAGAATATATGAAGTTTCTGCTATCCTCAAGTGTTTCTGTTGCCTCAAAACTTTTGAGAACATGAACAATTGAGGGCTTTCCTGCTGCATAAGTTCCGGGCGAAACAATCCTAGCACGAACTTCGATATCGTCCACGAGCAATCAATTCGTTTTCCACGCCACATTTTTCGACATCCACAGAATGTGCGATACCATTTCCTTCCTCTCATGGAGTTACTGGACTGCACATGGAACGGAGCACGACAGGATGCTGCATATAGAGACTTGCTCTAAAATCACTAAACAGCAGTTTGGCACTGTATTGCACAATGCACATTAAACCGACAACAGCCGGATACGAGGCTTTCTGTCATACCAATAAACCGACCACCGCCCCCTTCCACAACCGACGTGGGACAACCACGACAACCTCCACATCAGCTGGATTCGCTTGCCGTTGCACGCGTGAGCTGTCGGAATTCAGACAATACCGCTCAGAAAGAAAAGCCCAAGCCCAAGCCCACAATCTTGTAATCCATTGGCGCCAACACTTCCCGCCCTCCCTTCCCGCCAGCTGACCGACCCCCCTCCTCCTCCTCCTCCTCTATAAACAAAACTCCCACCGCGCATCTCGTCACTCCTCACAGCCACCACAGCTCTCTCTCTCTCTCTCTCTCTCTCTCTCTACATACCAAGATCGCCATGGTGATCCCTCTAGGCCCCGGCAAGTTCTACGGCAGCAGCCTCCCCCGGCCGCGCTTCCTCAGGGACGACGCTGACCGGGTCAGCCCGCCGGCCCCCGTCCTCGACCCGCTCCTCTCGTGGGCCAGCGAGGCTCACTGGTCGATGGGTGGCCTCAGCTTCCAGCGCATCCGTCTCCAGGGCCGCATCGAGGGCAGCATCAAGAAGCTCCGTGCCGAGCGGGAGAGGTCGGTCAGGGTGGCCAAGGGCAAGATCTCCAAAACCAAGCCGAAGTCGGCTTCAGATCTCAAAGCCTCGAGGACCCAGGTCGACGACGGCAGGAAGAGGGCCGGTTCTGTCTCCCCGCCTCCGGCGCCCGTGGCGGCGAAGAGGAGGAGGTACGTGGCTTTGGTCGACGAAAGCGAGGAAGAAGAGGAAGACGAGGCGGAGCGGAAGGGGAAGGAGAGCGAAGTTCGCGTGGAGAAAAAGAGGCCTGCGAGGAAGCTCTATGAGGAGTTCGACCGAGTGGCCAAGGAGAGCGAGAAGGCCAAGAGCAAGGGTTCCGATGCTGCTTCCCCAAGGACGCGGGCGAAGAAAGGCGGAGGTGGCATTGGCGATGAGGTGATGAAGGTGGTCGAGGACGTGAACAGAGAGGTCGTGGAGGAAGGCATTGGCAAGAAAAAATCGCAGAAGAAGAGCGGCGGCGAGAGTGTGAAAAGGGTTTCTCCGAGATCGGCGAAGGGCTTGGAGACCAGTCCGGGTGGCGCAGCTGCGACCAGAACTTCCCCGAGATTGGCCAAACGTGGATAGATTATGTGAATTTGTGCTCGTGTGATTTGATCTTGTCTTTGCTCATGTTCGAGCGCGGTGTCATAGGAATCCTCTTATGTTTCTTCCTTTTTTTCCCTTTTGTTCGGCATTTCGGTTTCTTGGTTTTTTTTTTCCTGTCTTAGGATTTTAGGCAGCTTGATGACTAACCCGTCTAAATAAATGATTGAGGAAACAAGTGTTTCTGCGAATGCTGATCTGTGTAGTCTTACCTAGTCCGCATCGTGTTATGTGCTCAACCGGGTATCTGCTTCAAGCGATCAATCTTTATCATCGACGGAGAATTTCTGCCATGTGATGACCGCTGGCGAAAGAGATGTAGTTTCTACTGCAGAAATGGTGAACTTGAATCACCTACCTTAAACCTTCCTCTGATTCGGAATCTGTGCGCAAGCGAAGCAATGCGCTTGTTTCGCTACAGATATATACTCTCGAGCTTATCCGCCTCAATGTCTTACTATTTGATCATATGTTCTGACAGGACCTGTAACTGCTGATGTTCTGCAGTAGGTGGTTTTGCAAGGTGTTCTCAAGATCTAACACAGTATGAAAGTTCTTGTTTTTGCTTAGTCTCGACCCTTAGGACACAGCATTGGCCACAACTCAGGATGACGCTGATCCACTTTGCCTATGGATGGAACGAGCCACTAGTCTAGCTGCTGGCAAAACATGCAGTAGTTTCAGAACAATAAAAGAGGCTTCGAAGTGCAAGCCTGCTATTATTATTACCTTTGTGCAAAATACATGAATTCAAACTATGTATTCAAACTTGTCCCAAGCTGCAGAATGATAAGTACGCCAACTGAACGGCATGAAGAATGAATATGGGAAATTCACCTTTTCTATACTCCAGTCAGATTGATTATATCTTCGGATATACAGGAAAGGGGAGTCTCTTTATACCAGACTTTGCTTCTTGGGTTAGGCGCTGGTTCTGTCATTCATGACAAGCTCAACATAGGTACATTCTATACCACATCCCGTAGCTCATTGTGCTGTATATATATTCATACAGTTCACTTACTGCGAACTCCATAGCAAAAGAGGAGAGCATGGAGCAATGCATCAACTTCACACTTTATAATGACACACAGCCATGTCATTCCCCCCTAGATGAATTTGGCTATGCTATTATATTATCCCTTCATTTGCCCTGCAGGCACAGTTCTCTCAAGCTTCCCTTCAGTTGATTCAATCCATGAAGAGCAGCCAATCTGCATGAATGTTCCGTTATCAGTCGATATGTAGATGGTCTTTGCCACGGAACAATCCCGAAATCGTCGTTGTATTCTTCCATCCCTCCGACCAAGAACTGCCACGCAAAAGAACCTGCCCCTGCCCCATTCTTCCTGGCAGATGCATAGATTTCGTCGAAGATGGTCTTGAAAAACCGATCCCGCTGAGAAGGATGGAAATTCGGGTTCTGGTTTGAGTATCCAAATTCAGTGAACATCACCGGCCTTTTCAGTTCCCTGTCACCATCATCAATGTGGGAACGAACCCACTTTGAGACGAACTTTAGTGACTCCTCGAATTCTAGCTCATGGAACCTACCAAAAAGAGATGAAATCACATAACTTGCCACTTAATTTTCCATAAGAATGAAGATACAACTGTTCATAATTGAATTGACACCGATGGAATTTGTACCAGTGGTCAGGGTAGATATGAGCTGAAGCAAAATCGATATTTGGGAGATTGGAATTACGAATAAAATCTGACCCATAAAGGGCTGCCCAGTCTGCCGGGTTCACAGTTAAGCTTTTGGGGCTTTTAGGACCATAAAATCCTTCAAGGCCCACAGTTAGTAGATGCTTCTTGTCAATTGATCTTACAAATGTTGACATTTCCTCTAACCAGTCCTGCAATTAAGACCATTACATAAATGGGTATCCTCCTAACAATCAGTAATTCAAGGAGTTGATAACAACCACAGATCGCCCCATTGAAGCTAATAGAAAAGAAAATCAAATGTTTGTATAGTAAGAAGATCCGAACCTCGAGCAATCATTTTGTCAACCTAAACTGGACAGCTAAACCAAAAAAAGTGTATATCCATTACTCAAACATTTCTTTTAGTTGTTTAAGCTTGTCATTAAATGTTATAGAGTATTATGGATTCTACTTTAAGCTTTTTCTCCATCCAAAAATTCCAGAGGTCGGCAAACACAAGTAAAACAGATGCACTGCCAGTGTCCCTTCAACATCCGCATAGTTCCAGCAAAACAAAGCACAATACCGTGATCAAGAACCATGTATTTTGTAGCATTCACCCCAATGATGAATTTTTCACAAGTCCAATTAGGCTGTAAATTGAATAAAACAAAGCACAATACTGTGATTAAGAACCACGCATTTTGAAGTAACATTCACCCCAATGATGAAATTTGCACCAGTCCAATTACCATTCTGCTGTAAAATGAAAAAGCTTGGTATGGAAAAATTATTATCTGATTATAATTTAGAAAGGCGATGCCACATGGTAGCAATGAAAGGACTTTAAGAGTAGGAGCCTTACCTGAAGGGTGTCCCCTGCAGGATCTGTCATACAACGGGGTTCATTCATCAACTCCCATCCAAATATGGTTGGATCATCTCTATATTCGACTCCGGTAATGGTATTCTTCCTGGTTAACACGGTCTAAAGAAAATAGAGACTCTCATTTTTTGCACCATGATTGCAAAACTATTATGCATGTATTATCAAGTGTAAGGAAAAAGGGCTGTCTCTAAAGCAATAGAAAGATGAGGCTGTCTTAATAGTAAATTAAGCACTGCAGATAGATACCAAGCAAAAAACGTTGTGCTTAGTTAGTCGTACTAGTCTACGATTTCTAGATGCATTTATTGCTTAGAATAACTGTTCTCTATGTAAAACTCAACATCCACTAGCTTGACTTCAGTTAGATCACTACGCCTAGGGAAAATGTTTTTCCGAAGAAATGAATTGAAAAGCCATATTCCTATCCATGTGTAATATCCTAAAGTATTTTCCATTTTAACAAGTGGCCTCTTCCATGCTGTCAGGGAATTTCCATAAATATTTTGCTTTCCTTCGAAAAAAATGCCACGGGATAGGAAGAACATAAAATCTCGATTGTTCAGATAGAGGCAATTGAAGCACTCTTGTCAGATAAGGCAGAAATTACCAGCAAGTAACTACCTTGACAAAATTTTTGTAGTACTGGCGAATGGAAGGATCATAGAAGAAGGAATCATTGGACGAGCTCAAGCCAATGCCTTCTTCCCATGCCCACTTGACATATTGAGTCTTTCCGCCAAATGCTTGCAAGTTATTAACTAAACTGAGAAGCAACCTGATTCCATATTGATTTGCCTCTGCAATTACATGATCCAGAGCCTGCCGCACAATGCCGATATTAATCAGAAACCAATGACAAGTAGTAAAAGCAGAATACTGCTGGACAGTTGCAATTTAAAAAATCTGAGAACAGAATCTTTCATGGAGTTATTTTAACCATTTATCTTTGGTATTCTGGACCATTTTTTGTATCAGTATTTGTAGTAGTCATCGCAATGTTAAAGAGGTAGCTGGTAGTTTCCACCCATGAATAAAATATTTTACCTTCAGGATTCTTTTAATTTAGATCGTTCCTCCAATCCATGTAGCATTCCACTAGAGACTATGTTACGTATGAAGTGACTCAATAGGTTAAGCAGTGAAATGCATACCGTGGCAAATAATAATGGAAGTCTGCGATTTCAGTGCTGAAAAAACGGCAATGTGTTTTGTCTTACTCAAGAAGATATTAAAGGGGAAGAAAACTACATATAATTGGAATCGATATGGTAATTAATTTGGACCGTGTTTCTCTAAATAGAGAAGACAACTCTCCAGAATTACTCTACTAATCTTCAAGCGGGGGAAAAGAATCACTTGAAGTACAGAATGCATTGGGTGCCACGGCTCATCTTGGGTGGATTTGCTGTATTCGAAAATTCAATTTTAGATGTTGAGCAATCTCCATCAGTCCTCCAGTATGACCTCATGGATTAGCTGTTCTCAGTCCTTAAGCTGCTAATCTCCTTCTTTCCCTTTGTTTTGGTAGTAAGTACCTTAACTGATGTTTAATCTAGCTCACTTCAAACCATTTCACTTTATTTCTAAGACCTACTTACATAGAATCCAATCAGAACTTAAAGCCTAATCATAACTGAAGCAGATCACGGCAGCAAATAAATTAGGATCCTGGATCTCACTGACATGTTGGCATTACAGCAACCATAATGACTTGACGATTAAAATAATAGATAAGGAATTAAGAATAACCATGATTATTTAATCAAGGGATGCCAATTCGGCACGAATTAAGTATTTTTTTTTTACCTGAAACACTCTCTCATCAAACTGACCAGGGGAAATCTGTAGAGCATGGTAAGTATTGTCATTGAAAGCCCAGGTCCTGCAAACCGTGAGACCCATCCGCGCACCGGCTTGCAGCATCGTCCTAACCCTAGGCCTGCTGTATTCGTCCACCGCCTGGTCCATCAACCAGTAAGAATTCCACCCATTCACGTAGAAAACCTTACCATCCACCACAAACTGCGTCCCATTTCTTGCCACGAAGTCCATCTTCTTCCCCACAAAAAAATTGAGCCTGAAGTCGCCAAACGACAAGTAAATGAATGCCACACAGGATGCAAACCCCACAATTGGGCAGAACAACCCGTTCCTCGCAACCACTCTCGATGTCATAGGGTTGGCAGCGTCAAGAAGATGTTGATTGATGCAGAATTTCACAAATTGAAAGGGTTTTGAGGTACCCTTCTGGCTCTACGTCAAGAAAGAGTCCGAATCATGAACAGCCAAACGAAATCTCCACCTGCCGAGACTGAAAATGTGACGGTACGTTGACAAGAAGCTTATTTCGGGAGACCAAGATCCCTTTCGGCACTGAATTCCTCACAAGAGCGACGCTTGGATGATAGAAAACGCCGCAACGAGGCTGAAAATCACGTCAGGCCCACAGAGAGGCGCTTACAACAGCCAAATTTGAGGACTTGCTGCGAATGCCGATGAGTCTGAAATGAGGAGAAGCCAGAATTCAGTAACGTGAAGTCAAGACTCGCACTTCGCAGATTACCCGTCGCTCCTCACGGCGAGAGAGAGAGGGAGAAAGAGGGAGAAAGAGGGAGAGATATTGCATGAACCCGGTTCCCGTGTAGGACAATTTTATAGGGAAGTGTGTAAAAGGCTGTCCACGCAAGGAAACCATTGAGTGGACAGCAAAAGGAAGTGAGAGGCAGCACATCGAACCAGGGCCAACGCGTAGAGAGAGAGAGAGAGAGAGAGAGAGACAGGTTCACTTTTATTTCAAGAGCCGTCAGAGAAACTCAGTTGAGAGAGAAACTTTGCTGGTGAAACAAGTATGGTGGCGTGTTAGCTTCAGGCCCTTCACGGTTAAAGGAGGATGATGGATCTGGTGCACCTGTTTCTACAGCTCTCTTTCTTCTCTGTTTGCTTGAGTTATAATGTTTTGGACTGACCGAAGGCTAGAGGCTGTTCAACGGCAGTCCGTGGATGATGGGGGCATTTGGGCCATGATCAGGGGGTGGATGTGGACCTCTCGTTCTCCCTCACCAAATCAAAAAGCAACAGATCAGATAGCTCTCAATTCAACAAAGAAAAGATTTTTGTACCTCTTTCGCACTGAGTTGTTTGGTTCTGCTGTGGTGCAAGCCAAGTGAAAGTAATTGCTGGCTGTATGTAGCCTTTGTTGTATTCTTTCGCAGGCGGTTTTGCCCTGGCGCTATTCATGGGGCAAACCGACAAGATGATTCGAGCATCATTGATTTATGGGTCAGGGATGATGCCCCATGATGACCAAGAACTCACAATTTCTCCTTTTTCTGAGCTGTGATTCACACGGTCCGATTCAATCTTCTCTTTTTTGGTCCTTTTGCTCTTCCTGCTCTCTTTTTTCCCATTCGACGTGTTCTGTGTTTACTCATTTCCTATCTGGGGTGACATTTCGTTTGTGGGTCTCTTCTGTAATCCAACCCTGAATGAATTTCCTGAAAAAATTGCTGGACCGCACTGCCATGTGCTGCGCATAATGAAGCAAGCTTAGGTTAGCACTTAGCAGCACAAATTGGTCGGCATTTAAGTTAATTTGATGCTGGAGATGGCTACAATTACATTTCCAAGAAAAGCAGCTTAATGATGAAACCCCCCCGCGCCACCAAAAAACAAAATGGAAAGCGGCTTAATACCAAGTATAACCAGCCAATCAAGCCGCAGATTTTGGAAGAAAATGAATGAATTTGCCCACTCAGGCAAAGAAAAGCAAAAAAGAAAAGAAGACAGAAAAAAGGGAAGATGTTTCCATCACTGAGAAAAGGGCGATGTTAACCACACAGAGACCAGAAGTCATCGTGGGTCGACGGTCACTCCCCCTGAATTAGCAGCGACCAGACATTGCCATCCGTCCTCGTTCAACCGTCTTTGACCCGCTAATCTACCCGCTAACTGCTCCAACTTGACGGCTTGATTATTATAATTTTTCTTAATTACGAGTCAAGTTCGTGACTGACTTTAGGATTGCTTCAGAAATTCGAGTTTTAGGGCCTGATCTAGATTTCCCTTTGACAACTAAATCGAGTTTCAATGTGCATCGGACTTTATATCCTAGATCGTTCAGATTAAACAGTATGTTATGCCGAAGAACGAATAAAGGACTTCAAAAGTTAAATGTATTTTACAAATCTGCAAATTTTCTCTTTTTTCTTAGACCTCTAGCATGCCGTGTCGAGTGTGATCAATGGTTTTCGCTCTCTATTGCGGATTTTAATTGTGCGCAAGGACTCAATTGCTCTGTTGGCGAGGATGGTCATGCCGACAAAGTGAATTTTTCCGTAATCTCATGATAAGTTGCATCAAGAAGACAGTCATAAAAAGCAATACAAATTGCACATAACCGGTTGAAAAAGTGCTGCCCTATTATTAGTTGGTGTAAAAACAGACGAAACAACAGGTCCAGTTACAAAAGGTAATCACAAACAAGATGACACAATAGTGTATCATAATATTATGTCTTTATTAGCGAGTGTCGGGAGAAACTAATTAAGATTATTAAAATTGGTAAAAACGTATATCAATGTGTTTTATACATTAAAAAAAAGAACGTGCTTCATAAAGATTGATATGTTTTAAACAAAAACGGTAATCTCAATGAATAATATTAGGTACTCTATGAAAATTGGAATTTTATATGAGCTCATTTAATTAAGAGAGGAAAAATAATTAATTTTTTTTTAGGCTTCCGCCAATAAGTTCTCTACAAGCAATTGAAAGGCTGTGCTTGGGCCTGGACAAAGTTATGGGCGACCATAAGCTTCCTTGCACCCAACCAATATCTACCCTCTTTGGGAAAATATGTCTCGATTTTGGACTAATAAGAAAGCTTGGAATGTGATACTTGCCTTGATTCGAATCCAGATAAACAGGATCAATTTGTTTAGCAAAAAAATTGTAAATATGATTAGTTATATTATTTTTATCTTGTGGATTTCAAATGAAACTTATAAGAATCGATGAATTTAGTTACACATAATTTGTAGGTACGGTCCATGAATATTTGGTGACCAAATATGCATCATCAGACGGAGATATTTTGGTGGTGTGATTGCTTTTTGTCCTTTTTGCCTGAATTCGGTTCAGCATGATATGGTTACTAGGATTCTTCTCATTTGGGATTTCTGAGATTGATAATGTCTTCCCCAAATCAATATTATAATCATTGCATGCACATGTCGGCACCCAACAGGCTTTAACAAGGACAGAACACACTACATTCGCTGTCCTTCTACAAAGACAAAAGTATCGGATCTGATATCTAAGTTGAAGCAAAGAATCAAATGGCGCGAGCTGACTTTCCATTAATATAAAGCTTTTGCCACGTTCCTAAGCTAAGCATATGAGTTCCACACCGGGTAAAGAATGCAATCGGTGCTGCCGAAAGAAGTTAACATCAGGGGTGATGCATGTGTTAAGCGATGCGCTGACTTAATTTCGCTAAGTTAATTTTGTTTCATTTTTTAGGACGTGGATTTCGAGATAAGTTCGACAGTTAGCATTTTCACTTGGTTCTGCTATGGTGATTTTTGTACCTTCCCATTCCTGACGCACCCGATCGACCGTCCCTAGAAGTGGCATAGCATCCAATCTCATTGCAATAGATGAAGTTAAATCACCGACGAAAGGTTTACCGCTCTGTAATTGTATTGGACCTCGCTAAGAAGTGATTTCATACCGGAAGGTCTCAAAGCCATCCGAAAGCACATTTCTTTTTTCACCTGTTAAAACGTCGATGCCACGCGTAAGCTTTCTATGGAGGATGGCACTATTCGGGTTGCGAGTTTTGCTGACCTGAAAATCTTCCATGGCCTTGCCTAACATGAACTTTCCCGTGTTCAGACACAGTTCAATCATCGACAAGGCCAACTAAGGATTTTCAAATTCTATTGGTGAGCTGCTTCTTTCGCTGTATCTATCCTCTCTGTGTCCTGTGTTCGAACTTTTGCTAACCAAACTTATTCCCCAAAACGTGAAAATTAAAGTGACGACTCACTGTACGCAAACCGTGTGCGAACGATGCAGAAGAAGAGAACACAAACTTGGAGAGCCATTGGGCTTTTGGTAAAATTGGTGACCGTGGCACAAGAGACGACCATGAACAGCTTCTCTGCAGCTTCACTGGCCAGGTTATATGAAATCGGAATCGACGAACAGCGATTGTGGAAACAAAATGATTCAAGTAAACGCCAGAGAAACATCATCAAAATACGACACTCAGCGAGCAAGATCGTGATATTGGCAAGAATTTACAAGAGCTAGCCATCGAAAGTTACAGGGAGTTCCCTCGCTTCTGAGCATACCCATTTCAAGATCCTCCTCTCACCCCCCAAAAAAGGGAAAACAAGAACTCGTCACAAAGAAGACCCAAAGGAAAAAAAAAAAAAAAAGTGAACTTTCCCAATTGTCTCTCGCCAAGAACCCCCAAATCCCTAATTTCTTCCCAAGAAAATGAATAATCCACCGACCTGAACGTGTCACAGCTTGAATTCTATCACATCAGTCACCCTCAGCGTTCCTCTTGACAAGAGCGAAGTACCCAAGAACAGCACAAACCGCAGCCACAATATTCCCTTCCCTGAGCAGAACCTTGCACACCAGCCCAACGATCTCCTTCGTTATCTTCCTCCCTTCGAGGACCAGAGCCCTCCTGGGCTTCCCGAAGAAGGCCAGCAGCACCACGACCGATATCCACGTCACCAGCATCGCCGGGACGGCGACGGCGAGGGCGGCGACCATCGAGAGCACCCCGAAGACGGCGCCGAGGAGCACCGACGCGTAGAGCGCGGGCCACCCGGACGACGGGTGCTGGTGGGCCTGCGACCTGTACCAGGCGAGGATGGACTTGAGGGAGTTCCAGGAGGAAGACAGGAGGGCGGCGTACACGAGCACGAAGAGGCTCGCCCAGGTCCGCCGCTTGCTCATGATCTTGAGGATCAGAGGGTACGACGACGGCGCCTGCTGCGCCACGGCGGCGGTGGGGGACGGCGGGGGCGGCGGCGGCTCTTCTTCCTTGTCGGCCATGGCGAGAGAGAGGGAGGGGGTCCCCCGACAAGAACGACCGAAGGGGACAAAAGGGTCGTTCGATTCTTGCCTTTCCGGGGTCGCTGACCAGGCTCTTGGTCTGGGAGACAGTGATGATGATTCTGCTGGGGGCTTGCTTCCCTTCTGGGTGTTGGACGAATTGGATCTTGGGTTCTTCTGGGGAGCTTTTCTTGATCTACTGCTGCTGCTACTTTCCCTTTCGCTGTTCTTGGCGTTCTAGCTGTGGCCTGCGTATCTGTCCGAGACGATGATGCCCGAAGCAGAGATATCTGTGTGTAAGAAAAAGCAGGGGCGGGGTGGAACCCACGCGCGTGGCGAGGGCTTTCCCTTACCGAGTCAATTTTGGCATGGACTTGAGAATGGGGGCAATTCGGGTTAGTTAAACGGATTCTCTAATCGGTGATTATTATTAATTTAATCCCGTTTTTCAAGTTAGATCCCTTAGAGAATTTGCGGGACCAATTGGAGAGTTACAACCATACAAATTCATCGAAAGTAACTAATGGCCTTACTTATGTCGCTAGTCGGATGAGCAAATTGCATCGGTACGAGATTTTTATCGGGTCCATTGTCGGTATAAGAAATGATGTGTGCATTTACCATTAGATAATTGAGGGATTACTAATCATTTAAATGATTAAACTTGAATTTTTGTGCTCAAAGAAGTTAGCGACATTGGGAACATATTGTGTAGCTAGGCCCAAAGTCGCTTTTTCTAAATTCAAACTGAGTTATCACATGGAAAAATTATTAATTATTCATATAATTTCTTTTTGGGTTAATATTACGAAAACCCTAAAACTAACACGGCTGTGACAAATTTACCCCAAAATCCAAAACTGATACACCTATGATAAATTTACTCTCTGTTAGTATTTATTAAATTTTACCATCAAATAGCTGAGTTTGATGCTATATGACGGTTGACGGGTGTATCAATTTGGGGTTTTATCCTTCGTTTGTCATAGGCGTACTAATTTGTGATTTTTTGTGATATTAATCCAATTAAATGGAAACTAGTAGAGAGTAAATTTATCACACATATATCAATTTTGAGTTTCTGATGATCAAAAAATTAGTTTGTTGTAAATTTATCATAAATGTATCGATTTATGGTCAATTCGGAATCATTTTACTCAAATTTATATACATATAATCTTTTTCGTTGATTACCCACTTTGAGCGAACTAAACACATGAAAGTTCATTTCACCAAAATAAACACATCCTTAATTTAATTAGGAAATCTGTACCTAGGAATGTGATCCTAATTACCAATCCATGTCTATCACTCTATACCTCTTTCCTTTTGTTGTATAATAAGGATCCTTTCTGTTTTTGCCACAGTATAGTACAGATTTCTGATTTAGGAACCAAGAACAGATCATTGGAAAATGATCAGCCTTTCTTATTTCTTAATTTAATTAGGAAATCTGTACCTACAAATTTGGTCCTAATTCATGAAACAAAACATTAGGAAATACCCATTCTAGTAGGATATGAGAGACAGATTAATTCAAAATCAAAGGAGACCCTTATATTAGTCAAGAAATTGACTCATTAGAACAATGAGCCCGAAAAGTTCATTAGTGTAGGAAACCTAGGGCTCAATTCTCAATAATTGCCAAGCAAAAGGTACCCTCAAAAGTTCCACAGACTCCTAATATTTTCTGAAATTAGACAATCAATTCGAAAACATTTAACCGGGTTCTAAAATACGGAAAAAGAAAAAAGATCATGATTCACAGTCATCATGTTTCATGCTTATACAAATGGAAAAGTCATTTTACATTAAAAACGAGGGATGTGACAGGGAAAAAACCAAAAAAATGCTTGTTTCTATGGATAGGGTTTGCGAGGGGTTTTGACCACAATGTCCTCGGTATAAACTCCAATGAATTTGCCTATCATCTCACTAAAGATGGCCTTCATCACTCTGATAACAAATACCTACATGACAACAAAAATTTGTCTTATGAATATCTTCTTTAGTGATGCAGATCTGATCATATCCTGAGTACCCATTCGTAAAAGACGATAACTCATTGTCGCCGGCATTATCAAGTAATGATTCTGGCTCAGGCATGGGGTATTCGTCTTTCGGAGTTGCTTTGTGCAAAACCCTAAAGTTGACACGCGTGAACTTTTTTCCATTCCTTTTGACACCAGGTACAAGTCTAGGGTTCCCATGGATGTACCGGCAATTCGAATGAAGTGAGCCTTGAGTAACTCCCTAACGTTATCGAGGACTTGTTTCTATCATCTGGGCTGACATTCTTATTGGAAGTTGTTAAACAGGCCTTGCTTCTCCACCAAGCTTCTATCTAGTCCTGGCATGCCTTGGTGTGTTCCCATGCAAAGCAATCTTTGGTCCTTCGAAGGATTTCAGCTAAATCTTTGGCCATCGATGGCTCTTTTATCAGTTCCCAAATTTACTTCGACCGGAGGGATCGCAGGATATGATCATTTCCTCTGTTCAGACCCCCTTTTTTTAGGCCGAGTCCTCCTTTGTAGTCTTTTTCAAAGGTCTGGGTGTCCAGTAAGTTATTGTCGGCCATGTAAGTGGCTGTCCTTCGAATGGTATACTGGGCTTCTTTCGTGCCAAGGTTCGAGTCGACCCACCTAAGTCACTCGTTGCTGGGGTTTGTTGGAAACCCCCTGCTGCCCATTCACTCAAGCATAAGTGGTGGTGAGCAGAGGCGTGCAATCGGATCAGTTCGTTCCGGGAATGGGCTTTATTTGGTCAGATCACATATGGGGATCGGTTCAATTCCCAGGTGAAAAATTTGAGAATCGGTCTTGACCGATTCGATGCGCGATTCCCTGCCTTGAGCAGGTCGGTTCTACCCAAAGCTGGTTCTAGGGTACAACCGGTGTCAAGGCGGGTTTTTGGATAAAGCTAATTTAAAATCAAACCCTAAATGTATTTTAACTTTCATGCCGTATTCAAATAAAAACAAGAGATCCAGCTGTTCATCTTTGAATCTTTCTATAGTGGCATTTAAACAAAGCATGGAAATTAGAAGGTGGCGGCTGTGTTATTCTTTGGAAACCCAGAAGGCCAAAGCTAGTCTAATACAACCCAACCATAAATGAGCAAACAAAGGTGACTGCTAGAAAGGTTTAGCATGACAATCCATTCATAAATAAGCAACAAGGGTGAATCTTTTTTCATTTTTTTATTTTTCCTTTTGTTCCATTCCCTTCCTTCTTTCTTTAGTTAGTCGTTGGACCTCGACAACTGGCAAGAGGCCAGGGCTAGTGAGGCTTGCCCTTACCGGCCATGGGCGAGGCTCCACCTCGCCAAATCTGGCGAGGTCTTGCCTTGTCCTCACTCAACCGCGGGCGAGGCTCGAGCCCTCACCAATGGCCGCAAGGTCAAAGGCTGCGACCTCGTGGTCTCTGGCAAGGTCTGTCCTCACCCATGGCCGGTGAGGCTTGACCCTCACAAGCCCAACGCAAGGCCGCCGTAGCGGCCATTCGGCGAGGTCAACCCCGCCGGCGTTGGCCTCTGGCTGGTTGCCGAGGTCAGTGACCAGCTAAAGGAAGAAGGAAGGGAAGGAAAAAAAAAAAAGAAAAGGGAAAGATAATATAAAAAATAAATAAGAAATCGAAAAAAATATTAAAATATCATTAAAAGTTATCTATGTCAGCGCCTGCCGGCATTCACATCAGCAATATCTGGCTAAAATTAACCGAAAGGACTAAATTGACACTAGATTAAAATGTTTGGAACTAAATTGGCACATTTAGGACTAATATGACACTTTTCCCATGTATAATGATACAACATCAGCTTCCGGTGTGTATAAAGAGAAATAATAAAAGAAAGAAAGAGAGGCAAAAGAAGAGTCAATGAAACAGAAAAAGAAAACAGGGCTGCAAGCAGATCGATCCTGGACCCGCGCTAGAATAGGCCGGTTCAGTTCCGGGGTCGATGGTTCGGTTTCCGTTTCCAAACACTAGAAACTACTTTGACAAAGTAGGCTTTGGGTTCTTGATTTAGAACACACCTATCTTGGAACCAATCACTCTTACTAGCGGCGAGACCTCCATCGACGCGGCATCTTCGCCTTCTCCTGAGTCGGAGCTCAATTCTTGAACAGGGATCTGTTTGGTTCGCTTCTGCGGCAACCGGATCAGGGGACGTCTCCCCTTTTTTTTTCACCGCCGCCGACCATGACTTGCTTTCCAAGATCAAGAGAGAGATGCACCAAAGCTCTTCGGGAGAAACGCGTGGAAAATGCGGGGAATCTCACGCCCCAGATTCTCCTCTTTTCATTCGACGTGCGAAAGTTCGAGGAACCTTAGCGCAGGCATCCTCATGATTTCTTCACCTTTAAATGATCAGCGGGATGGAGGCGCCTTTTCCACAGGGCCTAGCACATGCCCCTCCCTCTTTTTACTCCTCCGATCTGAACCCCATCACCACGTTCGTGCATTCTGGTGATTCTGCTCTCTTCTTTCCTGAACTCTCCTCTCCTTTTCTCGATTGAAGTTGGGTGATGTTAATCCTCGTTTGAGAATGTTCTCCACAGCAGATATCATCAATCACCCTTAGTATTCCTCTTCGAGAATCCGACAATGTTGCCACCGCGATGAATTTTGAAAAGAGATTTATGCAAGTACGGTATTATGATAATTATGTGATATACCGATATATATTATATGTCGATTAGTTAGATTCATTTTGTGGTCGATGAGATAGAAACACACCTTTGGCCTATTCAAGACTCTCTCTCTCTCTCTCTCTGTCTTTCTCTTTAATTTTTTGTGAAATAAAATTAATCTGACATGGTAAGAGAACGGTTCGAAATCCTTTTGATCAAAGGTTCACACGTTGTAAAAACCGAAATGAGGAAATGGGGAGTTCATTCGTTGCCATGACCTTACGATTTTTGTACGTCAGACGGTGCTAAAATATCATGTAATTTTCACATTATAAGTAGGAACTCTGCTAAGAAAAATACACATTTATTAAGCAACAATTCCTTTCAATAACTAAAACTACCGGGAGACACGTCATGTTGGCACGTGCTGGGCAAAAAGCACTTTAAGTTTGGGTAACTTTAAGCATATTCACATTGAAAATGGCATTTGAGTGACTTTAAGCTTTATGCTATATCATATTAAATGTTTAAGTTTGCGTGAATTTTTTTTTAAACTTCAAGATTTCTACCTCTTTTTTTTTTTCGCAAATTGACATTATATCACTGCTAATTATTTCGGTTAAGACATTTTGTCATAAATTCTACAATCCACTTGATATTGGGTCAAATCACATGAGGTATAAACTTGGAAAAGTTATCCAAAAAGTTCTAAACCTATTGCACTTACCTTTCAATTTTACCAATGTGATGATTAACATGTGCCACGATTACTGTAAAAAGTTTAGGACTCAATTGATAAAATTAAAAGGTTTATGACTGAATTGGCAAAAGTGCAGTATATTTAGAACTTTTTGGACAATTTTTCCGGTATAAACTAGACATCTACTGAATCATTTCAGCATGAATTTACAATAATCGTCGCATATATGGAACTTCAGCTCGAGTCGCACACCAATGTATGCATGCATATTTTCAGAGTTAGCAGAGAATGATTCCCGTGAACTCATCAGATAACGACAATTAACGGGTCTTTTACTACGGTGGAAGAAGGATCTATGGTACGTATCGTTTCGTAATAACAACAACTTCAAGAACACAAACTATTGCTTTACTTTGTCTGAATTTTGTCGCACTTTGTCGCCCTGCCCGGATTGCTATTCGATTGGTGCTTTAGATTAGCAAAGAATCATAACAACATGCGAAAATCCAGATAAAACAAATGGAGCTGATCAGTGGTCCTATGATGCTTCTTTTCCCAAACCCCCTCTTAGTCTTTCTTAATGATGTTCAGACCAGACTGCATCTATCTTTAAATAAACTGAAAGAAGGAATCGCATTAGAAGTAGTTTGCTTAAGGTGACCCTGGTCCTAAAAGTTAAAAGTGGAGAGCTCAAAGCTCGCGCGTCGCACACAAAACAATTGAATCCCGCGAAAACGCGCCTCTCTTTCCATCTCCCTCCGTCATGGCGTGACCATTGATCATGCTCGCCATCTTCAGTCCAGAAGCTTCACCAAAGCCGACCCACCGCCGCATAACCGACTCGCGGTCACGAACCACCGAGCCCCACACAGAAACCCCAACCCGATGACCAGCCGTCGCAACCCGAATACACCCGGCGACCTGACGGGTCGTGCCAGGCCCGGCCAGCCCCCGCCTGGTGGTGATGATCAAGGACCACCGCACAACATCATCCCGGTCCCCACCATCCGTGCCGATCACTCGTCCCTCTGCTCCGCGGAGGTCCGTGCGGCCTGCGCTGCCCTGGGCTCCATCGGGAACCTCCGCCGGCCACCATGCTCCCGGTGGCGCCCGGAGTACGACCTTCTCGACTGGCTCCGTCTCTTCTTTGGCTTCCAGAAAGACAACGTCCGGAACCAGCGGGAGCACCTCGTCCTCCATCTCGCCAACCTCCAAATGCGGCTCACGTCACAGCCCGACAATATTGAGGCCCTCGACGTCGCCATAGTCTGCCGCTTCCGGAAGCAGCTCCTCCGGAACTACACCCTCTGGTGCTCTTACTTGGGCAGGAAGTCGATCATCTGGATCTCTGAAAGCCGCGAGGGCGTCTCAAATCTACGGCGCGAGCTCCTCTACGTTTCGCTCTATCTGCTTGTGTGGGGCGAGTCGGCGAACCTGCGTTTCATGCCAGAGTGCATTTGCTACATCTTCCACAACATGGCGATGGAAATGAACAAGATCTTGGAGGATTACGTAGACCCAAACACCGGACAGCCCGTTTTGCCTTTGGTCTCCGGAAAGAACGCCTTTTTGAAAAAAGTCGTAAAGCCGATTTACAACACGATTAAAAAAGAGGTCGATCAGAGCAAGAATGGCACTGCGCCGCACGATGCATGGAGGAACTATGATGATATCAATGAGTACTTCTGGTCTGGAAGATGCTTTGCAAAATTGGGATGGCCGATCGATGGCAGAAGTAGCTTCTTCGCAAGTGGCAAGACAGGGTTCGTGGAGAAGAGGACGTTTTGGAACTTGTTCCGGAGCTTCGACCGATTGTGGGTGATGTTGGTTCTGTTTCTGCAAGCTGCTATTGTTGTGGCTTGGCACGATGATAAGGAGCATCCATGTCAGGCATTGAAGAGCAGGGACCTTCAAGTCAAGGTCTTGACTATTTTCATGACTTGGAGTGGGATGAGGTTCTTGCAGTCCCTGCTCGATGCCGGGATGCAGTACCTCTTGGTGTCAAGAGAAACGATGTTGTTAGGAGTGAGGATGGTGATGAAAATTGTTGTGGCTGGTCTTTGGGTGATTGCTTTTGTGTTGTTCTATGGACGGATTTGGTCGCAAAGAAATGCTGACAAGAGGTGGTCGCAGGAGGCGAACAAGAAATTGGTGAATTTTCTCGAGCTGGCCTTCCTCTTTGTTCTTCCGGAGGTGTTGGGATTGGCCCTGATGATCATTCCATGGATTCAAAATTGCCTAGGGAAAGCAAACTGGACGATCTTCAACCTGCTCACGTGGTGGTTCCAGAGCCGCATCTTCGTGGGTCGTGGCCTTAGAGAAGGTCTGGTCGATAGTGTGAAGTACTCCCTATTTTGGATACTTGTACTAGCCACCAAATTTTTATTCAGCTACTTCCTGCAAATTAAGCCCATGATCCAACCCACAAAACAGCTCTTGAAGCTGCGAGATGGGAAATATGAGTGGCACCAGTTCTTCAGCGACAGCAACAGGTTCGCGGTTGGGCTATTGTGGCTCCCCGTGGTGCTTATTTACCTTATGGATCTGCAGATTTGGTACTCGATCTATTCGTCATTGGTTGGAGCAATAGTCGGGTTGTTAGATCACTTGGGTGAGATACGAAATCTTGAGCAGGTGAGATTGCGGTTCCAGTTCTTCGCGAGCGCTGTTCAGTTTAATCTGATGCCTGAGGAGCAGCTTTGGCAAATGATAGGAAACAAGTTTCAGGATGTTATTCACCGGTTAAAGCTGAGGTATGGACTGGGCAAGCCGTACCAGAAGTTCAAACCTAATCAGATCGAAGCGCTGAGGTTCGCTTTGCTTTGGAATGAGATCATAACCATATTTAGGGAAGAGGATATAGTATCTGACCGGGAAGTTGAGCTCTTGGAGCTACCAAGGAGTGATTGGAGTGTTAGAGTTATTTCCTGGCCCTGTTTTCTCCTTTGCAATGAGCTGTTGCTTGCTTTGGGTCAGGCCAAGGAGCTAGTTGGTGCTCCTGACAAGTGGCTCTGGTATAAGATCTGCAAGAACGAGTACAGGCGCTGTGCTGTGATCGAAGCATACGACAGTGTCAAGCACTTGCTGCTCGAAATTGTCAAAGTGAACTCGAAGGAGCATTCCATCCTCACTGTTTTGTTCCAAGAGATCGATCACTCCATCGAGGTGGAGAAATTTTCAAAGCTTTTTAAGTTGTCCGTGTTGCCAAAGATTCACGACAAGTTATCAGAGTTGGCTGAGCTATTGAAAGATTCAGGGAAAGATTTGGACAAAATTGTGCACACTCTGCAGGCCCTTTATGAGATTACTATTAGAGAATTTTTCATAGAGAGGCGGAACAACGATCAGCTGGAGGAGGATGGCTTGGCTTCTGGCAGTGGATTGCTTTTCGTGGATGCAGTTGCATTGCCCAATCCGAGTAATAAGAAGTTCTATAGGCAAGTTCGTCGCTTGCGCACCATTCTGACCTCAAGGGACGCTATGCACAACGTTCCTTCGAATGTGGAGGCTAGACGGCGAATTTCCTTTTTCAGTAATTCCCTATTTATGAACATGCCCCACGCACCCCAGGTGGAGAAAATGTTGGGTTTCAGCGTTCTGACTCCTTACTACAACGAAGAGGTAGTGTACAGCAAAGAGCAGCTTCTCAAAAAGAACGAAGATGGAGTTTACATTTTGTTTTATTTGAAGACTGTATATCCTGATGAGTGGAAGTATTTCATTGAGAGAATGCTCAGAGAAGGAAAGGTGACGAAGGCCGATGAGGATGACGAAACAATGGCCAAGTTGAGAGATCTTAGGCTTTGGGCGTCATACAGAGGCCAGACACTTGCTCGAACAGTGAGAGGAATGATGTATCACTATCGAGCACTTAAGATGCTGGCTTTTCTTGATTCTGCATCGGACGTGGACATTCAAAATTTAGTAAAAAGACTGGACTCAGTGAGGCACGTTGGCAGTGTGAACAGTTCCAGCTCGGAAGAGTCACCTTCTTACCAGAGTTTTGGTACCAGTATTAGTTCAGTCAATCTTTTATCCGAAGACCATATATCCGGCACCGCTGCGATGAAATACACATGCGTGGTCGCTTGCCAGATTTATGGTTCTCAAAAGGCAGACAAAGATCCCTGTGCAGAGGAAATATTGAACCTGATGAAAAACAATGAAGCGCTCCGAGTAGCTTATGAGGATGAAGTCTCCACCAGGAGGGATGAAAAGGAATACTATTCTGTTCTGGTCAAGTACGATCAGCAACGCCAGGAGGAAGTAGAATTATACAGGGTCCAATTGCCAGGTCCCTTGAAGCTTGGAGAGGGAAAACCAGAAAACCAGAACCATGCCCTCATTTTCACTCGTGGCGATGCCGTCCTGACTATTGACATGAACCAAGACAACTATTTTGAGGAGGCACTCAAGATGCGGAATCTGCTGGGAGAATTCAAGACTTACTATGGCATGCGGAAGCCTACCATCTTGGGGGTTAGAGAACACATCTTCACTGGCTCAATTTCATCGCTTGCTGGGTTTGTGTCAGCTCAAGAGATGAGTTTCGTCACGTTGGGGCAACGCGTCTTGGCTCATCCTTTGAAAGTTCGAATGCATTATGGCCATTCAGATGTTTTCGACAGGTTTTGGTTCCTAAGCAGGGGCGGTATTAGTAAAGCATCCAGAATGATCAACATTAGTGAAGGTATTTTTGCAGGATTTAATTGCACAATGAGAGGAGGCAAGGTCACGCACCATGAGTACATACAAGTGGGAAAGGGGAGGGAAGTTGGAATGAATCAGATATCGATGGTTGAAGCCAAGGTTGCTGCCGGAAATGGTGAACAGGTCCTTAGCAGAGATGTCTATCGGTTGGGCCATCGGCTTGACTTCTTCCGGATGCTGTCGTTCTTTTACTCCACTGTGGGATCCTTCTTTAACACAACGATGGTCATCCTGGCAGTCTATGCATTTTTATGGGGCCGGCTCTATCTTTGCCCTAATGGGCTTGAAGGTGCCACTGCGAGCAGCAGCAATGACAGTAAAGCACTCGGTACAATTCTAAATCTATTTATCATCCAACTGAGTCTATTCACGGCACTCCCTATGATAGTGGAGAATTCCCTTCAGAATGGATTTCTTCAGGCTATATGGCATTTCATGACCATGCAGCTCCAGTTATCATCTGTTTTCTGCACGTTTTCTATGGGAACTCATGCCCACTACTTTGGCCGGACCATTCTTCATGGTGGTGTGAAATATCGTCCCACAGGACGTGGATTTGTCGTGCAGCATGAGAGTTTTGCAGAGAACTACCGGCTCTATGCCCGTAGTCACTTTGTGAAGGCGATTGAACTTGGCCTGATACTCACAGTTTATGCGTCACACGGCCCTACCGAGAAAAACACCTTCACTTACATAGCCTTGACCATATCAAGTTGGTTCCTTGTTGTTTCATGGATTACGGCTCCTTTTCTGTTCAACCCCCTTGGTTTCGATTGGTTGAAGACAGTGCATGACTTTGACGATTTCATGAACTGGATATGGTTCCGCGGCGGTGTGTTTACTAAAGCTGAAGAGAGTTGGGAAGTCTGGTGGTATGAGGAGCAAGATCACCTAAGAACAACTGGTCATTGGGGAAAACTAGTAGAGGTGATCTTGGATCTCCGCTTCTTCCTTTTCCACTATGGGGCTGTATACCAACTCGGAATCACAGCTGGAAGTAGAAGAATTGCCATCTACTTGCTCTCTTTGATTTGTTTCTCAGTAATTTTGGGGGTCCATGTCCTTATATCATATGCCTGGGACAAGTGGGCGGCAAGAAAACACATCTACTATCGACTTGTGCAGTTCCTCATCATTATACTAGGAACACTTGCGCTGGTTGCATTGCCGAAGTTTACGCAGTTCAAGTTAATGGATATCATCACCATTTTGTTGGCGTTCATCCCCACCGGATATGGCCTCATATTGATAGCGCAAGTTCTTCGACCGATCCTGAAGCCCACTTGGATCTGGGGCAGGGTTGTTTCCTTGGCTCGTCTTTACGATATAATGTTTGGAGTGATTGTCCTGGCTCCGGTGGCTGTGTTATCATGGATGCCCGGGTCTATGCAGACACGGATTCTATTCAACCAAGCATTTAGCCGAGGACTCTGGATCTCACGGATTGTCACCGCGACAAAACCGAAGGCTCACTTATGATTCTGGGGAGACTTTTTTTTCTTTTGCCGGACATTTCAGACAGACTGATTTGGCTTTGCTTAATAGTTTCTTCTTCCCATATTTCTCTTGTTTACTATGTGATTCATAAGCGATCCCACTCATCTTTATGAGATGAGAAGTAACTCTGTTGATGACCCTTTGATATGATGATGCTCCATGGATTTTTGTTTTCGTCCTCGATTCTATTTCCTTTTTAACTGTCACTCGGTTCTTGCTGTCCTAGGATGAACTCTCACTTTTCTTAGGCTCGGTGCTTGGGGGTAAAGCAGCCTCTGATTAGAGAATTTTATATATGCAGTTTCCGAGACATGAAGTGTTTCTAATTAGCTCAACTTATAAGCTACGCCCTCCAACAACTGAGGGCTTTCCTCAATGTAAGTTGCATCCCCGCCTGTATAAGCGGTTCCGTCGGCACCGCGCTCATGGCTCGAGAAATGATCGAGGTCGAAGCGCGCGCGGGTTGAACGGGGACGGTGGTTTGACGGGCATGGCCCGGGGGGGTCGTGACTAGAATCAATAGAAGCCGGACTTGATCCATTTGGGGAACAGAGAGGGGAGGCGATAAAGGCGAAGAAGAAGGGATTGGAGGGGAAGATGATTGAGTTTCGATTCCTCTAGAATTGGATTTTGGGATTACGTGAGAAGAATTTGGTGCCCATTGGAATTCCATGGTTACGGCAATTCAACTTCTTTCGCGGCTTCTCTAGCAAGGAAAATGAGTAAGCATTTATCTTTCGGGTCCGCGCGAAATTTGTCTTGCGATTCACACGACACCTGTCTTAACACGATCGGTCTAGAATGTCTTCCTAAAGCTCTCGTCATTCGAGAAATTTGTCTTGCGATCCACGCGATTCCATGTCCTCGTAATTATAAGGACATCAGCATTATTAGTAACACGAACTTTGGAAAGGAGGAAAAGAAATGACGCTCGACCACCGCTTAATTTTTCCTTTCGTCTCGACAATGTCTTAACATGAGGTACGATGCGCCGTCAAAGGAAAGTTAGCTACGACCCCGCCTAGCTAGATTAGCGCAAATCAAGTAGCTTAGGGCGTAACCCAAAACCATCCAACTCCCCAGCTCGCTCATCTGAGCAGCAATCAGCAGTTAACCACATAAAATAGATAACTTCAGGACTGGCCCGAAAAAAAGAGAGTTTCAGATTTGGTGGTAACTTCCTAAAAATCCCTAATTACCGTTCCGAAATATGGAGTCTCAAGAAACAAGGCGCGCCAGAGGCCCAAAACCCGGGTTACCAAACCCGAACCTCCATCCGAGAACCGACCCGACTCGACCCGCCCGTTTTGGTTTTCTGTTTTTTTCAAATGCCGAGGTCTCTCCTCTTGTCTTGATTTCAGCGGGTGCGGAAATCCAAGAGCTCGAATCGAATCGATGAAACTGTCTGCCTGCCTGCAACCATCTCCTTCGCTTCTATGTCACTGCGCGCGTTGAAGGAGACGCTCAAGCCCTGCTCGCGCCTCCCTCCCTCGTCCTCCCTTCCCGCCGCCGCCGCCGCCGCCGCCGCCGCCGCCGGCTCCACCTCCTCCACCTCCACCTTCCCGCCGAAGCCCTCGCCGGCGCAAGAGCTCGAGCCCGGGAACCTCCGGAAGCCCCCGAAGTCGTCTCTCTCGAAGCAGCTCCTGCGCCTCCAGGGGTGCTCCTCCTTCTCCTTCTCGTCGGAGGAGGAGCGCCCCTCGCGTGCCCGAGCTGAGGAGGATCGCGGCGCTGCTGGCCACAAGGAGGAAGGAGATGGCGAGGGAGAGGAGGAGGAGGAGGAGGAGGAGGAGAAGGTGAGGGCGGCGTTCGGGAGGCCGAAGTCGGCGAGCTTCCAGTTTGATCCGACGGGGCCTTTCGAGCCGTTGGTCCTGTCTTCGGACGGGGAAGCTCCGGTCGTTCAGGTGAAGTGATTCGTGCTTTGATGTTGTTTGGGGAGAAAATATAAACGGTGGAGTAGTTGTGCTTCTGAAAGGAAAGCGAAGGTGATAAAAAAAAACTGTTGGGCTCGATTAATTTCGAGGATTAGCGATCGCTTAAGCATAAAGACTTTATCTTGTCCCTATAGTAGTGCTCGGGCAAATCGGCGAAAATGGTCAAATTGATGGCTCTGTTTACGTGATTCTCCAGCTGATGAAGTACGCAAGTAGAGCGTACCTATTTATTTGAAAGGAAGAGATGAAGCACTTAACGGTCATGAATTAGCTAGCTCCAAACACAATCACCCCCCACCCCCCAACCTAAAAAAAGGAAAAGAAAGTTGATGTTGAAGTGGATGAACGTGCAGGTTCCCTCATCCATCAATTGCAGGTTGCTCGAGCATCAAAGGGAGGGCGTCAAGTTTTTGTATAATTTGTACAAAAACAATCATGGAGGGGTTCTTGGTGATGACATGTAAGTAGCTTTTCTTATCTGTGTTGCTTAGAATGATATTAGTCACACGGAGAAAATAATTCCTTGCTTCTCATTTTTAGTTGGAACAGAAGGGGTATAACGAGTTAATTGTCTTTAAAGTGAATTGTTTTGACAGATCCGATTAAGGGTCTTATAGCTCTCCAAGATGATGTGATAATTTGTAGATTGTCTAAGATCTTGATAATTTCCACATTGATGGGATGAATACGAACCTCCCTTGTTTGCGCGCACGCGCTAAATTATGCAAACTAGAAGAGAATTGCGTTTATTTTGCACTCTTCTTGCTAGATGTCAGCAATCATGTGAGCTTAGGCATGCCTTTTATGATGCATTTGTGCTTGTGCGAATGACCAACTTTTTAAATTTTGGCCATATTCACTTTTGCTTGCAATACCAATCTAGGCAAGATAGCAAATTTAAATTTATATTTGTGCGCTTTTTTGGGAGCAGGGGGCTTGGGAAGACCATTCAAACAATTGCGTTTCTGGCTGCTATTTTTGGAAAAGATGCAGAATCTGAGAGTCTTAAGGGTTCAAAGGAAGGTCAATTACAGAAGAAGGGACCTGTTTTAATAATTTGCCCCACCTCTGTAATCCATAATTGGGAAAGTGAATTTTCTAGGTGGGCAGCCTTTGCTATATCCATCTATCATGGTGCGAATCGTGAACTTATTCTTGAGAAGTTAGATGCTCATGCTACCGAGGTACTTATAACCAGTTTTGACACGTACAGAATTCATGGTACCATCTTGTCCGATATTAAATGGGAGGTTGTGATAGTTGATGAGGCACATCGGCTCAAAAACGAGAAATCGAAGCTCTATGCATCGTGTTTAGATATCAAGACCCCCAGGCGTATTGGTCTAACGGGAACAATAATGCAGAATAAGATCATGGAACTGTTTAATTTATTTGATTTGGTCGCACCGGGATCCTTGGGGACGAGGGAGCATTTTCGGGACTTCTACGATGAACCTCTCAAGCATGGTCAGCGATCCTCTGCTCCAGAAAAATTTGTCCAGATTGCTGATAAGCGAAAACAACACCTAGTGGGAGTTCTTCGTAAATATATGCTGAGAAGGACGAAAGAGGAGACTATTGGGCATCTTATGATGGGTAAGGAAGATAATGTCGTGTTCTGTGCCATGAGTGAATTACAAAAAAGAGTGTATAGGAGAATGTTACAGTTGCCAGATATCCAGTGCCTAATAAATAAGGACATCCCTTGTAGCTGTGGAAGCCCACTTAGTCAAGTTGAATGTTGCAAGAGGACTGTACCAGATGGGATCATTTGGCCTCACCTTCACAGGGATAACCACGAGGGTTGTGATTCTTGTCCATTTTGCCTTGTCCTTCCTTGTCTGATCAAGCTTCAGCAGGTGAATGAGCTTGCAAATTTTTGTCTATTTCTCAATTGAATTGGTTTACCCCCCATAATTAATTATACGAGCCATTCAATCCTGTTTGATATCCAGTTGTATCTTTCTTGGATGAGTGAGGTCTTAAATGGGAATGTAGGATTTGCATTGAGAGCGGATGATCTATGGTCATTCGTTGCGACGTTGAATATAGATTGGAAGATCCAATTTTGGATATCGACTAAAGGTTTCCTCTTCAAAATAAGCTCACCATCTTAGGAAGTATGATTAAATTTTATCTCATAGAATATGCATACACTGGTAGACAATGATTCATGCGTGTTGTGGCCTTTCTTGTTGTCCATATGTCAGGCCGAGAGAGCAAGAGAGAGTTTCTGCTGGAGGATATTAAATTATGAGCATAGGGATGATGAGAATGAGTCCAATTCTAGAGATCAGCATGGATAATGTAAAATTGAAATGTACTTAATCTATTACTTTGTAATTGACTCAATGCTCCAAATTTCTATCAATTGAATGCCAGTCATGCTAATTCTCTTTTTCAGGACTTGATATTCTGTGAGCAATTACGCTGATGGCATGTCTGCAACAATTTGACTTACCTTACAGATAAGCAATCACCTGGAATTGATTAAGCCTAACCCTAGGGATGAACCAGATAAGCAAAAAAAGGACGCTGAATTTGCTGCCGCTGTTTTTGGCTCTGATATTGATATGGTGGGTGGGAATACCCAGAATGAGAGCTTCATGGGCCTGAGTGATGTTAAACATTGTGGCAAGATGCGAGCCCTTGAAAAATTAATGCTCTCCTGGATCTCTCAAGGTGATAAGGTTCTTCTGTTTAGTTACTCGGTCAGGTATCTACTAAACCTTCTTTACTAAGTTACCTAATCTGAGTGCTTTTTCGATTTGATGTGGCATACCCTGCCAAGTTATCTCAGTTATGAAGACGTGCATGTGCTTCTGTGCATCATGGTTAAATCTGCACGTAATCCTCATCATTCTTTTAGTGATAAAGAAGTATACATAATCATCAGGACAATGTATGTTCTGGTAATTTTCAACATCAGCATACCTTGTATCACTGGATAGTTTGGCATATTGTGGGAATGCTCATAAATCCATGAGAAGCAAATTTTTAAGGGACTACTATCATCTGGTCATAGAATTTTTGTATATGGAGTCAAATTTGGAGATGGCTGAACATTTTGCTATAGTTGTTACTGATTTATTCTGCCCTTCCATTAATCCATCGCCATGATTGAATTTGACTACCATTTCAGGATGTTGGACATACTTGAGAAATTTCTCATACGCAAAGGTTATTGCTTTTCAAGACTCGATGGTTCTACTCCAGCCAATGCACGTCAGACTCTTGTTGATGACTTTAATTCTAGTCCAAGCAAGCAGGTCAAGATTTGTGCTGAAAATCATGTTATAGGATCACTGAACTACAACTGCTGATGTGCTCTTGCAATTTCAGGTTTTCCTTATATCAACACGAGCTGGTGGGCTTGGGCTGAATCTTGTCAGTGCAAACCGTGTGGTAATATTTGATCCAAACTGGAATCCTGCCCATGATTTACAGGCCCAGGACAGGTCCTTCCGCTTTGGGCAGAAACGGCATGTTCTGGTCTTCCGTCTTCTCGCAGCTGGCTCTCTTGAAGAACTCATTTATTCTCGGCAAGTGTACAAGCAGCAGTTATCCAACATTGCCGTTTCTGGAAAAATGGAAAAGAGATACTTTGAGGGAGTGCAGGTAAAGTAACTCTGCTTGCTTTGAATTTTCTGATGTGTTTATAGGTTATATACTGGCTTTTGATGCTGTCTTGCCCTCGGTTTCCAGGACTGCAAGGAGTTCCAGGGCGAGCTTTTTGGAATCTGCAATTTGTTCCATGATCTGTCTGATAAACTTTTCACTAGTGAGATTATTGAACTACATGGGGAACAAAGACTGAAAAGTGAAACACACCTTGATGCAAAGCACAAATCAACAGAATGTGGTAACAGTGATGTTCCTCGAGAGGAAGTCAGTACAACAATGATCTCTAAGAATAGAAAGCTTTGTGATCAACAAAAAGCTATGACCAATAAGCCAACACTTGAAGAGTTGGGTAAGTTTATTTTGCAGCTAAATCTCTCGATAATTGAGTTGTCAAATCTTTCATGGATTTGCTTCTACCCGATTATAATTAGCAGTTCTTTTCTACTGATGTCTGTTGTAAATTATGACCTTTGTTGTGTCTGAAAAAGGCACACTTTTCTCTTCATTGGATTTGTCATTGTACATTGGCATTCTCAGGAGAAGTTTTGCCTTATTGGACGTATGAAAATGCGCTCATTTGTGGAGTTAAATAGTGCCTATATAAGATGAAGAGCTGCATTATGGGCGTTGTTATACCAGACTAACTTAGGGTTTATTACTCTAAACAGACCTCTTAGATTGGCAAATATTGTCAAACCTCGACATTTCCTAAGTATGGACAGACTAACTTAGGGTGTATAATTCTTAACAGCCCTCTTAGTTTGGCAAATATTGTCAAACCTCGACATTTCCTAAGTATGGACGCTACATTATCTTCAATTTATTGGAGAAACCCCTAAGACGAAACTTCTTAATGATTTTTTTGGCATGATTAAGGTTTGTTCTTTCCTGGCATTGTGACTTCTAGAAGGTTTCCTAATACTATATTTTCCTAAGGCAAACTTTTGGTTTACATTTATAGCGGATTAGCTGGTGCAACTGCTCTCCTAGTGCTCGTCCTTAAGTAGTTGACTAAAGTGAGAACAAAGAAGGGAATAATGGAAGTAGGAAGTTTGTATTTATAGGCTAGTGACAGTAGATCTAATGCTGTGAATAGGTTGTGATATTTGGCCATCTGACTTACGATATATTTTTCCATGGTCAACTGGAGTGCTGCATTAACTGCCCATGACAATGTGTTGAAAAATCTCATACATGTCCGAGCCAAAATCTCATTCGAAAAATCTCATGCGTGTTCACTCGTTTAGTCCATTTTAAAAATTTTCACATGCAATATTCTTCGAACTTGTACCTTTGTGAATAGTGTGCATTTTTTTTTCCTGTGAAGTGAGCAAAGGGAATTAGCATTAGAATTTAACTGACTTTGATTGGTCCTTTTGGATTCATGGATGTTGTGATGGTCAGGTATTGTATATGCTCACCGAAATGAGCACATTGTCAATTTTGGTCCGGGAACTGAAGTAAATCCAGAAGTAAATATGCCCCAGAATGATAAGCAGCTCTCAGTTTGTTTTAAGAGTAAAAGAAAACCGAGTTCCGATGGTGGAGAAACGGAGGTGTCTACAACCAGGAATTGGAAGAAAGCTCAATTTAAGCTCCTTGCACAGTTTAAGGGTATGAACGAGATCGAGTTCAGTAAGTGGCTAGTATTGGCAACTCCTTCAGAGCGGGAAAAGGTGCTTCATGACTTCAAGGGAAGACAGCGAAAGATTCCGAATGGTTGAAGTATCCCTTAACACATGTAATCGTAGAGTAATACTATAGCCTGTACGACCAAAGGTCCGCACATTGTGCATAATGTACAAAATATATAATCCCTACTCGTTATATCAATTTGCACAGATGTAATTGCTCGAGGTGCCTGAAAAAGATGGGAACTCAATCTATTTCAGTAGTTCTACATAGTCATACTCTCTACTGACGTTGAAATTGTGTACAGATTTCCAGTGAAATTGACTTATGACACATCATCTGCCATGCGAGCCACTGGTCGATTCTTATACATATATTGCCGAATTTCAAGATTCATGTAGCATCCTATTATACTTAAAGCCGACTTCAGCTTCTAAGAATGTCGTTTTTACTGATGACATACTGAAAATGGACTTGGTTCCAGCTCAAATTAATTAATCAGAACCAAGTCATTGTATCTGTCACAATGTACTATCGGGATGGCAGTCCTTGGAAACGGGGAAGAGCAGGCCAGATACAGCAGCGTTCGTTATGACATGCAGTTGTATACAGGCAAAAGGCTTTCTAACATTCAACTGTTCCTGGTACTTCTAATCAATATCGCAAATTTGCAAAGGATGCGTTATCTTTCCAAGGAATGTCTAGTCAACTCACGCACATTTCCAGTTATTATGGTCATTATGCGTGAACTAAGCTCTCTCTCTCTCTCTCTCTCTCTCTCTCTCTCTCGATCACATTCTCATATAGCTGGACCTCAAACTAGAGACACAAGCAGTATGTCCAGCTTCCGTGTCAAACTGCATTTTCTCAATGACCAGCCAAAGACTGATCAGAAACGAAGCACCACTGGGCCAAAGCGATGAATCACTTGTGTGTAGTCCAAAATATTGCATGCTCTACATCCTCTAACACGTCACTTGAAACTGTCATCCATGAAGCTGCTTGAAATGAAACATACTTAAAGAAGCTGCACCGGCATCTATTTCCTTTGCATTCTGAATCTGGACATTGGTTTTGAAGATTGAGAGCCAGGAACCTGCAGAAAGTTGGAAGTTACTTCATTAGTCAGAGGCAACACAGCTCTCATACTACCATCAGAGCAGCTGCATGGATTTGCAATCCTACCTGTGATGAAGTTGCAGAGGGCTCCCCTGGCGTAATTGGAAGATTGGGGGAACGCTCAATGATAGAGCCAGTAAATGCCTGAAAACAATTTCCGTTAATGGGCAATGGTTCTTGTTATATGTTGCTACTATTGTTTGTCAGAGGAATTAACCAGGTCTACAAAGAGCAAATGAAGTTATTCAAGGACGCACCCTGAGACTATCAACTTTTGGTTTAGAAGGTTGAATAGAGACCTGAAAAAAAAATTAAAAAAGCAAGGAGAAAGTCAGCTACCAGTGCTTGACAAGCAAATGAACTTCATCATGAGTACATTTACACCCGCAAGGCACACAAGCTTCAATAATCTCATTTATACTTCCAGGAAGCCAAAGTCATGTCAATGGTGTTTCCACCAGAGAACAGGGGTTTCTTCCTAGGAACATTGTCCCTTTAGCTACACAACACAGGCTTGTGCATGAATGACATTCTCCAACCATCTCCAGTTCCACGTTTATAAAATAGCAATAAGACTCCAGGATGTTAGACATAAAAGAAGTAATTTCTCTGGTCTAGCATTTTCAGGTTTCAGATATCGGTGATCCACAAATAAATTCTCTACAATTCATCATGAGACTCAGTAATGAAAAATTCAATTCTTACATGGTAGAAACCAAAGAAGCAACGTGCTAAAATTGACAGGCTTAATATAATAGTGCCAGAGCGCCACTGCCACCCAAAATTTGTACCTCAAATGGGCTTACCGGTCCATTCAGTAGAGATAATACTCTGGCATAAGACATACAAGAGGTAGTTGCTTCGAGGAGACAAAATTTAAAACCCAAAGAAAACACGAATATAGATCCACAAAAGTACTTCATAATTTTCTTTGAATTGCTCACTATGCCATGCCCAATAAATTTGCAAAGTAAAGAAGATATACAGTACCTCATTATTTGATGATCCTGCATGATCATTCTCCTCCAATGCAGGAAGCTTCAGACTCTTGTCTGCAGCATTGGGACCTTTTAGATTCTGTGATGGGTGTTTCCCGTGAGAGGTTTTGTCTGCATAAAAATCCAGTTAGATCTACCACAGGATGTATGCCACTTAATAATAGAACCACAATTTCTCTACTAGAAGAAGCTTTCAGCAAACATTGTCCACCAATGTTATCAATGTTCCAAGTCATGAAATGATAGGAAAGATGATCCATAAATATATATAGGAGAGGCCAACAACTAGCGTGTATCTTTATGAAATTGTTAATTTCAAGGAGCAGCAGTACAAAAAAATCTCTTTTCCAACATATGAGCTGACCTGGCACGTTCGCTGCAAATGCTTATATTGAGAGATGTTTAGAACATACTATGAAAGCATAATCATCTAGATGAATGTGAACAGACAAATTAGAACTCAATCTTAGGACGAGAATACTCTGGTGGAGGACAGATGCACTCATGTGAACAAATACTCAATGAAAGACCGGCTATACTTTCGTCAGGAAAGTTTGTCACAGCATGAGTCTGATGCAACTTTGAAATCTTTATCCTAAAGTTCGTGTCTTCTCATTCTGAAGAACAGACTAGGTTATCTTGTCACTCAACCCAATTGAACGCGCAAGATGTAGTACACAGAACAAACCTTTTTGAGAAGATGCGATTGTGAGATCATTGGGCTGCACATGGGAGTCCAAAAGTCATGATATATGTAATAATTAGAATATCCAAGCCATCAATAATTAAACAACCACAAGAAAGAAAAGGAAAGAATGGTCCATGAAGAGGTCATCTTACTTTTAATTTCTCCAGTAGAGCAGGTTGTTGTTGCTTTCGACTCAAGAATTCTTCATTACTTGCTTGTCCATCTTTAGAGTGGCTTGGAATTATAAATGAATGAGACCCCTAGAAAGAAATCAATTTCAAATGGTTGATATGGTATCATGTTGGTGTTCTCTAGTGATTCGCTTCACATCTCCAGTCAAAAGCAGATGATACTGAATTTGTACCTCCAAATCTTTTAGATTTTGATCGAAAGAACTTTGACCTGAGACTACATCCAGATCAACTTCATTTGTCTCTTCTTCAATATTGTCTGCTGCCTCAGCTGCAAGTTCTTCCTTCTCAAGTTCCTCCAATTTGGCCATAAGGCGAACATATTCTTCATCTTCGTTTAGAACTTTCCCCTTGTCTTTCGCAGAGATACTAGGAGCATCTTCTTCTTGACCTGAATTAAAACGTGAGAGGGGGTGGGGCCATCGAGCCTCTGTTAACAAATGAGAATACTAATACACACAGACTTACAGTAGACAAAAGAGGTTAAGACAACTAGTGAATGCAACACATTATAGATAAGGACATAAGATACCCGATTGAGATGCTCCTTCAGCAGATTCTTCCCCAGAAAGTTCTTCCCTTATCTCCACAAGACCCTCCTGGTGTATAAGTGGGATGCAGATGCTTAAAAAAACAAGTCAAGATGAAAATATGCCTGAAAACTTCACTGAAGCTGTAAAGAGAACTATGTCTTTCAGCATTAAGGCTTTGTTTGGGAGAACAAAGTAAAATTAGGGGCAACAAAAATAGGTGTGGAAAATTAGGGATGATTTCAAACTTTTGTGAGAAGAAAAATGGAGGGAACTTTTAAATTTGTAGAATTTTCTTCTCCTATTTTCTTTTCCTAACTCTCCCAAACAGAGCATAAAGAGAAGGCACAGCAGATATGCCTTATCTAGTCAGTAATTGGATCAAAGTTCGCTCATGAGATCAATGTTCCAGTGGAGTTGTTTGCCAAATCTATCTACACCATGACACTTCAAGAAGGTTAAGACACATTATAGGCTACTGTAAGAATCATTGTCTACTATCCACCTCAATCAGCTGTCCACAAGCTCTTTCTTTCCTCATGTGAGATTCAATTATCTTTGTCAAATTCAGGAATCAAACACATGATCATCAGAAATTTAGATGAAATTGTTGTCTACCAGTTACGGGTCTAACAATGGTCAAAGGAGCACAGACAAGCTATCATCCTGAAAGAATCCGTGAATTACAAATCTGATTACCAAAGACAACAAACATGAAAGCTTTCTAACATCAGAAAATCTAAGAGAACTAATCATTCAATGACCCCAATTAGATATCAGTACCTAGATCAGACGCCACAGTGATTTCTCTTCTCCAAGTACAAAGCCTCATTACCTCTCATAACAACTCCTGAGACGATAAAACATGATACGATGAAACTTACAGCTGCTTCAGAAGCTGTCCTGTCAAAAAACAAGGCCTCAGTTTTCAGATCCTCAATCATCGACTTAAGAGAATCCACATGGGTATCTAAAGCTTTCCCTCTTCTTCTCAAAATTTCGACCGTTTGTTTGGATGTCCTCTCGGCATAGTAACCTTCTCCCAACAGAACCTGAAATGGTTAGAATACTATCAGATTTCCACGAGTATTTCATCTGCAACATCTAATTCTGCTAGTTTTCCAAAAAGCCATGCTAGTATCCAAAGAATGTTGCGCACTGGGTAGAATGCTGAACTCGTAGCCTTTTACAAGGGTCAAGTACTAATTATCCAGCCGGATATAGCCAACAGATATATTCTATTCGAGGCTTGGATAGAGTCTGCATTTTTGCTTTCTCCGATGAGAAAGGTAATTCTTTTATACCTAAAGTTCTCTTCAAACCATTAAAGAAGGTCGCTTTAAGAGAATACCGTGAATTCATTGGTGTGGATCAAACGGCCAGGGAAAAATGCAGCTTTCCCGAAAGGAACCTAGACGAAAAAAACACACCAATTAGCACAGTCCATGGAAAACACACACTGCTCCTATATACTCTCATTCGAAGACGCATGCGTCTAAACGCACCAATGCGTACGTTCTTTCCTAAAGCATTTGCACAACCGAGCACAAAAGTACGCACCACACTACGCGGTCAAGAAACGCAAACACAATACATGCTCCTGGTAACACTCGAAAACAAAGAAACCCTCAATCTACCAAATTCAGCAAGAAAATCACAACGAGCACGTAATCCAGCCGGTCCCGAGCACAACGCAAAGCTCCGATCAGCCGGATGAAGCTAAAGAAAAAGCACGAGGCGGAGGCGGAGGCGGAAGCGGTTAGGAGCAATTGGGGAACATGCCATGACATCGTGGTGAAGCTCCTCGGGGAGCTTCTGGACGAGGCCGACGAGGCCGGCGTTGTCGGCGATGAAACCCCTGACGCGGTCGAGCTCCTGGCGCTTCTCGGCGATCGCGCCCTGCACGCGCTCCGCCGCCTTCCGAGCCTCGTCCGCCGGGAACATCGACGCCAGCGAGGTCACCGTGCCGTTCGCTCCCTCTTCCATGTCTTCTCCTCCTCCTCCTTCTTCGACGAGTGAATCGGCTTCGAGGCGGAGTTGGGGAGTGACGAAGCTTGCCGAGAAATAGCCCAGGGGATTTCTTGAAAGGAAGGAGGTCCTTCCCCCACCCCACCCCCCCCAACCATAAATATATAAGTGCAAATAAAATCCTAAGATTTCTTATCAAATTGCAATTAAGTCTTAAAATTTTTTTTAAAAAATATAATTAAATCTTAAAATTTATTATGAAAGTGTAACTAAATTCCAAAGCTTTCGAAAAGTATAATCAAGTTATAAAACTTGTTGAATTGATCTCATTGAATATGTCCAATTTATTGTACTTTTTAAAAAGGAAAAAAGCCACCAAAAACCCTAAACTTTCCCCTCTGTGACACATTTACCCCCAACTTTTTTTTGTGACACCAAAAACCCCAAACTTTCTTATTTGTGACACATTTACCCCAATGTACATTGTCCATGGGCATTTTCGTCTTTTTCGATTTTTCTTTTTTTTCAGATCTGGGAGGGGGGCCTCGCCGGCGTCGGGCGGCCCTCGCGACGAAATCGAGATTTCGTCCGTGAATTGGGGTAAGGCCTATCGGCCTCCTCGCGAAGCTCCCTTTAAATTCCCTGCGTTCATATCTCGTCCGTTATGTACTGGGAATTTGAAAATCTCGTCCGTTATTTGAGTTTTAGGGCTTTGATGCTGGAGCGGAAGTGATGTTTCCAACCTTTTTGTCTCGAAATCGAGATTTCGAAAGAAAAGAATACATGCGAAAAAATCAATCTTGTCTTTAGAAATTTGAAAATTCACATGTGAAGACATTTTATCTACCAAGTCGTAATAAAAAATGTCCGTTGGTCACAAGAAGATCGATACGTTCCCTAACCAAACGGCGGAGATACATATGTATAGGGTGTTTCGGTATTTGTATCGTACACGCGTTATTCTCCATCATTAATTCTTTGAAAATTGCAGAGTTGGGGCGTGAGTGATTAACGGGAAACTTCACAGTCATTTTCAGCTGACGGTGTGCTGGTGATGCGGCACTGCCATGCCAATATCGAAGCACGCCCTCTTTGGCTTAGAAGAGAAAAAAGAAAGTCTTTCTTTTTCAATATATTCGAGAAAACACAGTTCGTTAAATCGAAAAATCTCACGAATAACGACCCGGGTCGCGATTTTAGCGATGTTTCCAAACGTTTTGGAAAGTTACTAACGAAATATCTAAAATCGCTCGTTTAAAATTACCGACGGGATCGAAAAATTACAAGCGCCTCTTAAAAGTTATCGGTCGCATCTTAAAATTTATGTTGATTCGAAGCTCACATTTCCTTTTCAAAATGCTCAGGAACATTTTATTTGAATTTTCGTGCCTTGACATTTGAAATGATGTTCCAGACATTTTTGTCCCAGCATCAATATCTGAAATAACCCACGTAATTTGACCCAAAAAATAAAATAAAACACACGACCCACGTGAAAAAAAAAAGTCACCTTTCGGCGGCCGCCCGACGCCGGCGAGGCCCCCCTCCCAGATCTGAAAAAAAAGAAAAATCGGAAAAGACGAAAATGCCCATGGACAATGTACATTGGGGGTAAATGTGTCACAAATAAGAAAGTTTGGGGTTTTTGGTGTCACAAAAAAAAGTTGGGGGTAAATGTGTCACAGAGGGGAAAGTTTGGGGTTTTTGGTGGCTTTTTCCCTTTTAAAAATTTTGGGACTCAATTTTGTGACAAATTAAAGGATTTGATTTAACTTTTCGAAAGTTTTAGGATTGAATTCCGCTTTTCGAAATTGCAATTGAGTTCTAAATTTTTTTAAAAAATACAATTAAGTCTAAAAATTTGTCATGAAAATATAACTAAATTCTAAAACTTTCGAAAAATGTAATCAAATCATAAAACTTGTTAAATTAGTCTCATCGAATCCATCCAATTATTACATTTTTTGAAAATTTTGGAATTCAATTTCATGACAAATTGTGGGATTTGATTGCACTTTTCAAAAGTTTTATAACCGAGTTGTGCTTTTATGACAAATTTTATTATGAAAAAAGAATGAACTCTTTTTTTTGTTTTTTTTTAATTCTTTACATTTTAACTTTTTATTACTTCTCCCGAAGGAATAATTACACAATTGATTTATGAATTTTGACTCAACGTGTAATGTTGTCCTTGAACTTTTATTTCAATATAGTATTTGAATTTTTGCAAGTGTTCAATCGAGACCCTAAATTATATGAAAATATCTAACGTTGTCCGTCCAACAATTCGAGATAAACCGATTTAGTTTTAATCCAGTAAGTTTGAAGAGTGGACAAAAAAAATAACGCAATCCTTTTAATTTGTTTAATTTTTTCAATTTGAAAAAATAATTATCCATTTTATTTGATAACGTGGATTATTATATCATGATTTAAGTTGACTATTATATGTGGATAATCCATGTGTAGGCTTTTGTTTTGGTTCACAGTTCAAGCCTATTGGATTGGAAGTCAAATTAGAAAAATCCGTTATTTTGAATTAATGGAATGATAACATTAAATGTTTTTTTATAACATGTAGGATTTAGAGATAATATTAGATATTTTCATAAAATCAAGAGACCAGATTAAGCATTTATCAAAAATTGATGAATTATATTGAATAAATTAAAATTAATGGACCGTATTACATAATTGAACCAAAGTTTATGAACCATATGTATCATTTTCTCCCTCTTAAATTCATTTGACTATAAATGCAAATTTTTATTTTTGTTATCTTTTTAACTATCCCACTATTTTTGTCTTCAGGACTTGTAGTTTGCCTTATGATTTCTTGTTAAGTGGCTTGGTGGAGAATGCAGAATCAATCACGTTGCGAACAACGTATAAATATGTTATATTAATGTAATGCGACATCCACATAAACTAATAATTCTTCAATCAGCTTTCTCCGCAGGAGATTTCTGGCATGATAAGACAACACAATTCGAACACCACACGAAATTAGTAGATTTTGATTGAGATTAATCATGTTTGGATCAATTTCATGTCAACTTGCGAAACACAATCAATATTCGTGTCCAACCCATCGGAGACAAAATTGACTCTTATAACTCATTTAAATTAACATTTCAGTGTTCACACGATCCGTATGTGCAAGAAAAGCTATGAGAGAACAAGAATGATAGAACATATCTGTCCTTTTGGATTTGTTGTTTCACTTATATGTTATTTTCAAAGGTTCACTTATATGTCGTTGTCTTCAAAGGTCGGAAAATGACCATCCGACTCTAATTGCAATTTTGTTTCATCGGATGAGCTATGTCTTTTTCTTTTTTATGTGAGGGAAGGGAGTTTGGTCGGTATGATGTTTGTATAACATATAATTGCTCGAGAACTCTACTGCCAGGAAAAGGGACAATTTTGTTTCGTTTCCCAGTTTAATCGATGATACTTTTTTTTTTCCTGTGGTATCTGTTTCTAAGAAACCAAGATTGCAATTTTACTGTGGTTTTTGATTGTTCAATACCCAACTCGAAACATTACCTTCTGAACTCTGAATTACTCTCCACTTCCCCTTTCAATCATCTCTGTGGATCTTCATCTTCTGTTTTCCTTCTTGTAACAGAAGATGCACAAAAGATACACATCTAAAGTTGGTATGGAGGAAGGAGAGGCACGCCCTCCCATTGATCCAGCTTTGTGGTACACATGAGTTCACACTTCGTACACACCATTTGGCATGTCTTTTCTGCAGGAAGACAGGTGTAAACCTTGAATCATATGCCCGCAGTGAAAGTGGACTGGAGCTCACTATATTCACAGCTGGAGATACAAGCTTCTTCTACTGTACTCTATTCATTTTAAGTCCTGTACCGAGTACTCTTGATTGGTTGTGGTTGGTCGGGTTGCTTTTCCTCAGGTTTCTCCTTTCGATCACGGTGGATGAAATTTTGTTTGATCCTTATGGTTCTTTCCCTGCTTTTAACGTTCATACTACAGTCAAGACGGATGGATGGTTCTGTTTACATCCTTCATTTTCTAGGTTCCGCATTAATCATGTTTTTGGTTGCTTCTACATCAGCTTTTCGAGTTTGTACCAGAATCCTATCAAAAATTTTTTTTTTTTGGGTCAGATCCAGAATCCTATCAAATTAATATACTATTATACTGTTTGATTTGCCCTTCAGTGGAGACTGGATTATGATGAAACATCTACTTATTCTGCAGCCACACCTCCTGTTTTGACTTATTTTCTTAATTGAAAGTGAGCAATGGAAATTTCTGGTGCTTTTCATTGCGACCATGTCGTCCATAGTTATGCATGCACATAATCACACCATGTATAAGATGGGAGCATGCACCTTTTTCTTTAGGGATCTGACATATAAATCCATGCTTTCGTTGTGAAATTTGTCCCTGGGGAAGTACGAAAAGATTATTCAGGTTACTAACACGGCACTACAAGATGGAAAGAAAGAATGCACAAGATGCCTCCGAATCAATCCATTTCACGATGCAGGGAATAATATGAATGTACATTGACCTTAATTAGCACAGAACTCAGCATATTATACACAAAAGCTCTCAATTTTTATCCAAAACTACATGTCCAAGCTCCAAGGAGAAAACTTGGGTTGGTCATTCCATGCCATACTCAATGTGAATATCTAGGCCGTCAAGTTTAGATAGCTGGGGACATTCGTCAGCAACAGTATTGCTCAATGAAATTTTTACTTTGTTCTCGATAGATGATTGTGTAATCAAACGAGTCTACTGTTTATGGACATGCCATTCTACCTCTACTATTGGGCGAGTTATGCCTGTCATACTTGATACTTCTGTTTATCGTTCTCTAGGAAACTCCAGAACACAACCAGTGGAAACTAGATCATGATTGATGACGCTATTATCGTACTTCAGAGAAGTTTAGCTTTAGTAAATACCTTTCACTGTATGAATTTTGTTTTGAAATGCCTAGTACAGCTTTAAGTGATAATTTGTGAGGGTAAAGAGATCCACGGAAGAAACATCTAGGACAATGGGGAAATATGCCCACTCTGGATGGTGAAGCACATGGAAATTTTGTGAGATATTACATTTAAGAACTAGCATGCATCTAATATTTTGGAACTGGTTTAACTTTAGAATCACCATCCAGTCAATAAATCTCATCGTCTTGTTTTAGAGGGGTGGCGGATATTTTTGATTACCATGTCTGATATAATGATTATATGTGAAGACAAGCTTTTGGACAAAGAGGGAAAGGGAAGAAGATCGGAACAAACTAAAAAAGCGAGGATTACTATGGACACTTCATCTTGGTTTCCTCTGCTAATCTTGTCTCATCCACTCCTTATTTCATTAAACTAATGAGTACAAATTCGCCATCCACTTTGTCGCAGCTCATTCACTCAAGAATTTGTTTTCAGCTTCTGATCTTACACTCTCAGATAGGAAACAACCAAAGAGAAAGAAGTTCTTGGACAATGGCAGAGAGGGAAGGGGCCATCGTGAAAAAGGGCCTATGGAGAGGGGCTCAAAATGGCACTCTCTCCCGCACATATTTGAATTCCCTCTGGGGCTCCTCCTACTGGCCAATGTGCTGGAGGTAGGCTTTGTGGAGAGCACTGGGTACGTGTGGATTGTACAGCAAAAGAAGCTTGAGCATGAGTTCAGGACGATAAGCAAGCTGGCGAGCTACGACACCGAGGCCAAGGGCTACATTGAGAAGGGCAAGATCAAGAAGCTCAAGGTGTGAAGGCCAAGATGCTGTGGCCGCCAGCGTTGGAGATCACTGTTGACCCGCCAACGCGGAAGATCAATTTCAAGAGCCTCTCCGGGATCATCAAGAGCTTCGCTGTTGAGGCTTTTGCTGCTGGCCAACAAGTATATTTTCCGGACCCCTCGTCAAATGTAATAAACGTGAAAATACAAATTTTTATAACTTCTTCAGCCAAGTATAGCCCAGAGTGCCACTATTTCTTATCCCCTGGACATCATACTAATCTCATCATCCCAATTAAGAGAGTAAGGACATAGAGGGAATGTCCAGTTATGTAAACAAGTGATTCCTTGTATTTAATTGAAGGCAGAACCAGAAAATTGCGGGAGGACGAAGGAGATTCTGCAGATCCATTGGGAGGCTTCAGGTCAAGGTGGCTTCAAGTCAAGCGCATGAGAACCTTGACTTTTAACCTAAGTCCATGTATGTTCTGATGCCAAAAGTTAAATATATTCAATAAACAATCAAGAATCAGTAATATGAGACTGAGAATATGAGGCGGTAAAGAATGAAAACCGCTTATATACCAGTTATGGTCCAACTGGAAGAACAAAATTTAACAACTTGGATGGCTCTGCTATCTAATGGGGCAGTCCCTAAAATTGCAAGATCAATCAACTGCAAAGGCAGTAATCCTGGGTTACAAGAATGAAAATAACAGATTTAAGCATTTAGATAACAACTCTCCATTCATTTGGTCATGCCGTTGTTGCCACACAATTTAATGTTTGAAAGGACAAGAAAACGAAACTTCTCCGAGGCAAATAGCATCATCCCAACGGATACTGCCAGCAGTCCAATAGAGTATTTGAGTTACCAATTGAAATTAAGCCACGCTAAGTTCATGTGACAACACTGACGGTAAGATATAAATTGTGTCAGATGGGCAGCCTAAATTTAATCCGATCCGCTGAAATCCTATGTGAGCAAGCAAAGGAATTTAACTAGGTAGAGTCTCCAAAGGCAATCCATGCATAGCAATTCCAAAAAAGAAGAGTTAACATCAAGGTCATGTCCTTTCTTTAAATGTAAGAAGAACCGACTCCAGATGCATTTGCAATCACAATTGCACCCATATTTGATATCCCTAATGCTTCAGCCAACATCTTTGATAATATGATTTGCCTAGGTTTGGACATATGATTTGTTTTTTTTTTTTTTTGGTAAAGATGATTTGTTTCTATGTCCAGAAAACAAAAGGTTAGAAGTCATGACCAGCTTGTAAGGATATTTGCATGGCTTTGATAATAAAGGTTTCCATATGAGACAGAAAGGATCAAGATGCTTCACATATGAAATTTGAGGGTTTCTTCATGAACCCAGCTTCCATAGAATACTAGAGCTCTGCAACTAGGCTTGAAGAAACTAATGCATTGAGTACCGCTTACATGAAGGAGTTGACGCAGCTTCAAATTCGGAAGCTCGTCAGAAGCTTGGCTTGGAGAATCCAGCACAATACCTGAAGTTTCAGGAACTGCAACCGAGATCAAAAGAGAAGTTAAGAATGGCATTATTGTGGATGTGCTTGAAAAAGGTAATAAATCCCCCACAACTACAGATAACACCCCACTCAACAGGCCACAAAGCGAGGAATTGGCTCAAGGGATATTGAACATTGAATATTGAACATTGAATATTAGTAATGAGATGCACAGAATAGTAGTAAAGCATTATACATAGATAAGTAAGTGAAGTTTAGATTAGTTTAAAGGACGCTGGGGTTATCATAAGTAAGTCAAGTTATAGGAAAAATGTTCACTCGACTTGTTCCCAAACATTTGATTTCAAATGCGCGGCCAACCCATTCCCAAAATGACGACCGAATCAGCTTTATCAGTTTCAACCCCAAAGAAAGAGCTTAAAGTACGCTGCAGGATGTTGCCAAGAGGAGGAAATGGAGTCAAAGCTGAACACTGGACATATATATCATATATGTGCATGGGATGGAGAAAGAACTCTACGCAACTTAAAGAAAATAGCAAATGTGAATGCACCATGCACCATCTCCAGCTGAGAGATCAGTGACCAATCATGAAGTATGAGATTACTCGTCTCTGTACGCAAGCTCCAATTAATTCAAGTTTCTTTACGGTGATATATCTTTTTCCATGCACGAACAAAATTTGGGTCACTGTGAAAGCAGACATAGCCGCAAATACATTGTATTAATGTATGTGTTCTTGGACGGTTGCGAGCACCAAAAACTGAAACTTTAAGCTCCGGTTATAAATGAGACATGACAAATCGAATAATACTATGAATTTCATCTTAGGGATTTTGTTAACAAGTGTCTCGAGTCACTTGTTTTGTAACTAATTAAGGAAATTTCACAGTTTTCAATGTACTGACTGTCTTGTGTTATGCATAATCAATACTTTGAAACTGTAAAATTTTCCTAATTGGTTGCTTCACTAACAATTGTCCTAGAGACACTTACTAGGAAAATTCTTTTTGCCAGGGTGGCCTCACCAGATCTGGCCTCGGTGAGGTCGACCCTCGTCGGGCCTCTCCAAATTTGGCGAGGGGAGGGTCTCGCCCTCACTCGGCTAGGCCAGGCCTCGCCTCTAGCAGCAACGGTGACCCTCACCCAAGTGAGGCCAACATGCCTAGCCTTCACCCGTGGCTGGTGGGCAAAAGGTGGAAGAAGAAAGGAAAAAAAACAAAAGAAGAAAAAATAATAAAAAATTAAAAAATATTAAAATATTACTAAAAGTTGTCTACGTCAGAACCAATCGCACCACGTAGGATGGCTGGTGTTTACGTTAGCAGATTTCTGCTAAAATTGACAGGATAGATTCAATTGATAAAATATGAGAAGGTTTATTATTCAATCAGCAAAATTGATAGGTTAATAACTGAATTGATAAAAGTATAAGATATTTTGGAATTTTTAGACAATTTTCCCCCCAAAATACTTAAACCATGTTGACATCTTATCTCTCTGGTTTTCAGTTTGAAAAGACATCATCTAAATAGACAATTTTTCACTTGGACCAGAAACACGAGACCGACCTCTCTTCTCTACAGATTAGTAGTATAAGTCTGAAACACCTGCCCACGGATAGGAACTGAGGCCTTCTCAGCTGCAAGCAAAACATCACGGTAACGTTCAAAACTCTCCTCCATGCTGCCATTTATGTTTGAATTGGAAGAAGGATTCTGAAGCAGAAGCAAAAATGGCCACTTCCTCGACTCCTCCTGCAGCTGCAGCTTCAAATCCCTGAAAGAATGTGAAAATCTTTCATCGTGCCAGATGATACCCACATGCTGAGAAATAAACTCTGTCACTGAATACTCTACTATACTTACTTTGAGATTGGGAGTTACATACAGAAAATCCAGCACCTTCAACATTGCCTTTCGAATTGCTTCCATAACATCCTTTGCATCTCCTAGCTGTTCAGTCGCAATAAAGTTCATGATGGCGGCACCTTACGTTGCCAATATGGTTTAACTAATGAAACATAGTAGAATTTAGTGAAAACGCAGGTAATATTTATTAAGCATTGAAGGATTACAAAAGTTTCAACTGATGGGACGACAATAAAATTTGATTAATGTTGTAGAACAGCTGACAAATACATATATGGAAACCTTCGAACGTCGTAAGAGCGAATGGTCCTGTCCGTGCCTTAAATAACGGGTCAACTTCAAATGATCATAACTTTTGATCCGGGAGGAGTTATGACGCGTATAACATATCAAATCGAAGAGGATTGCGAGATCTTTGAAGCAGCAAATGGGCTATGTAATGTTTGACCTCCAAATTCAATGGTTTTCCTTGTTTTTTGGGCTTTCAAATATTTCGGATGTGATTTCCAGATTTTCGGGACACATTTTGAAATCTTTTCCCTCTATCAATTTATGTTATTTGATTTTAATTATCTGATTGTTTCCTAAAAGACGACCTTCCAATAAATAAGCGCCCCTAAGACATTGTAAACGGTACTTTATTATTCAGAATAAACATCATCCTTTGGAATCTTTCTCCAAAGTATATCTTCTTCCGCGTCAATTAAATTCACTCTACCTCATCAGCCAAGAAAGAGAAATGGATAAGATCGAAGATATTAAAAAAAAAAAAAAGTTCATATGGGCCGCGAATTGCGGGAAAGGTCTGGCCCAATAAACCGAGTGTGGGCTTTGGGACTATGAGAAGTCCAACATCGCCATACTCGGGAAATGAAGCAGACTTTATGTGCAGGAAGGCGTGAGAGACGCAGGATGGTACGCACAATTTGAGAATTGATTCGAATGTTTTTCTTTCCTAGTGATTTTGGCTCCTCTTTCTTCGATATGGTAACATCAAACATAATTCTCGTTAGCGTTTGGACGGCTATGGCTCACTTGTAAAATTTGCTGATATTGAAAGATCAGGAGGATTTTGCTTACTAAAACAGAAGTGTGGCTAATTTTACTAGCTCTATCTCTCTTTTATGGTGATAAACATCTATGCATTTCCCATGGTTTGTAACAATTCCTTTTCAAACACTAAAACTCTTCCAAGACACGTCATGTCGGTACATGCTCGATAAGAAGCACTTTTAAGTTTGAGTGACTCTAGGTATATTCACAGTGAAAATAGGATGATATGAGTAACTTTTAGCTTTGCGGTATTATGGTATATCATATGTTTAAGTTTGCGAGAATTCTTTTTTTTTTTTTTAACTTCAAGATTTCGCCTGTTCTTTTCTGCAAATTGACATTATATCACGGCTAATTATATCAGTGAAGACATTTTGTGATAAATTTTCTCCGGTCCATTTGATGTCGGGTTCAAATCACTTGAGTTATAAACTGGACATCTACTGAATCGGCGCAACATAAATACACAATAATTGTTGAATATGCGGAACTTCGGTTCGAGTCGCACACCTATGTATGCATGCATGAATTGACAGTTTGCAGAGAATGATTCCCATGAACTCAGATAACTACAATTAACGGGTCTCTTACTACAGTGGAAGGATATATGATACGTACTGCTTCCTGATAACAAGAACTTCAAGAATACGAAACTCGTCAGTAGTTTTGTTGAATATCGTACATGGATGTCTCAGATAATTCTCATTAGCTATTTATGAGTGTGTACGGAGATCTTATTTGGCGTGGTCATTGCTTGCAGGAGCTGTCTTCAAATTGGCTCAATAAAGTTGTGATTCGGTTTTGTCCTCATTGTAGAAATTTGTCTTCTCTAGGGTCACCTGGCTTTTGCTTATTGTAGTCTAAAAACCGCATCACCCTTGAAAGATTTGACTAATTGAAATTTCATTACGCTCTCAATAAAATCGTGATTCGGTTTTGTTCCCATACCGTAAAAATTTGTCTACTCTAGGTGTCGCCTGGCTTTTTGCTTAATGTAATCCAAGAACTGCATCACCTTCGAAAGATTTGACTAATTAAAAGCTCGTTACGCTTTCTTGCACGGATTGTCTCGTGCCATTTAAGTGTGAAAGAATAATGTCACATGCTGTACAGGCTTCTAGATCGTGTCCTTATCAAAGAGGTCATGCATCAAGTCGTTTTGACAATTTCGATGGGTAGGATTCTGGCTTTTGCATCATTCGCAGCTTTCAAGACTTTCATATTAAACAATGTTCCTCCTGACTTCGACGCCAAGGCACGATTTCGTCTACCATGCAATTACATATAGGACTTGGCGACATGATTCATAATGTCTGTCGTCCGTCATCGAACCATGTTCATAGTGTCGGGGGTGGATGCAAAAACGTCATGCATGACGGTCGGGTTGTCGAGATGGAACATGGTTCGATGACGGACGACGGATATTATGAATCATGTTGCCAAATCCTATATGTACTTGCGTGGTACGAGGAAATCATGCCTTGGCGTCGACTTGTTGTAGTCGTAGAATTGCATATGTTTTGTATTCAGTTTCGTTGAGCGCAAGACCAAGGCCTCGCCGGCCACTAGCGAGCCTCGAGCCTCACCGATCTGGCGAGAAAATCACAACGAGCATGTAATCTGATCGGTCCTGAGCATAACGCAAAGCTCCGATCAGCCGGATGAAGCTAAAGAAAAAGCACGAGGCGGAGGTGGGTTAGGAGCAATTGGGGAACATGCCATGACATCCTGGTGAAGCTCCCCGGGGAGCTTCTGGACGAGACCGACGAGGCCGGCGTTGTCGGCAACAAAACCCTTGATGTGGTTGAGCACCTATCGCTTCTCGGCGATCGCGTCCTGCATGCGCACCGCCGCCTTCTGAGCCTCGCCTGCTAGGAACATTGATGCCAGCGAGGTCACCGTGCCGTTCGCTCCCTATTCCATGTCTCCTCCTCCTCCGACGCAGACGACAACGAAAGAATCGGCTTCAAGGCAGAGTTGGGAGTCATGAAGTTTGCTGAGAAATCGCCAGGGAATTTAGAGGAGGAAAGGGTTTTAGGTCCCCTCCCCAGTATATATAATGTACATGAGTGCATTAAAAAGTTTTGAAATTTATCGTGAAAGTGCAATTGAATTTAAAAAATTTCGAAAAGTGCAATCAAGTCCTAAAATTTATCACAAAAGTGTAATTGAATCATAAAACTTTTAGAAAGCATAAATCAAATTCTAAAATTTATCAAAGTTATTCAATCAATTCATTCAATTGATTGAACATTTTAAAAGTTTTAGGATTCGATTGGACTTTCGTGACAAACTTAGGACTTGATTGCACTTTTTGAATGTCACGCCTCGAACCCTATGAAGCGCGAGCATCCCACCTCCGATCGATTATCGTGCGACGTCTCAGGAAATATCGCCGACCCAACGCCCACACAGAGATTAAGCACAAGCGGAAGCAATAAATAAATTACCCTGACAGAAAGATTATGAACCAAGGATAGCCAAACAACAATCAACACTTCTGAAAATATGTGCACTTTGTATTGTTATAGGGAAACCTTTTTATAATATATTCTTCACACATAACCAAAAAGGCACAACGCAGAAAACGGTCAGCAGCCACGCCACATACTCTTGGGTATGGTAGTATAATTCTCCCACGTTCACAAATAGAACTGAGTAGTATCTCACATAAGCTGCTCCGTCTCCACAAGGGTGTACACTCGGTAACCGCTGAATATGATGCCGTATCCCAAAAAGAGGTGGTGTCCTCGGCATCCTATGGCTGGGGGTCTGAAATGTAGGTTATTACAACCGTGAGACGAATCTTAGCGAGTATAACCCCCTAAACCTAGGCTAGACTAACATGCAATCTCCTGACTGACAGCACAAAACAATATTGTAAACCATCTAATAAATAAACTCCAACCTAGGCCCTCTGGCCTAGATCACTTACCTGGCTGACCCTGCAGCTTATTCACACCCTGCAGCTTATTCACAATAATAATTTAATCAAGTCACATACATGAACACTCGATTCACACGTACGTCAAACACATGCTCATACTTTCAGTGCACATTTCGCATGTCATCCACCGAGTCTCGCACACCCGCATACTAACTCATGCATTCCAATGCATGCAATGTCCTTGTCATGCCATGTTTCACACTAACTCCTACCGTACATTGGCTCATTGCTCAATTTATTAATATAATCTCAGAGTTTGACCCGCGTAAAATGCATCAGGTCTGACCCGTGCCACTACATAGGTCCAATTAATCACAGCACTCCGTGTCCAGCATAAAGACGCCCCCGACCCAATGTCTTTAGCCCGCGTCAAAACGCATCAGACGCAACATCGATCTCCTTACGAACCAGAGCCCGCGTAAAACGCATCAGGATGATCGTCTTCCGGATGTACCGGGCATCGTCCCGCGTAAAACGCATTAGGACGGCACACCCCGCGTAACACGCATCAGGGCAAATTGTGATCACACGAACATACAGTCAATTATTATCTGAACCCCGCGTAACACGCATCAGGGCATTTAGGTGATCACATGCTCATGGCAGACATGCACTCTCGCACAATTCACCACACGCCTCATTCTCGTTATTCATAACACGTGTCATGCAATGCAATTCAATGCAACATGAGCATCCACATAACATAGGCACATGCACACAGTTCAATCAGAATCAATTCACAGTGCCTAATTTATAAATAGCATGCTCACTTGGCCAATTAGTACCGTGCGGCCCAATTTCCAATACACAATTCCATATTCAATTCAAGTCATTAATTGACCAATCACACTCCGCACAATTCAGTCGCACGAGCACGCAACATGACATTTCACAATTAAGCATAATTAATCACCAATCAGTCAACAGCTAAGCACTCTGGGTCATCCCGGCCATTTAGCTAACAATTTGGGCTATCCGATAATACCCGGTACGTTCCTCAAAAATGCGGACAGCCACTATTTCCTCCATCCGGGCCCAATAATTATCTATAATAATCCCACTAAATTCCTCAAATTTTGTTTCCACTAATCAGTCCTCAATCCAGTCCGAAATATACACTGATATTACCTAAGCCAGTCCAAAATACATCGATAATACCTAAGTCAGTCCAGAAAGACGTACTATCAGTCATAATCCGGGTTTAGGAGGTATACTCACTTAATCCAACTTCACGGCGGCCGATCACCGGTGAACGGCAGAACCGGCGGCGGTGTTCCCAGCAGACGACGTACGGACGATGGCCGGCGGCGTACGGACACGGCTGTACAGACCTGTACGAAACTGTACGGACGGAGGGGGAACGGTGGCCGGCGAGGCGGCTGTACGAACGGCGGACCGTAAGGACAGGTACGGACGGCGTCGTACGGGGGCATCGTACGGCGAGGCTGGACAGTGGCAGAACAGAGGTCCGGCGGCGGATGGCACTCTGGCACTCCTTCAGCCGGAACGGGAAGAGAGATAGAGAGAGAACAAGAAAGAGAGAGAGGGAGGAAAATATGGAGGAGGGCTGATCGGGGGCTGCTGCTGACTGAACTGAGGGAGGAGAGAGAGAGAGATCAGCTGGTCAAATATAGGGGCTAAGGGGGCGCCACGTGTCGCGATCCTAGACGATTTGACCAAAATGCCCCTAATCTAACGATCCTTGTTCGTTCCTATCCAATAATGCAAGGGTAAAATGGTCTTTGGTGCCAATAATTGAGCTGATAATTACTATTACTTATCCCAAATAATTCCCCAAAAATTCGGGATTAATTCCGACCTAAGGGTAAAATGGTTATTTTTCCGGTCCCGGGGCGAAGTTCCAATTTTCGACCGGACTAACTCCAAACGTGAGTGGCCAGTATAATATGACGTCAGAATCGTGAAAATAGTTGCATAACCCTTCGAAAATCGATATCGAAGTCCGGGTCCAATTTCATGACCAAAACTCGCTAATTTTCAAATTTCAGGGTCTCTCACTAACGGGCGATTGTTTAGGGGTTACGCGTATCGACCTAGGGTTATCCAAGTCATGATGGTCCCGATCATTGAGAGAATGAAAAATTGTCACTAGTCCTAAAGGTCGCGATCATTCGGTTTGGTTCAGGACTGGTTGGCCACGTGCACTTTCGGACGTGCAGAATCACCTGCGATCCAATTGTACATCATTGGCCTTGGCCAAACCAAATCCATCACCTTTTCTAAGATTGGCCCACATTGGCCCAAAATATTCTCTCATAGTTTCCCGTGATCGATGCCCGATTCACAATCGGGTCCCTGGTCCACGTATCATTTTCCCAGTTAGCCATACCCCATAGGTTAGTATCCTAAGAGTGATCAGCTCTGGGCAAGACTTACTAAAATGAAATGCGAAATATTGATAATTTTATTGATCCCGGAATTACATCGAAATTCGGGCTGTTACATTGAAAGTCTTAGGTCTCGATTGCACTTTCGGGACAAGTTTCAGGACTCGTTTGCACTTTCGTGATAAATTTTATGACTTATAATGCACTAATCCCCCTTTTTTTAATTATGACCTAATTAATATATAAAAATCAATTAAACCCGACTATTCCAAATTCTGCCCTATTTCGACCCGACTATTTTAAAATTCGAAAAAAGTATAATATTAAAAATTTCGCAGACAAGCCCTCCGTCAATGGGTAATTATGCAATTTACTCCGAGAACTTTATCTGAAACAGTTTGTTTTTGGCCAATTCCTACTCTCACCTTGCTCATTCAAATTGACTGACCAATTTCGCATGAAATTTTATGAAATTTTATGCATTTGTAGTTCAGGACCTTCCCTACAACTTTTATGTTTTGATCTTTTATAAACTAATCCTCTGAATATCGATTATTTACAAGACACGTTTGGTCGACGGGGGGAACAATATTTTTTTAGATCTAACTCCAATTTTCTTCGGTGATTTGAGACGTAACTTTTACAACTCTAATGATGTTCAAGTTTTATGATCTTTATATCGATTTAAAGCTATGAATCTCATTTATAATCCTCTAGAAGACAATTTTTTTCCAGATTCTAACATGATTTTTCCGCAAAAATCAAAGAACATAGAGAGGTCGGATCAGACTGGGAATTTCCAGAAACCTTCAAACATTTAACTCCTTCAACACATGTTCTTAGCCTAAACTTAGAACATCTTCAAACTCAATTACATGTACATTTAAACAAGTCTTCAAGCACTCAAACTTCAATGAACATCAATCGAGTCAATCGGTGAATCCACAAAAAATTTAGAATCACCAAGGAAAACCAATTCACTTTTACTCCTAACTTATTCGTGCAACTTTCAACAATCAATTTTCCGCATTAATCATGTTTTCGGTCACTTCTACATCTGCTTGTCAAGTTTGTACCGGAATCCCATCAAACTAATATGCTATTATAGAGTTTGATTGGCCCTTCAATGGAGATCGGATTATGATGAAACATCTACTTATTCTGCAGCCGCACCTCCTGTTTCGACTTATTTTCTTAATCGAAAGTGAGCAATGGAAATTTCTGGCGCTTTTCATTGCGACCATGTCGTCCGTAGTTCTGCATGCGCATAATCACAGTAACCGCGTATCAGATGGGTGCATGCACCGTTTTCTTTAGGGATTTGTTAAATATGTCTTGAATTTATGTACTCGGTCCGGTTTATGACCCGACCCGACATATTTTTGTGCGACCCGAAAGTGGAAAGAAAATTGAGATTTAGTTCGCGACGCGAAGGGTTGGGCCGATAGGCCCAACCCGCAGCAAGCGAACAAATCTCCATAGCGGACCGCCCAAGCTGGAGGAAGCGAACCAATGCGCGGGGGGGTTTGGGGGCTAAGCCCCCGAGAAAAATTTCGGGAGCCCTATTTGTACTGTGGCTAGGTTTTCTCATTGTTTTACAGAGAGTTTTGCTTTCAGAGAGTTTTGGTGAGCCGTGAGGTTTTGTCGTTATTTCGACTTCTGAAATTTGTACTCTCTTTTGATTATAGTGGAATCTGTCTTGCCTCGCCCGTGGACGTAGATCACTTCGTGATCGAACCACGTAAATCCCCGTGTTCTGTCTTTTGTTTTTCCGCATCCGTTTCCAACAAGTGGTATCAAAGCCTAGTTTGATTCTAGGGTTCTTTGAGATGGCGTCTTTGAAGTTTCAGATCTCATCTTTTGACGGACAGAACAACTTCGGATTATGGAGAATAAAGATGAAGGCTTTATTGAGGCGAGAGGGTACGGTTAGGGCTCTGGACGAAAATTATCCAGAAGATATGACCTCGGCTGAAATTGAAGAGATGGACGAGAAGGCGCATAGCGCGATCCAGTTGTCTCTAGATGACAAGGTTTTGCGAGAAGTCACGGATGAAGAAACAGCGGCCGGTCTCTGGAAGAAACTGGAAAGTCTCTACATGAAGAAATCCCTAACGTCGAGACTTTATCTGAAGCAGCGTCTTTATACCCTAAAGATGCGCGAAGGTACGCCTATTCAGGAACATTTGGATGAGTTTAATAAAATTGTTCTGGATATGAAAAATTTAGATATTAAACTCGAGGATGAAGATCAAGCTTTGATCGTGTTATGTTCATTGCCTGCCTCATACGAGAATTTTGTGAACTCGATGCTCTATGGACGTGAATCCATAACTTTGGAGGATGTCAAAGCATCTCTGAATTCTGCAGAACTGAGAACAAAATTGAATGGGAATACCAGCGAAAATAAAGCAGATGGTTTGTTTGTGAGAGGCAGGACCAAGAGCAGGGATAAAGCTTTCCGAGGGAAATCTGCTGGTCGCTCAAAATCTAAGCCACCAGGAGATAAGACGAATGTTGAGTGCTACTACTGCCATAGGAAGGGACATTACAAGTCAGATTGTCCTTCGCTCAAGAAAAAGGATAAGCAGCATATTCAAAAACAAGATTCGGCGAATGTTGCAAACGACAATGAGGGTAATGTGTCAGACAGTGTTCTTACGGCATGTTCTGCTGTTAATTTGTCCAATGATATTTGGATTATGGATTCGGGAGCATCATATCACATGTGCCCAAATAGGGAATGGTTCACCACATACGAGTCATTGAATGGTGGATCAGTCTTGATGGGGAATGATGCTGTATGCAAAGTCGTGGGTATTGGTACTGTTCGAATTAAGTGCCACGACAAAGCAGTAAGAACTTTGACCGAAGTAAGACATATACCAGACTTGAAGAGAAACCTTATCTCGTTGAGCAGTTTGGATTCCATTGGGTGTGTGTACTCAGGTGGAGGTGGAGTTCTTAAAGTTACAAAAGGCAATCTGGTTGTGATGAAAGGAAGCAAGGTTAATCACTTGTATCATTTGCAGGGTAGCACAGTTATGGGTCCTTCAATTGGCACAAGCAATTCAGTTTCTGATAATGATAAAACGAAATTGTGGCACATGCGTTTGGGCCACATGAGTGAGCGTGGCATGTCAGTTTTGAGTAAACGTGGTTTACTTTGTGGGGAGCAGACGACCTCGCTAGATTTCTGTGAGCACTGTGTTATTGGCAAGCAATGCAGGGTCAAATTCAGCACAGGGACTCATTCGACAAAGAGCACACTTGACTATATCCATTCCGATTTATGGGGACCAGCACAGGTTCCATCTAAGGGTGGTGCTCTTTACTTTGTGACGTTTATTGACGATTATTCCAGGAAGGTTTGGGTTTATTTTCTGAAAAGAAAAAGTGATGTGTTTGAAACCTTCAAGAAGTGGAAAGCTCTTGTTGAGAATCAGACAGGGAAGAAGATCAAACATCTTAGGACCGATAATGGTCTTGAGTTCTGTGGTGGCGATTTTAATGAATTCTGTGCAGATGCAGGTATTGTTCGACACCGTACAGTCAGGCACACTCCACAACATAATGGAGTGGCAGAACGTATGAACAGAACTCTATTGGAGAGAGCAAGATGCATGCTCTCTAATGCTGGCATGGAAAAGGATTTCTGGGCTGAAGCTGTTAACACGGCTTGTTATCTAGTTAATCGCTCTCCTTCGACAGCAATTGAATGCAAGACTCCTTTTGAGATGTGGTCAGGTAAGCCTTGTGATTACTCTAATCTAAAGGTTTTTGGATGTCCTGCTTATTATCATGTTAAGGATGGTAAGCTAGAACCTAGAGCAAAGAAATGCATTTTTGTTGGGTATGCTGATGGGATGAAAGGTTATCGTTTATGGTGCCAGGAACCTAACTCACCTAAGTTCATTATTAGTAGGGATGTTACTTTTAATGAAATGCATATGCTTGATCAAAGGAAAGTTGCTGATGAGTCTGCAGGTAAACATGAGAGTGATATGAATGAGGTGGAGGTTCAGGTGGAGCTTCCAGAAAAGACCTCTCAGAATGTTTTGAACGAGCAAAATATTCCTGTTGATTCAAGTTCAGATGAGGAAGCCGTAGATGAGGTGGAGCAGCCATACTCTATTGCTACTGGCAGAGAAAGAAGACAGACCCGGCCTCCTCAGAAATATGGGTTCTCTGATCTGGTGGCTTATGCTCTCACGACAGCAGAAGATATGGGTATTCAGGAACCTTCTACCTATACAGAAGCCATTACTTGTACAGAATCAGAGAAATGGGCTGTTGCTATGGTTGAGGAACTTGAATCACTTCACAAGAACCAGACTTGGGACTTGGTGCAGTTGCCTAAAGGAAAAAGAGCCATCGGGTGTAAATGGGTCTTCAAGAAAAAGGAAGGAATTCCAGGTGTTGAAAATGCAAGATTCAAGGCTCGGCTCGTAGCTAAAGGCTACAACCAAAAGGAGGGAATAGATTATGCTGAAGTTTTCTCTCCTGTGGTAAAACACACTTCCATTCGTGTGTTGCTGGCTATAGTTGCTCAATTTGACTTAGAGCTTGAGCAACTTGACGTGAAGACTGCTTTTCTGCATGGCGAGCTTGAAGAAACTATTTATATGGCCCAACCCGAGGGCTATTATGTAGAAGGCAAGGAAGATCATGTTTGTAAATTGAAGAAATCCTTATATGGTCTGAAGCAGTCACCAAGACAATGGTATAAGAGATTCGACAGCTTTATGATAGGGAGCGGTTATCAGAGGAGCAACTATGATAGTTGTGTCTACTTCAAGAAGGGTTCAGATGGATCTTTTGTTTATCTTCTCTTATACGTGGATGACATGCTCATTGCTGCAAAGAACATGTCAGATGTGTTGACCTTGAAGAAACGGCTCAATGAGGAGTTCGAGATGAAAGATCTGGGTCCTGCCAAGAAGATCTTAGGAATGGAGATTCAGAGGGACAGGAAAGTAGGAAAATTATATCTCTCGCAGAGGAGTTATATTGAGAAGGTACTTGAGAGGTTTGGCATGAAAAACGCTAAGCCCGTGAGTACACCGTTGGCATCTCATTTTAGACTTTCAGCTCAACATTCACCTCAATCAGAGGTTGAGGAGGCTGCGATGTCTCGTGTCCCATACTCCAGTGCGGTTGGTAGCATTATGTATGCTATGGTATGTACTCGTCCAGACATTGCGCAGGCAGTTAGTGTGGTTAGTATATATATGGCGCATCCTGGAAAGGTTCATTGGCAGGCAGTGAAATGGATACTTAGGTATCTTAGAGGCTCCGCAGAGTTGGGTCTAGTATTTGATAGAAACAGTTCCAACGGTATCTCAGTTGTGGGATTTGTGGATTCCGATTTCGCAGGTGACCTCGATAAGAGGAGATCATTGACTGGCTATCTTTTCACGCTATCTAGTTCGGCTATTAGCTGGAGGTCAACCTTACAATCGACAGTTGCTTTGTCTACTACAGAGGCAGAGTATATGGCAGCAGCAGAAGCAGTGAAAGAAGCTATTTGGTTAAGGAATCTTGTTCAGGAACTTGGGCTACAGCAGGAAGACAATTCGGTTGTCTTTTGTGACAATCAGAGTGCTATATACTTGATTAGAAATCAAGCATATTATGAGAGGACTAAGCACATCGATGTCAGGTATCACTTTATTCGCGAGGCAGTTGCAGAGAGAAACATGACAATAAAGAAAATTGGTACAGCTGACAATCCTGCTGATATGTTGACCAAGCCAGTCCCCGCCAACAAGTTTAAGCATTGCTTGAACTTGATTGGCATGCTTGGTTGAGTTTGCCCCTTCTGGGGCTTTGGTGGAGAGGTAAATGACAGTTCTTCATTTGTGTGTTTTGAAGTGGATATGTTCTTTTGTTGCATCCCTTGTTTCCTACACCGAGTTAGCTCACGTAGGCTTAGGGATGCCAAGAGAATGTGTTCGGCTTCTTTGACTATTTTGTTTTGAGAAATTCAAGCCAAGGTGGAGATTTGTTAAATATGTCTTGAATTTATGTACTCGGTCCGGTTTATGACCCGACCCGACATATTTTTGTGCGACCCGAAAGTGGAAAGAAAATTGAGATTTAGTTCGCGACGCGAAGGGTTGGGCCGATAGGCCCAACCCGCAGCAAGCGAACAAATCTCCATAGCGGACCGCCCAAGCTGGAGGAAGCGAACCAATGCGCGGGGGGTTCGGGGGCTACGCCCCCGAGAAAAATTTCGGGAGCCCTATTTGTACTGTGGCTAGGTTTTCTCATTGTTTTACAGAGAGTTTTGCTTTCAGAGAGTTTTGGTGAGCCGTGAGGTTTTGTCGTTATTTCGACTTCTGAAATTTGTACTCTCTTTTGATTATAGTGGAATCTGTCTTGCCTCGCCCGTAGACGTAGATCACTTCGTGATCGAACCACGTAAATTCCCGTGTTCTGTCTTTTGTTTTTCCGCATCCGTCTCCAACAAGATCTGATATGTAAATCCACGCTTTCGTTGTGAAATTTGTCCCTGGAGAAGTACGAAAACATTGTTCAGGCTACTGACACAGCACCACCTGCGATGACCGTTTAATGTGCGAAAGTTCCATGGAATCACTCAATCGGAGATACAGGTCTGAGGCTTTAGTTTTATGAAAGGTCAAATTAACAGAGTCCATGAAGTCCTTTTATTATGACAGGCATTTCCATCAATCCTGAAACTATTTCCAAGACACACAAATGGGGATAACTAGGTGATTGTTTTCTCGTCATCATCTGTCGTGCGGAGTTTTTGATGTCAACCGCTGCCGCCGGACCCGTATTTCTTGCCGAATAGGAGGAGCTGCAGCTTGTCGTAGCCGGCGAGGACACCCGCGCCGGCGACGGCACGGATGATGTTTGCGCCAGCACCTTTGAAAAGCGATTTCGTGCCTTCCTTCTTGATGATCTGTTGAAAAGCATCAATGGTGTTCCTGTACTTGACGGCCTCTCCCGACGTCATCATCATCCTCCTCCGCACCGTGTCAAATGGGTAAGATGCCATTCCGCCGCCGATTGTGGCTGCCCAGCCAAGCAAGAAACTCGCTATGAAGCTATCCTGCAATTATACAAGCAGAGCACAAGTTTAGGGCATGGCGTAGCAATACCGAAATTGTAAAGGAAGTTGCATATGTCAACATTCTGAGCCAGATGAAAAGCTTGCATACCTGCAATTTACCGACCAAAACCACCGGCTTGAGAGAATCATACAAACCAAAGTAGAGCCCACGGTAGACTACGATCCCGACCCACGAAACGGTGAATCCACGATAGAGACCGGCGATGCCATCAGACTTGAGCGTCTTCTTGTAGACATCAATCAAGCCATTGAACTGCCTCTCACCGCCCGTCTTAGCGACCTTAGCATCATTTGCCAGACGAGTCCGAGCAAAATCCAGGGAATACACAAAAATAAGAGACGTGGCGCCAGCGGCTCCACCAGATGCCAAGTTGCCGGCAAACCACTTCCAGTAGCCATCCCTTTCTTTCTTGAAGTTGAACATCCTCTTGAAGTGATCTCTGAATGCAAAGTTCAGGGCCTGGTTTGGGAAGAAATTAACTATAGCTCGTACGCATACAGAAGGACGGACTAATGAACCGCTAAAGAATTTCGACGGAAACTGACCTGGGTCGGGAAGTATCTGAGGACATTGACACCGTTGCCTCTCCACAAAGCAAGCACGCCCTCGTCTTTCATAACCCTCGCAAAACAGTCGGTCATCCCCTTGTATGGTTCAGATAGCCTACCAGACTTGAGCATTTCGTCTTGATTTTGGATCAACAGCTTGACACGTTCAATCGGAGCAGCCGCCGACTTAGAAACAGCTGCAGAAACTGCTCCCATAAGGAAATCCTCTAAGAACGTGGACGCTCTCTTTTCAGCTGGAGCTTGAACAAAAATGGGATAGTGAGATGACAGCAGTGCCAGACTGCTTCCCCCCCGGCATGCTGGAGATAGAGGACTCTGCGACGCTCCGTTGCTACAAGTGTTTGCGAAATTGTGCGGCCCGTAATTTCTCGCGGAGGTGGCACGCGAAAGCAGAGATACGAGGTGAGACTGCCCATGAATTTTCTCAATCACCGATGGATGCTGCAATCCATCGGCCATGTTTGCGACAAAGTATGGTGACCTGCAATTGGAGTTCCGGCAATTTTCAAATAGGACCACAAAACAAGCAGAATATCTTCCGATTGATCAAGGCAAGAAGCTCCTTCAATGCAGAGAAGCATTCCCATCATCCATTACTTTTGTGTTTTCATGTTGACGACGGTGCATACTCATCTAACTGTAATGGCTAGGGAAACATACTAGAGAACATCATGTCGAACATAAGCAAACCACGGATACATGGTTTCTTGGGTAAAGTAGCCAGACAAATAAAGAGCACCCAGTGTAGGATAGCTTTGGCATGAAGATCCTAGAAGTTTGAGATAAACGGAACGAACCTATCATCTTAAGATATCCATCGATGGCCGAAACTAATCACTAGACCCCATCCTCTAGAACCCTTCGGTAGACCGAAATCTCCACTTACAGGTAATATCATCAAGCAAGCGGGAAATGCGCATGCAACACAGGTGACCATATTAATCCATAGATGTACTAATTTCTCTTCAACTTGTCACTCATTCCAGGTTAGTTTCTCCTATCCCTCAGCAAATATTCTCACACGGAAGCCATTCTTCACTTACTCACCTGGAAAAGCCGTCACCCATATGAAGAGATGGACACTAGACCAGCAAATTCAAGGCCGTGAATGACATGTAAGAGCCAACAAAACCAGAGAGAGAGAGAGAGAGAGAGAGAGAGAGAGAGAGAGAAGATCAAAGAGAGAACGTAACCTCGAGAGAAGCTCGATGGATCTTGAATATTCTTTCCAGAGCTCCGGGAAATATGAAGGGCTGATCAAAACTTGCAGCTTTGTTTCCCCCTTATGTACGGCACGTGAATTAACGGATGTTTAACACTTGGCTTTTTTAATCTCGGACGACTTTGACTTTAGGAACTTTGTCTCGACAACTCTGCCGCTGTTCACACTTGGTCTGGCCAAGTCATTTGATACTACAGTCTTTTTGCTCGGTTACCAACTTTGTATTTTCTCCTCCGGTCAATTTTTCTAGACACAAACGGAAACCGAAGAAATCAGACGATCAAATTTCACTAGCTGCGTGGAAAAGTCAGTGCCATATGTATAGGTCAAAAGGCCTGTTCATGGAACTTAAATGTTACATTATGCATCCTCATATGGTCAGGGTCTCCACAACTTTGCCGGGATCATAACGAGATTACGCATCCATACTCATTCGGGGTCAAGAAATTGGAAAAGCATCTCGTCTCTACCGGCCCTACTTGCCAACCGTGGTCAGATGAGAAAGGTATACCATTCTTCAACATCGGCACATGTTGTTTGCAAGTTCAAACAAGCGGAAGGTTTGTATTAAGGTTTGACGATTCTGCAGAAGACCAAAGAGGACGAGTCAAACTCCAACTCCTTCTCAGCCGACGCCGAGCAACCAAAAAAAGAAAAAAACATATACATTCGACTTTGATTGTCATGTTGGCCTCGAGAATGATCGTCCAAAATAGGAGCAGTGATGTCCGAACTTCCAGCGTCTTAGATTCTGTCCTCGGAGAGAATGTTCCTTACACGGAGGCTAGGCCAGAACCGAAGTTGCGGGTCCAATTAGAATTAAGAATAGGAGTAATCCTCGGTGACTCCATTACTTTTTTGACTCCTTCAAATGACAATTGGCTACGCTTTTTTGTGAATTTCAATTGTGCTTAGGTAATATAAATACTCCTACTTAAAGGACGCCTCTCCTCATATATTTTTTTCTTCAATTTCGAGATGTATTGACGTGGGTCTAATCTTTTTTTGGTCTTGGTGATTTTAACTAATTATTCCGGAGCAACGCACTTGTTAACAAAACCCAAAATTTTTTTTAAATTGCATCACATCAGGTATGCGATAGCTCTCTGGTCTTTCAGAATATGGCAGAAAACTTCCAATAGGCAATGCAGGGTATAAAACAATGCAAAAGACAGGCTAACTTCTTTCTTTAGAGGTTATATCCTTCTTGCAGAGAAGCAAACTGCATACTAGCCATCAGGTAGTCCGGGTAATGGATCGTAATGTACCCACAGGAACACAGTATACAAGAAGGAAAGACAGAAGTCACCAGTTGTGACTTCTAATTGACAAACAACACAGGAAACAAAATTTCGTACAACCCATAATCAGATATATTAACATATTGGAGATGGTTTATGACATTCTTTCCGCGAATAACATATACCCACATTGTGACAGCAGAGATGCTTCAGAATTGCAAGCGCTGTTGCTCTACAGAATACAGATATATACAAGGTCTATAATGAACTTCCTCTCTTCAAAAGAAAGAGAAAGATGGTGCCAGGAAAGCAGTTCATGACGATCACGTGCATCATCCGGATAATGATGCGAATATGTCAACCAGCTAAAATCCTCTCTGGTCGAGGAGTGCCAACATAACCAACTCTTTGGGTCAATTAACATAGAACACAAAAATGTATGGACGCACTACGCTGAACATAAGGATGATCTTTGCCTCAAGAGCAGATCCTTAAGCTTCTGAATAAGCTGTTTGTTGGAGCTCATGTGACCTTCAAACGATTGCCTCACACTCCGCAACAAAGTTATTTCATGGTTGCCAGGGCCAATGTTCAGTAACTTTGTGAACATATTCTTCCATAGATCAACATTCCAATACCTAAAAGCAATTTAAGCAGAAGAAAACTGTCTCAGCTGACAGTGGAAAGAACATTAATGATAGCAGAAGGAAGCTGAAACCAAATGGGACAAAATGGACTTTTGCAGGGAGCAATGGAAAGATTTGGGATAAAACTGAGAACTGAAAGTTCTTATTTGAACTAGATATTGGTCAACAAGTTCAATGGAGAGACTTGAGAGAGAAGTACCGTTTAAAAGTGGATTTTGGTTGATAAAGATAGCTTCCATCTGAATATATCCTCTTTTCTATTTCCATGTAGGTACCATGCAACATCATGTGGACAACTACACAAAGACCGTATATGTCTGCCTGGTGCAGCTCAAAACCAGTAGCTGTAAGTTAAACAAGATAACCATTTATTGTGACAAGTGGCAACAATTCAAAATAAATTTTATACCTGATACCTCCATGGCTTATCCTCTTGCATCTCAACGCAACGAAAGCCAGAAGTCCGGCAATCTCCTTTGAATATGGTATTATCAGGAAAAAGATGCAAATCTATTCCCCTTCCCCAGTCCACAAGACAAAGACCCTACATGATTTTCTGAATAAACCTAAAGAATTTCAACTTCCAAGTAAAACCACTATAGCATTTAAGCAAATTGAACTGACCTGAGCACTCCATGAACGGCTTTGATCCTCGGATCCATTTATTGAAAGATCCTCCCTATCAAGAAAATCAAACAATTTATGTCACCAATTATCCAAATGAACTAAGGTTATCCACATTGATGGGTATAATGCCAAGAGAATCAGGTTTCTAGTCATATCATGTCAAATCTGGATGAGGAAACGAGTATAGCTGTCCTGTGGTATCGAAGAGTTTCTCGGTCAAGAGGATTACTCAAAATTTTCCAATTTAAAATCTGGACAAGCATGTACAGAAACGTGCCGAACAATTATTAAATGCAATAAGCTAAAAATGACATAAAATGAGATGAACGAAAGGTTGAGACATATAGACTGGGAAACAAGTGATATGCCCTATGACCAATCTACATATGGAAAACCAATATCAGCTAACGAATTGGATGGTGTACATTGACAACATTCATTCACGTGCGTAAGCTACGCTTTCACCTTGCATATCGAATGAGTAGATTATCAGCCTTGAAATCTCCATGAATGATGCCAACAGCATGCAAAGTCTCTAACATGCGGAGCATCTCTATAGTGTAATAAATGCATAGCACTTCTTCCATGGTCTTGCCAATCACCAAATAGGAGTTTATGGCATCCTGCATGCAATATTCAAGTTATATTCTGGAAAAGTATGACTTGAGCAAACCACAAATAGGAAAGTCATATGCCTACCTGAAGTGTCCCATGGGATAAATAATCACAAATGAGTATGCTACAGTCTGAGTAGACGTGCATTCTATGGGCAAAACCAAAGGCATGCCTCTGAAATACAAAAATTTCATGAAAGTTATCATGTTGGCAGTATCAAATAACAGTTACAAGGAAGAAAGCCTACATAAAACTGCATACATGAGAATCTACGACCCGCAGATCGAGTTGCCGATACATGTAAAATTCCCAGGGGAAGCCAGGCTTTTGGATCTGCAAGAGTTTCTCATTTTCAGTTCAAAATCACAATAACCAATAAGAAAGATTAAAGAAAGGGAAAGGAGAATACTGAAAAAGCATAAGCAACCACCTTCAGTGCAACAACTTCATCTGGATAACCGTCTACATGAGCTTTAAATACTTGGGCAAAACCACCTTGACCTGCACAGCCCTTGATCTGGTATTTCTTTCCGCCTTCCAACATCAAATGGCAGTATTGGAAGTGGTAAGTTTGTGGAGTGAATGGCATAACCAAAGTGCTTTGTTTTTCTAGGACATCATGATAAATGTATTCTAAACACGACCTATTTAAGTAACTCAACATCAAGTGTCTAAAAAAAAAAACTGGCATTAATGCAAAGACTTATAATGGTCGAGACTGCATTAACTTGGGGAAAAAACAAACATATAGGCATATCTAAAATATCTATGCGAAATTAACAGAGAGGAAAATATCGGGAATCACCTATCTCAATAACTTTATTTCTTGATGAATTACGAAGAGATGATAGGGCCACCTTTCCAGAATATGCTTTAGGACTCGAATAGTACCCCTAAACAAGAATGCACAAACTATTACATGCAAAATCTTTAAAATTATGATAGAATCATCAAAGGCAACCAAAGAATGTCTCACATCATATTTCATAAGTTGAGAACTAATCTTCTCCAGCAGGTCTTTCATCGTGGAGTTGGACCAAGGATTGACATAAGTCTCCCCAAGCTCTATCCGGTCTCCATTTTCAGCCTGCAAAATAAGAGAACCGGTTGTCCCATGTTATGTTTGAACACACATTATCAACACATCCACAAACAGGAAAAGGTGGACCTAATTCAGAGTAATCCTGTGCTTTAAGATTTTCAACACCTTATAATAGGATAAAAAATGTGCATGCCATGGAATTCCAATCATCAGGAATGCTAATAATATTAGCTTTTGACGCAATAGGCCCATAGAATCAAAGGATAATATTTGCATAAAATAGCAGATTGATGGCATAGGCAATCAAGGGAGCAATAAGAAGTGTGATAACCCAATACCTCCACCAAGATTTAAACAGGAAAGTGTAGGATAATTGAACCGCGAAGCCATTAGTGAGGATGGAAGCTTTTACAATGATAGCTTTGATAGGCAAACTAATCACACATGATGACAACAAATCACGGCAGTGTGAAGCTCAAGAATACTGCCACCACTCCTGAACAGTCAACAACTTCATCAAATAAGATAAAAAATAAAAAAATGGAGTTTCGCTTCTTCTCTCAGCCAGCATTAAAGTGCAATCCCCAGGACAGAAGGACTCTAGCTAGCCAACTCTTCCATGCATGGCCCAACTATTCATATCGTAGGTTTTGACTCGCAATAGAGAGTTTCATCGAAGGGAAGAATGATGAGCTAAGTAACATGATACTGTCAGCAGTCCACCTTGTGGTGAAAACCATTATCACCATAATCTACCTGGAAACAAGAGAAGTGTGCCCTGGGGTCTTTCTGTACGCCTATGTCTATAGCTCTATCGAAAAGGGGGCAGCCAACAATAAACGTGCAGATTTACAAACAACAAATAGGCAGAACTTCTCAACGGCAATCTATGGTTTCTCTTCAATTCATACCTTCGGGGAAGCAGCTGCGATTATGTGGGACAACCTATCGAGAAATGCCGCCTGTGCCTTCTGCAACCTCGCTCCTCTAGCTTGCCTAGCACCAATATGAACCTTTCAGAACGCCGTGGCGAAAGCAATTCCCTCAAATTAGAAGCAAACAGCTCGCACAACATGAAAAGGACCTGGCAATGCCCATTTGGTAAACCTTAACAGCCTCATGCAACTGTCCTTTGGCTTCGAGAAACAACGCGTACAATTCATAGAACAATGCATCATTGGGCCACGATTTATCATCATCCATTTCTTTGACGACGCTTTCGAAATCCTCGCTAGTATCCAACTACCAAACAACAAAATTCAAGCACTTCAACAAGAGCCGAAACACTAAAAAGCCATCAAGGCCTACACAAGCAACGAATTGAACACGAAACCCGAGCATCATTGCCGGAACTGGAAAGAACAGAGATTCGAGCGCAGAATTGATTACATAGATAATCCACAGCTTGAGAAACCTAGGGTCGTTTCGGATGCGGAGGTTGTCCCTGAACGTGGCGATACAACCGGACAGGAGCCTGTTGAGATCTGCGATGGAGCCGCCGCCCGAGTTCACGTCGGCCAACGCCTCGGAAACCGACCTGCATCGGTCCGAATTTCCCCAAAATTAGATGCGTGGCAGGCTGAACTGAATCGATCGACGTTTCTCTCGACAAATCAGTTCGAACCCGAGGAAGGGGAAATCTACCTGAGCCACGGGACGAGGTCGGCCTCGTCGTCGGCGGCGGCGGCGGCGGCGGCGGCGGACGGATCAGCGGGAGCGGAGAGGGTGACCGCCATGTTCCTCTTCGGTCCTTGCCCGCGTGCGCGTGCGGATACGGCGGAGATCGGAGTTTTGACTCGCCGTCGGTTTGATTCGCGAAGAAGCGGGAAAATGGTGGCGTCGTTTCAATTTTTGAAACGATCGATTTGCGCAAATTTGCAAATAGCACCCCCAGATTATTATATAATTACGGCCCATCCCTTGTCATTTTAAATTTTCGCAACGAACTCTCGATTCTTTGTTTTCAATTTCAACTAAGCACCAAGAAGTTGGGAGAATCCAAGAGTGGCAAAGCTAGTTCCCAAGTTACTCTCCGTAAACAATTCGGCAAATTAATAGGCTTGCTTTCATTATTTTTTGAGTTAATATCACGAAAAATCTTAAAAGGTACATTTATAATAAATTTATCAAAAGCTAATTTTTTTATTACTAAAAATCCAAAACTGATACACATGTGATAAATTTACCAAAAACTAATTTTTTGACCACTAAAAACTTTAAATCGATACATTTGTGATAAATTTGCCTTCTATTAAATTGGATTAATACAAAAAAAAAGAATACACATGTGGCAAACAGAGGGTAAAACCTCAAATTAGTAAATCCTTAAATTTCCATGTGTCATTTAACTTATCAATTTGACAGTAAAATTTAACGGAAACTAACGGAGAATAAATTTGTTATAGATGTATCATTTTGGGTTCTTCATGGTATTAACTCTTTTTTGGGTTAACCACCCGCCTGGGTGGCGCTGCTGGAGCGCGCACTCTTCCTCTCGCAAAAGGTTGAGTGTTCGAATCCCGGGCGCCGCAGGGTGACTTAACCGGTGGCACGTGTGTGGTGGCTAGCACGTGTCGCCCCCAGGGTTTACTCCCCGGCTGTTGGCAGTGCGGGGGGTTCCCTGAGTTACCAAAAAAAAAAAAACTCTTTTTTGGGTTAATATTTTCCATCCCAATATTAATTATTGATTGATGACGGTGCGTGCGTGTGGGCGTGAGGAATGCCCTCTGGTTAGCAACTTGGACAAAAAAAATCATATTAATTTAGGAGAATGAATCATAAATTATGATGTTGCTGCCAACCTGCGAAATGTATGATTCATCATAAATTATGTTGAATCATACATTCCAATTCTAACAAGTTATATTTTACTCGAGTGGTAATTTGACAATAGACCGGGTCGCATCATCCCATTCAAATGTGGCTGCAGCCAATTTTTTTCTGTCCCAGTCTTCTCATGCAGGTTCTGGGATTTGGGCATAGAAAAGGTGGCGGCGGCTTCCTGGAATGCGTTCAGACAGATCGCAAACTTCGGCAAAATGAAAGAGTTTGCTGTCACTATTAATTGGGGATTAGTGTACATGAACATTATCAGGCATTCCTACAATAGTGGATGTCAAAAAAGGCTAGCACGTAATTTCCCAGTGACCCTTCACCCCCTGGGTTCAAATGTTCTTGAACACCGCTACAACATATCAACACATCAATTACAAAGGCTTGAGACTGAAGGATCATCATCTCATAAGAGCAGCGGCACTGGAGGCTGCAGGAAGCATGGTGGTGACTGCCTTTCTCATTTCCTTCCTCCGCAGCACACGCAGATTTGGAGACTTTGCTTTTGTTGTTCCCTTGGAAGACCTGTTCATGAATCAGACAAAATGATGAATCATTGTTGAAATACGAGCAGGGTGGAGTCAGATGTGGGTTTAAGATTCATACTTTTGGGGACAGAAGGGGTGATCAAATTTCGGGACTGGCCTTGCATGGGGAACCAGTGTCCTTCTTAGCTGTTTCAATGCTTTCTCTTCTTCGATCTGTAATATATAGGCGTCGGTTAAACATTACCACTCTTAAAATCTAGTAGAGAGCAACAGCGGATATAGTATCAAAGACAGTACCATTTGAGCAGCCTCACTCTCCTCTCTGTATCTCTTATACATTGCCTCTTTCTCTTTGATCTGGGGAGGAACTTAATGAGTGAGTACAAGCCGAGAGATATTTCTTAAGAGTAAATTGTAATTGGAAGGAGGTTAACCTTTTGATCAAATTCTGCTCTATCCACAGCCCGGTGGTCTATATGGAGATTGAACTCCTGAACTTGCGTGAGAGGTTTGCGGACTTTCTCGGGAAGCAGAATTGGATCCCTGCCGTGAGATCCGGCATAAATAAATTAATTCTCACTGCAAACAACATACAGGTAATAAAAGACACGGAATGAGAAACGTTCATGTTGTTGCTTACTCTTTTAAAATCGGCTGTGCCTTAAAAATCCTCATCTGGGCCTCCTCTGTCTCCTTTCTTTTTCTTTCTTCCATTTCTCTCTGCATTTCTTCTTCATGCCTCACAAGACTTTCCAGTTGGAAGGGTTCAGGTTTGGTGTAATGCTTGGGCTCTGGCTTTGGAGGAATCTATTCACAGGAGGATGATAGCATTATTTTCATGTTTCTTTCTGATAACAAAAGCAAAACAAAGACAGCGTCCATACCACAGGGTAATCTGTTGTGTACGGATATGGATTAGCTTTGGGAATCCTGGCTCTTTCCTCTTCCAACTGCTTTTGAATTAATCCCGTCACAAATTTTCTTTCTTTCTCAGCTCCCCTTTCCTGAATTTGAAGGAAAATGCAAAAATATACATTTAAGAAAACTAGTTGTGCGACCCGATGTTAACTTAATCTTGGATAGGCAACTTTTACATGCCTCCGTATGGAGATGGAAAGGATTAGGGGCCGTGTTTCTCGGAATTGGGTTTTCATTTCGAGGTTCCGAGTTCAAAGAAAGCTGGAGAATTACACAACAATTCATTAGAATTCATTAAAACACTTGAAGGTAAGTGCTTCTATCACCTATGTGAAGACAATGAGAGAAAGGTACCTTGTCAAATAAATCAAAAACTGAAGTAGGTTGAGGAAACCGTTCATCTGTTGCAAAGTGGAACTCGTGGGGTTGGGTTACATGCTTCTTTGTATTACAGAACATCCCCAAATTCCCTTTACTTTCAAAAATCTGCAGATTCAAACTCATTTGCTTTACCAAAACTAAATGGGGAGTACGAAAATATCAGCAGCAATGTCTAAACCGAAGTCAAACCTTCTTATTCAGAGGCCTCGCTTTAAATTTGGGAACCTTTTCAAGTTCCTCCTGCTCTAGTTCAAAGGAACTTTTCACTCGTGGTGGACGGGCCCTCAAGGATGTTGGAAGGAGCGGAGTTTTAGGTTCGGTTAGATGAAATTTCCATTGGTGATTCTGTGCCAGGACAATTGGGAGAAACTGTTAATAGATGCCTTGACAAACATGACAACAGCAGACAAAATAGAAATGTGTCCCTCTGTACCTGATGAGATTTTTCTGTGGAGGCAACAGAAGGTGATTCTGCATTGTTATAGGCCCTTGATGTCGTCTCAAAATGGAACTCCTACAATTAACCTGATGAGATTAACGTAAAATACTCTTAAATCCATTCTAGCTGCACCTAACTTGAATTTACCTGAAACTCTGGTGGCTTAGGTGTACTTCTCTGTAAAAATGGTAATGCTGGACCTTCCAAAATCTATAGCAAATGGAAGAAAAAATTATCGGTAAACTTTAGTTTTTATATATTGATTTACTTTAATATGGCAGAAAGAAATAGGAGGGAGAAAAATTTACCTTCTTGTTCACTGGCCGAGCTTTGAATTTTGGAATTTTAGCCATCATCTCTTCCTCAAGCTCCGCAGTACTCTTTACTCTGACCGTACGGATACGCTGTGCTGTTTCAAGTTCAGGCTCCTTGGGCCTCGTAAGTGTTAGTTTAGTAGGCTTTCTCTGTATAATTGAAGCACCCATATCCTGAGGTTCAAGATGTAGAGAAATTAAAAAAAAAATAGAAAAAGAAAGGGACTTGTTTCCAAGAGCAAAAGTTCATTACAGAGTGTACAAAAAAGAAATCTAGAGAAATTAGCTTACATGTGAAAGAGAAACACTAAGATGCGGCAATGACAAATCTCTGGTACCAGACTGAAACTTCTTCATCATTTCTGCCATTGATACGAACGGTGCCACTGGTTCCCTAACGTAAACCTTTCAAAATAAACTGACTACAGTCAGCATTACCTAAACAAGTTACAGAGATGAAAAATGAAATGCAGTGGTGAATGCAAACCTTTCTATCTTCTTTCCCAGCCTTATTGGATGCTGAACTGCATACACCGGAAGTGCCGCTCGCAAGACCCAATTTTGATTTGTGAGGCAAAACTTGAGGTTTGACATTCAAGATCTGCAAAAAAAAAAAAGTTCAAATGAGTCTCTCCATCACATCACCGATAGAGGAAGCCACGCCAACTAACTGAGAATCTGCTGTTACAGGCTCCACACCTGTCTAGATTTCCCTCCTTCCAACTTCTGCCGCTTGATAGCCTGGTTTTCTTGAGCTAAAGCAGGAGTTGCAGCAGGATTCTTCACATTTATATTTCTGTGAGTGGAAACTGAGTAAGCCACACTCTTCATTTGTTTATTTTCAAGTTCAATGCAAAATATGCGGATAAAACATATCTTTTTAACCTTTTAACGCTCTCTGGTTTGGATTTCTGGTCTTGCGAAGAATGCAAGTTCTGTTTAGGCCTCAACTTGGAGGGGTTCTTGATCAAACTGGCTATCTTTTTAGCTGTCTGACATTTCTTAGAATCAGTCACCACATCTCCTTTTCGAGAAGCCATTACTGGTTTGGGGGTGCTAACTTCTGCTCCTTCCAGAACAGAGGACTTGCTGTTCTCTTTATCATCAGTTGATGCAACATCCACCAATTTTGAGGTTGAATCACTAAAATACAACAGTATTAGTCCCAATTTCTTTTCGATGGCAGCCTCCCATAATCCAGTAGTGGATTTGACAAATACCTGTCAACTTCTTGAGTGCCTTTACGAACTCCGGCGTCTGACTCTTCTGCTGATTTTGGCTCCTCATGAGGAGAAACCTGAAGAGATGGTCAGTGGCTACCTGGAAATTGGTTAATTTGAGAAGTTAGAGTCAACGCATCGTTACCATTTTGCTAGGGGCTCCATCATTATGTCCTTTGACCTCATTGACCATTTCTTTCCCTTTGTCAGGCATGGGAGCTGTCTCACATTGAGTCATAACTTCCGAGACACAATGAGAAGTCATTGAATCCGATAACTCTGTTTCCTGATACAAAATAAACTGGCTATAAGATCTTTTGACGTTGGTACCAAGTATACAAATTAACAACCACAAGGTGGGAAATTTTCCTTTTACCTTCTGTGAAGCCTCTGCTTCCCCAAAGTCACATAAGGCCTCGACCTTGATGGATCTACCAGTCTTGATTCTGGCCATAAAAGCTACACCATAGATAGAGAACAAAGGGGAATATCACTTCACAATCCCAATTCACTTTGTAATCGTATTCTAATAAAAAAAAGCGCGAGGCTGAACTGGGGAATGAGATTCGGTAATGCTTCATTTACTCAAATTCCATTACAACCAAGTAAATCCTAAAAGCCAAACCATTTCTAACTCGACCAATACTTCGGAAACAGTTGCTTTTGTTAAAGGGCATCAAACACGCAAAAAACAAAAACCACTTCAACAGCCCTATCTATCCTCCGTTTAGCAAAACCCTAATTCACACTCAATCGGTGCTGATGAAAATTTGATTTCATATGTTGATCCAACAAGCACCACAGAATTCAACAGAAAAATTAAAACGAGTGCCCCCAAACAAAATTTATCAGACTGCTTATGCACTACACTCAATTCGCTCGGTAGCAATTCCACTTCGGTTCTGTCCAATGAATCTCGATCACCGAAGACAAAACACGATCATACTCGAGAACTAAAGCAAGATGGGAAAACCCTAAATCATGACCGTTCCAAAGCGAAATGTTCGACAGACAGAACCAGCAACCCGCAGAATCAGACGAACGCAACGAGAATCGACAACGCATTTCCCCAATCACCACGAGAGAGAGAGAGAGAGAGAGAGAGAGAGAGAGAGAGAGAGAGATGATGATGAAAGAGAGAAAACGCACGTGAAGGCCCGTAGCTGAGGGCCGACTCGAACCAAAGCTCGGCTTTCCGCCGATCCTCCTCAGTCTCCCCATCAATGAAGTCGAAGAAGCGAGGCGCAGAGAACTCGTAGGCCTCGTCAATCGTCGTCATCGTCACCGCCGCCGCACCGCTCGGATCATCGGCCACCGCCATCTAGAGATGATGGAATCCGTCCGACTAGAGAGGAAATTGGAGCGAGGAAATTAGGGATTTCTCTTTCTGTGCTCGATCAATCACGTAAAAATGCGCCCTTTGGTGGTTAATGAAAGGAGGGAGAGAGAGGCCGCAGTGGGTATAGCGTTGGGCACGTCCCCGATCCCCCAACGGTCGGAAAATTTTGAAAATGCGCCCAACGGCCAGCGTGTCCGCCCAACGGCTATATTCCACGGTGTGGACCGTGGACCGCGGACCGCGGACGACGCCCCGACCGGCGTCGTTTCGTGGCCAGGGGCGTAAGGTCCTTGGGTTGGTGAATATGGGAAAAGAGCAATTCAATAGCAAGTTCATGCTCTATCCAAAAATGATCCTGAATGAATGATTGACTTTATCTAGATCATTTTAAAAGGGAAATTTTTTTTATAGAAATTATATCCACAAATCGCGACAACTATTAGAGTGTTTTGTCATCGAATATTCGATCCTTGTCGTTCCATATCTACTTCACATGGGCGTTTCCGTGGCCTAAATTCAAGATTAATCTTCCGACACGAGCGAGCGGCACCCAAAAATTGGCCAGCAGATTGCTGGTTGCAATGGTCTGCACTATTTGTTTTTCCATAACCTTTGTTTTGCTCTATGGTTACAAAGCTGGACTGACCAACAATTTTACGGCGAATGAAAAAGAAGAAAGCGAAAATGACAAATAATCTTTGAGCATTGCTCCAACGTATAATATGGTTCTTGAACTTTTAATTTATTCAGTGTGTCCATAAACTTTAACCCAATGTGTAGTGTAATCCCCAAACTTATAATTTATTTAATGTCGTCCTTAAACTTTGGTACATGTTCAATTTAAGTCCCCGAACTATATGAAAATATTCAACATAATCATTTCATTAATTCAAATTCTAAGACTACATTGAATATTTTCATACAGTTCAGAGACTACATTGAATATGTACCAAAAATCCATGGATCATATTGAACAAATCAAAAGTTTGGGGATCACATTGCACATTGGGTTAAAGTTCATGAACTTCATTGAACAAATTAAAAATTCAGGAATCACATTGTACATTGGGCCAATGTTCAGGAGTTGTTTGTGTCATTATCTTAAGAAAAAAGGGTTCAAACAGCCGCCTTTCAATGTATGTGACTGGTAAATCGGCCTAATTTGATTAAACGCGTCAATCACTATTTTACGATCTTGATTGACGTTGCGTCAACCATTTTTTCTGCTTTAGTCCTAGGAAAACTGCCATTTCTAATATGTATGTTAAGGCAGGTTTTCGGTTCCGACATCCCCGGAAGGTTAGAAAGAAAACGCAGGAGCTCCATCTTAAACTCAAACCAGTTTCCGCAACATCTACTATGGAAGAAGTTGAATACCCGCAGATCTTCGGGAGATGAAGAAGCGCCATTTGAGTTAATCTCAAAAGGCATGAACTTTTGATGGGTTGATTTCAGAAGAAATCTATTTCGACACAACTATCCCTTGCTAGGGAGTTTCTGCACATCTTACTGAATCCCGGAGCATGGAATTCACATGACCTCGATGAGCTACCGTGCATCATCTAGTCCGTACGCTTTTCGCGTTATAAAACTTGGCCCGGTCGAACTGGGCCGAAGCTTTCTATGCGTGAACTGTGAAAGACTACTTTCACCAGGACAGATTTAACTTTCGCCTATGCCTCCTATGTCGTACTTTGTCCGAACTCTGCTCATAGTACTCTCAGTTTCAGCCTCAGCCGCGGCTTCCGGGGACCCTACTTGCAAGTATGTGGACGAGTACTTCCCCGACTGCTTGGATTTTCTCGTGGGGAATTACTTCATCCCGCCTCAGGAGTGCTGTAGAAGCGTCGGGGCACTCAATTACATGGCGAATCACTTGATGGGTCCGCGCGTGATATGCCAGTGCATCGAGGCCATGGTGACGGGAACGAAACCTCCGCTAATGGCCTCCCGAATCGAGGCTCTTCCTAAATACTGCGTCACGCACCTCAGCTTCCCCATTTCCTCCGGCATGGATTGCTCTAGGTAGAGATCAGTCCTGTCACTCTTTCTCTCTGATCAAGGACATGATTTCATGCCGACAGTTGTCTCTACTGCTGCAGGGTTCACTAGGGGGATAACTCAAGAAGAGCCTGTTCAGGTGGATTGAGCAAAGAATTGGTCCTGACAGAGAGAAGAATTTGGGGGGTCTTGACTTAATAGTATTCATAAACTGGAGAATAATTGACTTATGGCTACTTTATATCTTGGAATAAATTGATGCAGTGGAATTTAACTTGCTATTGAATAATTCAGCTGATTTGTAAGATACTGATCATGGCATTGTTTTCTTGTTCTCTTATGCTGCAAGAACATGCTTGACCACGCTAAGTTGCTAAGAACTAATCAATACATTGGTTCTCATTGGTTCACATGAATCAGACTAAAAGTGGCCTATCCGTTTACGCCGGTTTAGCAAGAACCTCATTAACCCACAAAAGTGATCCTTCACCCCGAGTGAGTTGAATATTTCCATCTCGTAACATTAAAAATGCGGCAACAACTTAAAAATGAGACGCTTAGGGGCTCGACGTCATAATATAGGAAAAAAGAACGCTACATTCTTGTGTGAACCCACATCAACTCATGCTATCCAATCTACTTCAAGTCCCACCAACCGGGTTTTTGCATCGTGGTCAATGACAGGAAGGAGCCAACATTGCTGAAAACACAACAGCACCGCCATCGTCCCTTGACGATAACATGCAAAGGCAAGTAAATCTTCAATCTGAACATTAAGCAAGGTCGGCAGATTGCAAAAGCTCTTCTGGGACTCGAGAAGCTTGATTAAATGTCAGCTAAGATAGATCAAGCTGATAATACCCAGTAACCCATCTCTATACCTCACTCGTACAAAATTTAACATATCACTTTGTTGCTCGAGGTCGAGGTAGTTCTTCAGGGCCTCAGCTTTCGCGGATCCATTTAGTAGTTGCTGAAATTTTTGGCCTTAGTGTTTCAAAATTTGCCGACTCTGCAATCTGCAGTGCATCGTGCTGAAGAAGAGTTCAATGAAAACGATCAGAAGTTGCCTCCACTCTTCCCTCTTCGCACTAAATGGACTCTCGGCGCTTACCTTTACACCATTCGAGACAGGAAGAGCAAAAAAAGAAAACTCTGTTGATTACCCAAATATGGTGTTCCCAAGTTTCCACAAGTAAACTGAAACTTCTCAATGTTTTGTCATCAATTCCTTGCTTCCGCAAACAAAGCAACAATTCATGGATCATGAAAACGACATGGCCAACGACCCTGACCAATTCATTAAGCAACATCTCTTATTTGTATTCACCATTAAGATTGCTAAATCACAAATTGAAACCCAAAAAGCAAAAGGTACTCGGGCTTTAGGTAGATCAGCAATGGTCCGCATCCGTATAATCCGTCTTAGTCTGTTTCTCCTTTTGTGCGCGTCATCCAGGGGCGACGAGTTCACATTCTGCATCGATGTGTACCAGCAATTCGCCGATTGCATGGACTTCCTCAGAGGGGTCGCCCCCGAGCCCCCGACAGCCTGTTGCAACAACCTGCTAACCCTCAACGACCTTGCCAAACAGAACCAGTTCGGCCCAGAACTGTTGTGCCAGTGCATCGAGGACATTGCGTACGTGACAGACACCCCATACATCCCCTCACGGATCGACAATCTCCGTAGGAAGTGTCGAGTGCATCTCAGCTTCCCCATTTCCAATGCCATGAATTGCTCGATGTAAAGAAGCCCTTCCTGCTCCGCTCTTCCACTTCCTCATGCACTCTGATTATAAATTCCACTGCAGTAAATTATCTTCACCTTGTGCTCATGCAGGGTTATTCCCGGGGCACGACAAGACAAGTGAAAATGATGGGATGAGCCGGATTGGTTGAGCTCGAGTCGGCTAATGAATAAGGACTGTACGTGTCCAATGCACGGAGTCTTCCCTCTGTACTCGAAAAGAAAAATCTGTGAACGGTAGTTGTCGTTATAGTCGCCATATTTGACAAAGTCCATGACTGCTTAAAAATCCACAGAAAGGTACTCAAGTTGATCAAGTTGCACACTGATGACGATCTTATCTGCCTCAGATTTTTCAAGCGAATCTCAGACGTGCCCGATCTCATCATCCCCGAATTTAACTGTACCTCAGATCATTTAAGCCGAAACCTGTAACGTGGGTAAAACATACGTGTAAAATATAAATATGGGTACTAGGACCGAGCGACCGAGCGACCGATATCCTGATTGGAAACTCCGAGGTTACTTCTAGTTATCAAATTATTGCCTAACATTGCTATTTGTAACTCCTGGTAGTTACCGACTGCTGCAAGTCGTTTTTCCTAAGCCTTCTTCTGCGTGGGCAGCAAACCGACGAGACGTACTGCTCGTTTCCTTCGAAGGAACCAAAGTCAAACAACGTCGTCGGAAACGACGCGTCATCCTCCAAAACGCGGGCCGGGGACATGGACGGACGAGCGAACGATAAAACGCCCCCGAAAATTTTCTAAGTCAACCTCCTTCGTTCAAACGAGTCTTCTCTCTCTCTCTCTCTCTCTCTCTCTCTCTCTGCGCGCAAAGCTTTGCGGAAGACGACGATCGCCATGCACGGCAGAGAAATCCTGCACAAGATGAAGGTTGGTTGCATCTGTCTCCATCTCGTTCTTTTCTTCTCCGCGAGCAATCAAAGCACGTTGAGCTGGCTCCTACGCGCTCTGTATAGCGGCTCGTTTGCCCGCTTTGCGGTGGCGGTGGAATTTGGATTTGGCGAATCGCTACGCCGGCGATTGCGAGTTTGATTCGTGGTTACTGGTTGTCGGCGTGGAGGTGCGCGCATCTCGGCTTCGAGGCGTTCATCGCTCGAGCCTGTCGGCGTCGTCGTGTTCCGAATTCGGCTCGCGCGGGCTTGCGGCGGTTTACGTCCCGATCGGTCTTTTTGGGGCTCTAATCGTGACCAACGGTGCCAAGCGCTGTCGTCCAGAGCACGTTGATTGCTGTCGTTAGATTTTTGATGCCCTGGTTACCCTACAGTGAGATACGTAGTACCATTTGTTGAATTTGACATGAAATCTTGTTGACGAAACGTGCCTGCGGTTGCTTGAGTATAAATCGGTAGATGTAGCTCAGATCATTCTATCGTAACTTCGATTCTCATACCAACGCACTGTCTTTCTACTCTGTAGTCCCCATAGTGGGGATTGATTGGGATTTCGGGACGAACTGTGTTGTCCATCCATGCCTTCGAGCTTCCTGCGGGTTATTACAATTTGTGTATCGTCCGCAGTTTAAGGGTACATAATACATCACCTTAGTGATGAAGTGTATCGAAATGCAAAAGTGCTTGCCCTCGCTTCACAGCATTTTCAAATTATGTTGCTCTGTACCTCTACGGCTTTGCTCAAGTGCTGCAGACTTCCAATTATGTTGCAGAAGGCTTGCTGAAGTGGCCGATCATGCTCTTTTCAAAACCTACATATTGTATTGGCAATGGTAGTTATCAGTTAACGGTGGAACAGAGAATTTAAACCTTGATCAGTCATTCCGTGAAACTTGTAAAAAAAATCTCAGATGTGACAGTCATATGCGAGGGAAGTAAAATATATTGCAAAATAAGAGGTCGTGACTTGTGAGTAGTGACTACATGAAGAACTGCAGAGAGAGTTTCCATCAGTAAAAGTAGCAGAATGTGTAGCATTCCATGTGCTAATTCTGTTATAGTTTTTTTTTTATCGAAATTCTGTTATAGTTTGTGACTGTGTTTATTCCAGTGTTTGATTTTCTAGCAATTCTGTTAGCTTAGCTACTTGTGCTAGTATATTTCGTCAATGCTTCTTTGCATGGAGGTTTTTAATTTGAGTTTTAGTGTTAGATTGCATGAATTAGGAGAAGCATATGCATGTGATTTATGGTTTCCTCGAGTCATACACCTTTGTTTTTTTTAATGTAATGGAAACTCTCGGTTTCGTATAATCTGGCTGTTCAGATATTACTTGTTTCCTTTGCTTATTTAAGAAGAACTGAATATATGGTTACTGGGAATAGTTTCTTTCTTAGTAATTGGCTTTGATGCTGACCATTTCTCACTCTTTTCCTAAGAGACTATTGGTTTTATATTTTTTAGGTGAAAGCCGGGTTAAGTTTATGCTTGCCAGACACAGGAAAGGGTAAAAGCAGGGGTTCTAAGAACATCACCCACGGCTTTCACTTAATCAAGGGAAAGTCGAATCATGCCATGGAAGATTATGTAGTTTCCGACTTCAGGAATGTGGAAGCAAAAGAGTTGGGTTTATTTGCAATATTTGATGGTCATTTAGGCCACGATGTTGCAAGTTACCTGCAAACGCATCTGTTTGACAGTATTCTGAAGCAGGTAATGCATGTTAGTTCATTTAACATCTGGCCATTAAAATTTTTGCGGTTATTTCGATGTTGCTTTGTTGATCTCTGTTTCCCTTTGATAAGTAAGTGTCAAACGTTTGATAGAATGATTATATCTATGAGCAGCCAGACTTCTGGGCTGATACTGAGGCTGCAATAAGGAGAGCCTATCATACAACGGACAAGGAAATCTTAGAGAAAGCACTTGTCTTAGGAAAAGGAGGGTCAACTGCAGTGACGGCGATACTGATTAATGGCCAGAGTTTGGTGGTGGCAAATGTAGGAGATTCTCGTGCTGTCATATGTAAGAACGGTGTAGCCAAACAACTATCAGTTGATCATGAGCCAAACAAGGAAAAAAGGTTGATTGAAAGCCGAGGTGGATTTGTATCCAATATTCCTGGTATGTGGCTACTGAAATTCATGCCAAATATTCTTGTGCTTTCCTTTACTGTCATGTACTGGTTTTCGCACGATCTAGAATTTGATCACCAGGCAATAACGTTCCTTTATAGGACTCGCATTGTGCGATAAAGTGTTCCCTGCGAGGGCCATTGACCATATTTGAAGAAGTGTTACATATTATTTTCTTACTCAGGATGGGTTTGAATATCAAGATTATACATTAGGAGTGTTTCTCCAAGTTTCCTACTTAGTGTTGGTATGGTGGATAATCATAGGAAAAGCCTTAACTGGGTATAAAAACTTAAGAAGCTGCAGTAGGGGCTAGCCTTTATGTTTTTCAGATCCCCACAAACATAAGAAATAAGACCAGCAATAGCGCAACTTTATGTGGGAGGGTTAACACCTATTTGCGCTTGCAGGAGATGTTCCACGAGTTGACGGTCAGCTGGCTGTAGCAAGGGCCTTTGGTGATAAAAGCTTAAAGATCCACCTGAGTTCTGAGCCAGATGTTGCAATGGAGATGATTGATGATGAATCTGAATTCATCATTCTGGCTAGTGATGGGATATGGAAGGTCAGTCCTCCTAATACCGATCGTATTAGATCTTTCCTTCTCTCTTCCTGTTGCTCTTTATTTATAGGATAAGGTGATAAAGATGATAGCATAGTCTAAGCTCTAAGCTGAAAAGAGACCCATATGAGAAGCTGATTATGCACATGTCAATGCGATCATATGCATGCGTTTTAAAGACTAGATCTCTGATATCTTCGTTGATGTCCGGCCAGGTGATGTCAAATCAGGAAGCAGTGGACTCTATCAAAAACATTAAGGATGCTGAGTTGGCTGCGAAACATCTGATAGATGAAGCTCTCAATAGGAACAGCAAGGATGACATTTCTTGTATAGTTGTAAGGTTGCAATGATGTTTGTGTTTGGTAATCAAATTTTTGTGATCTGTATGTGTGGAAGGAGACATAGGTTGGCCTCAATGTATTACTTTTACCACTTGAAAACGCGTCGATTTTGGGCTGTGCAGATACCATTATGTTTGGTCATCACATGCAGTGGACCAATAAGCCCTTTACCTAAAGCGAAGCGCTGTGCTTCGCTTAGCCAGTGGTCTTCAAAGGGTGATGCTGCGAAACCAGGATCAACTTTGCGATTTTGGGTTTCTTCATACTGTTTCTAGAGATCTCTCTTTTGCAAATACCGTTGACGATTCTTGTCACAAGTATTAGCATGATATCATGTCTGTTGGATGGTTCTTGATATACTGGCGGGCTGCAACATGAGAAAGAGAGAGAGAGAGAGAGAGAGCAGTTTTTACTTAGCTTGAAGGACATCCTCAAGAACTCCAGTCCAGCCAAGTTGAATAAAATATTTTTCTGGGTGAGTCTTTTCTTAAAACCTCCAGCAATTCCAATGAATTCGAGCACATATGGGGCCCGTTTGGTTCGGCTTTGGGGGAATGCATTTGGGAAAATGCAAATACCTTTGGACTAAAGGGGTTTTCCAAAATGCAGTTGGTGTTTGGTAAGTCTTTTTTTAAATCAACTTGGGCCAAGGGACTTTAGAGCAATTTTTTATTTTTAAAAAAAGAGCTCCGATGAACTGGGGTCGCCGGTCACCGCCGCCGGCCAGATCTGGTCGCCGGCCAACCGCCGACGGCCAGATCTGGTCGCCGGCGACCACCGCCTGGGTTCGCGCGACCCCGGCGACCGCCGCCTGGGGTCGCCGGACCCCGGGCGTCGCCTGGGTCGCGCGACCCAGGCCAAGCGTTGCCTGGGTCGCGCGACCCAGGCGACGCCCGGGGTCCGGCGACCCCAGGCGGCGGTCGCCGGGGCCGCGCGACCCCCAGGCGACCGCGGCCTGGGGGTCGCGCGGCCCCGGCGACCGCCGCCTGGGGTCGCCGGACCCCGGCGTCGCCTGGCTCGCGCGACCCAGGCCAAGCGTTGCCTGGGTCGCGCGAGCCAGGCGACGCCGGGGTCCGGCGACCCCAGGCGGCGGTCGCCGGGGCCGCGCGACCCCCAGGCGACCGCGGCCTGGGGGTCGCGCGGCCCCGGCGACCGCCGCCTGGGGTCGCCGGACCCCGGCGTCGCCTGGCTCGCGCGACCCAGGCCAAGCGTTGCCTGGGTCGCGCGAGCCAGGCAACGCTTGGCCTGGGTCGCGCGACGCCGGCGACCCCCGGGGTCCGGCGAGCCCAGGCGGTGGTCGCCGGGGCCGCGCGACCCCCAGGCGGTGGTCGCCGGGGTCGTGCTAGTCCTCCGGCGGCGGTTGCCGGCCGCCGGAGCTTCGGGTCACTGTTCATGAACAGTGTTCATGAACAGTGCATGTTGCATTCCGAAAATGCAACTTCTCAAAGGATCTCCGGAGGAGCATTGGCCAAAAGTCCCTTGGGGAGCATTGGAAATGCAATTGCATCTCCCCAAAGTGAGTAAAAAAAATTGCCAAACGCCATTTGCGTTTGGCCAAGGGACTTTAGAGCCCAAATGCTCATTTGCAATGCTGAACCAAACGGGGCCATGGTCCCTTCCGAACTTGCCCCCTTTTTCCTTTTGGCTACTTTCTTCGTCTTTGCACAACATGTCAATTGCTGACTGCGATAAGACGTGATTGCGCATTGAATATGGAGAAAGGGAGACCAGATTTACTTTTGAGGGCCAATCTCTTCCTCAACTAGGAAGGAACACTGAAATCCCAACAATCCGTAGAAGCACCAACAAGCTTCACGCCCAACTTTAACTACACTTTGTCATTCTCATTTTGGTCGAGATCCGTACATTTTCGTCGGTAGTCAGGCAGTAGTAATATGAGAAAACGCTTAGCAGCGCACTGAAATCCCCACAGTCCGTAGAATTCTAGGACAGCGTTTGTTGCGTAACATAAAACCGTTCACCTCAATTCCCCTTTGTCTCCGTCTGCTCTTGACCTCATCGATATTCAATACCCATCACCCCTTCATGCATGTGATCTCAACGTGAAGGAAGGTCTTGGGATGGGAACCCCGTCCACGTGGACGCATCCGAGCTTCCCTTCATCCATCACAAGCCGACAAAAAAAAATCATCAGATCAAACTCCAGCCGTTCATTTGGCGGCGGGGCCCAGTTTTTGGTACAAATTCATTGCCCCAAAACCTAAAGTTCGGTTCATGGAATCTGACATTTCATTTAAAAGAATTGAAAATGTCAGCACCTGGGGGGCCCAAAAAAGGCACCCTAGAGAGTTTTGAAGCATTACACATAGCCATTTCTTGTCACCTGCTTCGCTCATGCGGGTTCGGCACGTACCCCCCTTCTGCATGCTGATCCCTAATGCCACGCAGCCACGCATTCCGACCCCACACCCTCCTCACCCTCCTCACCATTCTTGTCTTGTCATCTCTTTCCCCCTCCCTCCCTCTCTTTCTCTCTCTCTCTCTCTCTCTCTAGCCACCCTATATCAATGGCCACTCCTCGTGATCCCTCTCCTTCACAACACGACCTTCATGTTCGACCTCATCCATCGTCTCCCCCGGACCAATTCTTTGTCACGCACGATCTCTTTGCTGGTTCTTGCTCGTTCCCCTCAACATGAGCAGCGTTTGCGCGGAGCAGCATAAGTTCCACGCCTCCCACCAGCTCTTCTCCCCCAAGAAGACCCTCGACATCCCCCCCAGGAAGCTCTTCGGCCACCGGACAGCCTCCCCCGCGGCGCTGCAACAGCACCACTCGGCGCTGCCGGTTCTCGATGGCCCCGACGCGTTCTCCGACTACTCGCCGAGGGTCCCCGAGACCTCGCTCCGGAGGTTCCTGCCGTCCAACGACAGCGGGGAGGACGAGGAGGAGGACTTCGACCCTTACACGTCGGACCACTTCCGCATGTTCGAGTTCAAGGTGAGGCGGTGCACCCGCAGCCGCAACCACGACTGGACGGACTGCCCTTTCGCTCATCCCGGAGAGAAGGCTCACCGCAGGGACCCCCGGAAGTACCACTACTCGGGGACCGTCTGCGCCGAGTACCGACGCGGGTCATGCAGCCGCGGCGATAACTGCGAGTTCGCGCACGGCGTCTTCGAGTGCTGGCTGCACCCATCAAAGTATGTTTTTGGATTTTTAAATTAGGATTGTGATAATTGGTGATCATTAGCCCTGTTTTGCAATATCGATTTGGTAATTGTTTCCCAATGCATGTCATCTTTTATAGTATATACTCCGGAAGTGATGAAACTTGAGGAAAAATTTGTTCAACCCAACGGATCCTTATCAAATCTTAATCGCTGTGTTAATGTCTCGTATAGGTATAGGACTGAGGCATGCAAAGATGGCAAGAACTGCGAGAGGAAGGTCTGCTTCTTCGCTCACAGCGCTCGTCAGCTTCGCCTCTTGCCTGCGCAATCCGAGCCCTACTCTCCACAAGAGATCAACCCTGAGAAGTCCAAATTCCATAGTCCGGTTTCTTCTTCTTCGCTGCCTCACTGCTGCCTGTTCTGCCACTCGGTCACCGCCTCCTCCCCGACCTCGACCTTGCTCAGCATGTCCCACCTGTCGCCGCCGCTGTCGCCGTCCCAGTCCCTGTCACCACCCCTATCTCCCCTCAAGGGCCGGTCCCTGAGCGGGTTCTCACCGATCTCGCGGCACACCGACTGGCTGGAGCCAAGCTGTCTGAGCCAGGCTGTGAGCTACAAGGATGTCCTGAACGAGATCACGACTTCGCTGGACGTGATGAAGATGAGCGAAGTCTTGCCTCCGCACTCATCGCCGGTGTCATCGGTCAAGAACCGGACAGCCATGCCTTGGGTTGATGTCACTAGCAGTGTGAATGAGGAGCAGACCCAGTTCATTCTTTCACCTTCAACCCCAAATCACCCTCAAGTGCCTGGGAATTTTTTCGGTGCTGATCCTTCGAGCAACAAAGGATTGTTTGGTGACAAGGCTAATGAAGGCAATTCTTGCGATGATCCGGACATTGGGTGGGTGAACGAGCTCCTGATGTAAAGCAGAGATGATGAATTGGGTTCCCGGATGATGGTAATGGCGACTGAGGATGCGTTTTGGAAGAGGATAAAGCCAGAGCTGTACATATCGGTCGGTTGGCACTAGTAAAAGAGCACAGAGTAAATATGTGCCGAGCTGTTGGTTAATGTTTTTGGGTGTTGCTTAATATTATTTTGAGGATTTGAATTTAGATTGTTGTCTTTTGATGTATTGACGGTTGCTTGAGATGGGATTTCTTCAGTCAAAGATGTAATTAAGGAGGTCGGAAGACAGAGAGAGAGAGAGAGAGAGAGAGAGGGACAGGGAGGGAGAGATGACAAGCTTTTGTAAATTTTTGACTGATGTCCTGAGCCGATTATGATTTGATTAATGTTAATTCGTGTCGAAGTAAAATAATAATTCAGTTTCGAGAATCTCGGGCTTTAGCGGGTGGTGGTGATTTCTGTTGAGCACATTCTATCGAAGACTTGTAACTGAGCAATGCATCTGAATTTAATAGATTTTCGAGTCTTTCGGACTAGGGGTGATCGGTTCCAGGGTGGGTTGGGTCCAGACCTGAAACCTGAAACCAACCCTGTTATAATCGGTTCCCAATTTTTGGAACCTGAAACCGACCCTGTTTTCCCTGGACCCTGTTTTGGAACCGACCCTGTTTTTCCGATCCGGTTTCAGGGTCTACCCGAGAACCTGTTTTTTTTTTCCTTTTTTCTGGTTTCATATTTTTCTAGCAAAATAATATATGTAGTAATGAAACGATTCAAAATAAAAGATGAATAATAAAAACCACTATCCATCAAAAGTAACAATCCCCAAAATGGGCAATTATCGACACAATTCATTAACAAGACATACACACTACAAGTATTAATGTATCTTCCTAATTTCATTCAATGTGCCCATTAAAGTTTGAAATTTATTTCTTTGTTCAATTTCATCATTAAACTATTATGTTATGGCTCCCTCTCTCTCTTATGGCCTTCGTTTGAGAATGATGAGAGTCATCGAATAATCTATAAGATTTGATAAACCTCGATAACCCTTATGTAAGACTAGTAATTGTCGACACAACTCATTGACAAAGCAAACGCACTCCACGAATTTATTGCTCGTACGTGTAAACTTAATCCTAACGTATAATAAATATATCGGGTATGAATCGATTTTGTACTTAGTTATGACGCGCTAGAACTCGTGTACTGAAGTAATTTACAATGTTCTTTGTGTTAACATGACATGTTTATCTACAATTATAAATGATTACAACATGTAAACACAAGTAAACATTTGTATATATTCATATCTTAAATGTTTTGTGTTGTGTAATCTTATTAAATAAGGGGTTACATTTAGGTGTGATGTTGTAACCAAAATTTTAAACTTTTTTTTTGTGGGTTAAATCTAAATTTTACTCGGTGCAATTGAGAGAATAAAAAAACACTTTAGGGACTAAACTAGACAATTAAATAAAGTCTGGAATGAAACAAAAACAAAGGTAAGTCTTGAAATATTTAGTCTGCATCAATATATTGCGTCAATGATTTTAACGGAAGGACCACAATAAACCACTTTATTTCAAATTTTAGAGACAACATTTACAAAAAAATAGTTTAAATCTAAACTATATTAAATTACTGCATCAATAAACTTTTTTTTGTGGGTTAAATCTAAACTTTTTTTTTACATTATCTTAAAAACCGGTTCTAAAACCGGTCCGGTTCGGTTTTTACTTGAAACCGGAAACCGGACCGGTTCTAACCGGTTCCAAAAAAATGGAACCGGTTCCCGAACCGGTTCTAACAAGAACCGGTACCCGGACCTGTTTTTCGGGTGGGCCGGTCCGGTTTCCGGGTAAACCCGGTCCGGTTGCACACCCCTATTTCGGACTACCTTTAAAACGTTTCGCAAATTCCGTAACCTATTAACATGGGCGGCACTTTCGGGTAGAATGGTCCAAGTTCAATTTTCATTTCCCTCCTTTTGGACCTTGATTTGGAAAATCCGAAACCTTTCTTCATGATAATAACTAATGTGTAAAATGTTTTTGTTCATGGCAGATTGGTTGAGTTTTGGCAGTCTTCACTTTTCCTTCGCAAAACGCACGCAATGATTGCTCTTGGTTAAGTCTCTCCCTCTTTCCATGTTCAACCAAAACCTCCCATCATACATCCTTCAATAGAGAAAATATCAGCGAGAGCTTAGGTCACCTAGCATCCTCCTTAGTAATTTCGAGATTTTGCACGTATTTGCGTTCATTTTGCTTATCCTCATCATCTGGGATTGGACCGCAATTTGGTAAAAAAATTTTCTTATTATTTATAAACTAATAGTTTGTGTTATTGAACTACGTGCGTAGTTAGATTATCTGACTCAAAATAATGGAAAAACCTATTTTGTTTGGAATAACAAATCTGATGAGCAAACTTCGTTTCAATTGATGGAGTTGCTAAATGAGAGATAAGTATCTTTTGTAAAATTTATAGGGCGTGCGACGTCCTTCTCCTTGTATAAGTATCTTAATGACATAATGATTCTAAAATAAAGGATGACATACCATCTAGTAGGTCCATGTAGAAAACTATTGAAAGTACTTTGGGTAATGACAAAATCAACTTAATTCTAGAAAGAGAGTAATGGGAGAATTTCGTGATTTGTCCACTCTTAGATATCAGCTTTGAGGCATAGCATGCGTGCTTTGAGCAAAATCAAAACCAACAGGAAAGGAACATGCTGCAAATATGTTGAGCACTCTACCCGAACACACTGCGCGTGTTGGGCCATAAGGATTTAATTGCACACCGTACAACGAACAAACCTAATGGCTTATGTGGCGAAATTGCGTATGTAATCCTATTTCATTGTCCTGAAAGTCGAGTAACCTTTTCTCGAAATCGGTGTGCTGAACTTTCGAGCATGTGCGAGTGAATTTCGCACGCAATTTCCATCTAATCGGTCCTCATAATTTTATATGCAATACATAACAAGGAAAAAGAAAGGCATGGACCAAAAGTCTGTCTGTCTATCTCTCTCTCCTTCTACGTCTCTCTCTCCTCCGTATTCTCTTGGGTTCACGGTGATGTAGCATCCATGATCCATGCTTCCTTGCAGGGAAACAGGATAGATGAGGAAGGTGAAAGTGTAGGGTTTGGTGGAGACTTGTCCCCAAGAAACCTCACAAGAACAAGGTAAGGTATGGCCTTCCTCAACTCACTTTCCCCACTGCCCATCCTATTTGCTCACATCCGACCCACCCACCCAACCACCCACCCATTACTTCACTCTCATGGGGGCCTCTCCTGCTTTTAATTTAAAAAGTCATAAATTTATTATATTCATATTGGTACAGTCCTAAACCTTTTAATTATGTAAATTAAATTTTATATCTTTTGATGATTTATCAATATAGCCTATTTGACCAATTTTGCGTTGATGATTTGTGAACTATCAGATTCAAATACCAATTGATTGCTACTTCTTGCTTGAAGAAATTTGAGAGCTTCAACTAGAGCTAGGGCTTTCACTTGTAAAGCAAACGATCGTACTACATTGATAAATCATCAAAAGATTTTAGGATTCAATTGGCACAATTGAAAATTTTAAAATTGAATTAATACAAATGCAATAAGTTTAGAATTTTTTTTGTACTGTTCCTGTTCAATTTCAATTTCAAAATCGAACTACCCCAAATCGAAAATCAAGAATCATGTCATCTGAATCTCCATGCTCGCAACATCCATTTTCAAGATCGGTTGACTTTGCCTTAATCGTCCAGCAGTGCAATGCATCTGCAGTTTTGTATTGTATTTTCCCGATCAAATTTTACTATATTTCGGTTTTGGCAAAAACAAATATTTGGGGGTTCTAATTTCCCCTAGGAGCTTTGGTGGATTTAAATCCCCCCAAATGTGAGGTCACATTAAATCTCCTTAGGGAGCGCGTTGAACCGAGCCTAAGGCCTAAGGCTTATACTTATCTAAGGAACAATGACGCAAATGATTTCTGAACTTTGACTAAATGTACAATATGATTTCTGAACTTTTGATACATGCTCAATGTAATCCCCAAAATATATAAAATGTTGTCTTTCCATTGATTCAACATTGGGGTCTTCTACCAAAAAAAAAAAAACATCAGGGTCTCTACATCCCTAACAAAAGTTGTCACGACAATAGTTTTCTACGTAATACATCCTAAACATAACCATTGTTCTAGAGCCATTTAACCTTATGGTCTAGCAGTCAGAAACCAAATTTAAAATCAAACCGTGCCTTTTAGCAAGAAATCTGGTGTGTTCCACATTGTCATCAAGATGAAAGTCATCTATCCATCATTGCACGACCAAGTCATATCGCAAATAGCGCTTTGGTACTTGGTCATTTTCAAGGATACCATACTACTAATATAACATCAAATTGACCAACTTGGGAGTTTATTCATGAAAGAATCGATGCATTTCCAAGTAGTGGCCATTAGATTAGGCTTGCTTTCTACCTCGCGGTTGTCCCTTTGCTAATTGAAAAGTGAGCCAATCACTTTAGAGATAATATCAAGTCATTTAGAGATACCCGTTATTGCGGATACCTTCTTCTTCGCAGCTCCTTCTTCCATAACCCGAGCTATACACTGAACAATACGACACGTTTGATTGGATATCTAAATAAGCGGGGTATGGTAATCTTGCATGTAACGAGAAATTGCCAGTAGACAGTCGCATGCTCACGTGGTAATGCACGTGCGTTAATGTTCCAATTGATTTGCTAGGAAGCAAGATGACCCTTCCGAAATCAATATAGATTGAAGCGGCAGGAATAGCTAGGTTGATTGCACACGAGATTAAGAAGATTGAGATTTCCTCAATACAATTTTTCGAGTTACTCCCGGTAATTAGACACGATGAATTCGTACATTCCCATAAAAAAAAGATGAACTTATTAGTTTCCCGAACCCATTGATTTACTAATTTTTGGAAAAGGTTTGTTGCTTTAATAATGGATTATGCTTTTTAATTAATTAAGTTGACATAACCAACGAAATCTAAGGCATCGGAAGGCATTCGGAACTTTACTCGCTCCATACTTCTGGTCAATTTTTGGTCACCATAGCTTAATTCTAGTACGCGGAGTTTAGAGATGTGAAACGGACCGACCACGTGGATTCACGTGTGTCTCGTCGTCCGACGTCGTTTTGCCCTTGTCCGTACCTTGACCTCCGCGTTATTTATATGCACGCCGCCGGAGCATCCTCCAAGGACACCACACGAAACGCAAAGCACGAGCTTATCTCGACGTTTGCTGATCGACCGCACTCTCGATCGATCCCGAAATGACGGTACTAATGCAGAACAAGACCAAGACCGAGTGGACGTTCCGAGGCAACGGCGGGCTCATGGCGGCGTCGGCGATCACAGTCCGCGGCGTCCGCATCAGCCGCGTGATGGAGAGCCTCGACGGGGACGACGGCAGAGTCGTCGTCCCGCTCGGCCAGGGGGACCCCTCGACGTTCCTGTGCTTCCGGATGGCACGCATTGTGGAGGACGCCGCCGTCTGAGTTCAACTGCTACGCCCCCACCGTCGGCATTCTTCCCGCTAGGGGGTAATACTGAGGCATGACCTAGAGTGATGATGATTTTATTATCCGTAGTAAGCAACATCAATTATGCAGCAATACACATGCAAATATGTCGATTCTTAGTAAGCTAAGGCTAACTCGAGGTTTTAAAATTTCAATAGGGGATATTGCCGATCATCTCTCGCATGACCACCCTCACAAACTATCACCGGACGATGTCTACTTGACGATGGGAGGCACGTAGGCCATCGGAGTCGTAGTGACGGCTGTCGCCCGCCCCGGAGCCAACGTTTTGCTTTCGAGGCCCGGATACCCGTGCTATGTCGCGCGTGCGGCGCTCTGTGGCCTCAAGGTGAGGTACTACGAGGGCTGGGAGGTTGATCTCGAGCGCGTGGAGGATGTTGCAGACGCGAACACCGCATCGCAATGGTAATCATCAACCTTGGGAATCTGTGTGGAACCGTCTTCAACTACCAGCATCCGAAGGAGGTAAACTAGCTTATGAGCTGTTATAGTGCTAGTGTCACCTGGGCGAGGACAAGCTCTTGCAGCACCTAGAGAGCCAGAACACCAAGCCAGCCTTCCTCGATGGATCGTTTCCAAGAACAGTACGAAGAATCGCATTCTCATAATTGATCGTACCACACCCAATTTAGCTCGGGCATTCAATCTCTTGAGTAGACATACAAATCGCATCAACAAAAAAGCCGATTTTAGCCTGCCGTGACCATCATAAGGAGAGCGGAGCTAGCCCTGCTTTTAAACATCCTCTAAAATGATAATCATCACGTTCATAAATTCCTAGCATAAACAATATGCCGCCAATCCCACGAACCACCCCTTCTACATCTTTCATTCTTCCACCCCCGTGCCACAGAGCCACACTTTTTAGCCCACGGGTATGGGAGAATTCGGACCAAGACACTAGCATGTTAGTTCATAGTCTAGCCTAAATGTGCTATCTAAATCTCTCAGACTATAGAAAAAATTTACGTGTAGCATATAAACGTACTGTTGTCTGGACCAACCCTAACTTTGTTCATTCTTCTCTTATGTTACTTCCAATTAGATCACCGAAACGGCTAGGAAGCTTGGAATTGTGGTGATTGCGGATGAAGTCTACAATCATCTAGCTTTCGGGAATATGCCATTCGTGCCCATGGGTGTTTTTGCATCGATCGCACCCGTCTTGACGATGGGTTCCCTATTGAAGAGGTGGTTAGTCCCCAGCTGGCGACAGCAATTGAATTTCGATCTATTGCAACTGCTTTGCGGTTACGACCTGGTTAGAATTCTAGCTGCGCAGAAAACGGTAGGTTGAGTCAACAACTCCTCGTTTGTGTCTGCTGATGTTGCACTTGTGTGTAATGATCCCATAAGAAATAAATTAAATTAGATTTCGACTGACAGTAACTAGATATTGTTCCATGTATTTTGTTGCTGATCCAGGCAAACAAAAACGGGCAACCCAATAAACAGTTGGTGAATTAAAGAAAAAATAATAATATTGAACGGCGATAGCTAACTCAAATAAGAGTCGGTAACTCAATTCACTCAAAGAACTCTTTATGTAGAGAAAACTCGAGCTCTTATAGTTGGAGTATGTAACTTATGAAAATGGGGTCAAAAAGGGACTTTGAATCTCGTGTTTCGAGAGATCGGTGCGACCACCGCGTGTCCGCCCAGGATAAGCCGGGCACTTGCTGAAGGTCAAGAAGCCGGGCACCCGGCAACCCCGTGCCCAATCGCTTCATCGGATCGGCAGTCCGGGCCTTTGATAATGAACGGGTAACTTTCTCTTATAAAAAGTTCGACTTAAATGTCAAGATGGTCAAGCCATTTTTGAATAACCAAAATGAAACAACCGGAACGAAATAAAAAATAAAATCAGGAAAAACGGCGAATAATCGAACAAGTAAATCATACATGAATTATTGCGGGAAAATAATCCGATCGGTCATAAACTTTTCGATTTTTCTAATTCAGATCCGAATCTCTACGCGAAGTTTCAATGTGAATCCTCCCGACCAGTTTACCTCGGGAACCCGTCACCGTCGGCCGTCCTACGCGGCACGCTATCATGTTAGCACCGAAAGGACTGGGTTGGAATTTTGGTGCAGGTGAATAGGATTAGATAAGAAGAATTGAAAAGTTTAGGATTGAATAAATGGACATTACTTGCAACGAATCTGAGAGTGATTGGATATCGCGCTCTAACTTGTGGACATAGTGATCAGGCCATAATCGTTCCTCCAATTTACGACATCACCATATTCTCTTCTTATTCTCTTCCCCCCCCCTCCCTTTTTGAACAAAATAAAGATTAATTCATAATTAACGTCGTTTCTCTTGAAAGTAAAATAAAAATGGCAAAGAGTCGAAGAGAGAGAGAGAGGAAAGAAGAAATTAAAAAAGAAAAAAATCATAATTCAGATTTTTCTTTCGGATTTTGTGCCCATATAATAAAGGTTTTGCCGCAGGCATAAGCACTGTTCATTCGTTGGGGATTAAACAGAAGTAAATCTTCGTTTTGGGGTGTAATATATTCACAATATGATAAAAAAGGCAATTTGCTGATTAGGAATTTTGAAAAAGGAATCGGAGGAAGAAAGAAAAGAACTCAATCATAGCCTCACCAGTCACCTCACCCCCCGAAGCCCCCACGGCAAACTTCACCAAACCAAATCCTAGGAAGTCCCTCTCAGGGACTATGAAAATAACTCAATCATAGTCTGCAATTTTTTTTTTTTAAAAAAAAGGCAATTCCACAATTTTTAAAAAAGGCGGATCAAAAAGCAAACCCCACCCCACCGGCCTCCTCCCCGCCTGCTCGCAAACCCTAGAATAGAAATCCTCTCAGTCGCCGATTCTCCCCACCCTCTCTCTCTTCTTCCCCCTTTCTCCCCAAGGCGCACATACTCGACGCCATGGCCAGCAAGACCTCCTCGTCGGCGAGGGGAGCCGGCAGAGCGCTCCCGTTGGCGGAGGCGGAGATCAACAGTCGGCCAGCCCCAGGGTAGGCTCGACCAACTCCCTTTTCTTTTCTGTTTTCTTGCCCAAGGATATCTCTCTCTGTGTGTATCGTTTCGTTTTTCGACCGTATACTGCTTGGTTGTGTACACCGATCGGTGTGTACATGTAGATTGATGTTGCTATGTTATGTGATTGCTTTTGAATTTGTGAGCCGGGCTTCTCTTACTCGCGTTTGTTTGTGCATATTGAAATACCGTACCCTCGATCTCAACCACCTTCTTCGTTCTCTCAAGGGTGCTTTACCCACTTAAGGATATCTCGAAGAAGAGGAAGGGAGGCACCAGCAGCTCTGCTCCTGCGGTGCTAGAGCGTCCTCCTCCCCCGGCTTTTACCGTTTTTATGTGAGTGCGCTTAGTTTGATTTGATTGATTGATTGTTTTTTTGTGTGTTACCATTATTCCGCTGTTTGTTTGTTTTTACATGTATGGTTTTATGGGTGGTGACAGGTGTGATTTCAAGAGGAGCAAGGAATGCGAATCTGTTGTGAGTCTCGCTCTCTAATCACCCGCGTTTACTACTATTCTTTAGCTTCCCATCATCACCGCGTTGCAATTCTCGACATTACCGAGTTTTAGGCACTTCTGATCCCAACGGTTTTTTTATTTTACTTGGTTGCAAAAAAATTGGATTGCGAATCGATCAGGGCGATTCGATGTGCGTCTCATTTTCAGTAAGAGAGAAACCAAATTGCTACCGTGCATCTCTCTCTTGCTGCTTTTGCATTCACACTCGCAATTAGGCAGATACCGGTCTCTCTTTGTCGTTTTCGGATTACCTCGATGCTCTTCGGTCTTATAGCTTTCTGATGACTAATTTGCCTTAGCAGTCTCAATTCTCAGACCATAATTTGTTGTGCTTGAAATGGTGTGCAGGTCGAAAAAGCTGCAGAGGATAAATGGAACTCGATGTCTGCAGCTGTAAGATGTCACTTGTCATTGCAGCATTAGCTCACAAAAGCTGTGAAAAACCCAAGAAAAATACCAACCTATGTGAATACAATGTTGATTCTGCCTACATTTTATGCAGGAGAAAAGTCCATTTGTGAAAAAAGCCTCGGAGATGGTGGCAGCCATGGACGAAGCTGCGGAATTCTATGAAACGATGATGAATGCCCCGAAAGCAACGGCAGCAGCTGCTCCTCCTACGAAAGCTGCAACTGGTGGCCCAGTGGAGCAATGAACGAACTTCTCAGGAGTTCTTTCTTTGCTTTGCACATTTTGTTCATATACAGGTTCTTGATTTTGGGCAAACCTTAGTGTTCCTGTTAGTTTGATATTATTGCGTCTGAGCTGGGCATATGATATGCCTGCGTTCTTAGTATCCTCCTATAGATTCTTGGCCGGAAAACCTGCATTATTTTTTGTTGTCCAAAGGGCCAGGATTCAGAGAACATCCGCTTATGTCATATTTGTTGATGTGGCTTGAGCTGTGACAGCTAGTAGACTTGCGAGCATTGATGTTTTGCTGAATGAGAGTGGGATTACCTGGTAGAGGCTGTAAGAAAGCAACAAACACATGGAAAATGAGGAGTGTGTGCGGATGAAGTCTACAATCATCTAGCTTTCGGGAATATGCCATTCGTGCCCATGGGTGCTTTTGCATCGATCGCGCTCGTCTTGACGATGGGTTCCCTATTGAAGAGGTGGTTAGTCCCCAGCTGGCGACAGCAATTGAATTTCGATCTATTGCAACTGCTTTGCGGTTACGACCTGGTTAGAATTCTAGCTGCGCAGAAAACGGTAGGTTGAGTCGACAACTCCTCGTTTGTGTCTACTGATGTTGCACTTGTGTGTAATGATCCCATAAGAAATAAATTAAATTAGATTTCGACTGACAGTAACTAGATATTGTTCCATGTATTTTGTCGCTGATCCAGGCAAACAAAAACGGGCAACTCAATAAACAGTTGGTGAATTAAAGAAAAAATAATAATATTGAACGGCGACAGCTAACTCAAATAAGAGTCGGTAACTCAATTCACTCAAAGAACTCTTTATGTAGAGAAAACTCTAGCTCTTATAGTTGGAGTATGTAACTTATGAAAATGGGGTCAAAAAGGGACTTTGAATCTCGTGTTTCGAGAGATCGGTGCGACCACCGCGTGTCCGCCCAGGATAAGCCGGGCACTTGCTGAAGGACAAGAAGCCGGGCACCCGGCAACCCTGTGCCCAGTCGCTTCATCGGATCGGCAATCCGGGCTTTGATAATGAACGGGTAACTTTCTCTTCTAAAAAGCTCGACTTAAATGTCAAGATGGTCAAGCCATTTTTGAATAACCAAAATGAAACAAACGGAGCGAAATAAAAAAGAAAATCAGGAAAAACAGCGAATAATCGAACAAGTAAATCATATATGAATTATTGCGGGAAAATAATCTGATCGGTCATAAACTTTTCGATTTTGCTAATTCAGATCCGAATCTCTATGCGAAGTTTCAATGTGAATCCTCCAGACCAGTTTACCTCGGGAACCCGTCACCGTCGGCCGTCCTACGCGGCACACTATCATGTTAGCATCGAAAGGACTGGGTTGGAATTTTGGTGCAGGTGAATAGAATTAGATAAGAAGAATTGAAAAGTTTAGGATTGAATAAATGGACATTACTTGCAACGAATTCGAGAGTAATTGGATATCGCGCTCTAACTTGTGGACATAGTGATCATGCCATAATCGTTCGTCCAATTTACGGCATCACCATATTCTCTTCTTATTCTCTTTTTTTTCCCCCTTTTTGAACAAAATAAAGATTAATTCATAATTAACGTCGTTTCTCTTGAAAGTAAAATAAAAATGGCAAAGAGTCGAAGAGAGAGAGAGGAAAGAAGAAATTAAAAAAGAAAAAAATCATAATTCAGATTTTTCTTTCGGATTTTGTGCCCATATAATAAAGGTTTTGCCGCAGGCATAAGCGCTGTTCATTCGTTCGGTATTAAACAGAAGTAAAAAAAAATGAATATGTTAACCTAACATCTTCGTTTTGGGGTGTAATATATTCACAATGTGATAAAAAAGACAATTTGCTGATTAGGAATTTTGAAAAAGGAATCGGAGGAAGAAAGAAAAGAACTCAATCGCAGGAAGTTCGGTTGATGAAGGTTGAAGAAGTGTTGTGGGGGAGGCAAAAACGCGGGACGTGACTAGGTTTCTGGTTACGGAGATGTGAAGGACATACCCAGTTGGCCATCCAAGGCTCTATTTTGTTCCGCAAAAAATTAAATAATCTAGAAAATATTTTTTTAAAATAATTTTTCGTATCACTTGAAATAATTAATCAATAAAAAATACTTTCATTATCGATAATAATTTATGCCTGGATATTTTCATAGGCGATGAAAATATCTTTCGTCCGTTCATTCATTTTCAGGCAATAAAAGCCATTATTTTTAGGTAAAATATTTTCTGAATCATTCATCTTTCTGCGAAACAAACACTCGTTGGTCGGCAATTGCCGCCGTCAAATCGAAATTATTTTCGGATTTTCTCCGGAAAAATTTGCGGCGCATTAGCTCGTGGCACGATTGTTCGGGTATATGACCCAAATCGAATCGAACCATCAAGATCCCAAACTTTTTTCTTAATGCCCAAACCGAAACGGGACCCGATCCTACTTTTTTTTTGGGTCGGTTTAGGTTTTTTTGGCACCCCTAGTCTCCACCAGCCACCGCTCGTTATTGACGTCAATTGTGCCGCCACATCCCTTTGCCATCTCTGTAGCACAACTTCGGCCCTCTCCAACCTTTGATCGCTTGTTGCTCTTTATTTGGTGCCCTCTCTATTACTGAAATTATATAGTTTTGGACGAAAAGAGGGTCTTTATAAAAAAGAGGAGTACGACTTCTCCCTCGCACGCACGCTTCATCCCCAAACTTCACCAAACCAAACCCTAGGAAGTCCCTCTCAGTCAGCCGCCGATTCTCCCTCCCTCTCTCTTCTTCCCCGTTTCTCCCCAAGGCGCTACATGGCCAGCAGGACCTCCTCGTCGGCGAGGGGAGCCGGCGGAGCGTTCCCGTTGGCGGAGAACAACAGTCGCCCAGAGTAGGCTTCATCAATTCCCTTTTCTTCTCTTCTTTTTTCCCAAGGATATCTCTCTCTCTCTGTTTTTCCTTTCGTTTTTCGACCGTATACTGCTTGGTTGTATACACCGATCGGTGTGAATTTGTGAGCCGGGCTTCTCTTACTCGCGTTTGTTTGTGCATATTGAAATACTCTTCGTTCTCTCAAGGGTGCTTGACCCGCGGAAGGTTATGTCGAAGAAGAGGAAAGGAGGCACCAGCAGCTCTGCGCCTGCGGTGCTAGAGCGTCCTCCTCCCCCTGCTTTTACCGTTTTTATGTGAGCGCGCTTAGTTTGATTTGATTGATTGATTGTTTTTTTCGTGTGTTACCATTATTCTGCTGTTTGTTTGTTTTTACATGTATGGTTTTATGGGCGGTGACAGGAGTGATTTCAAGAGGAGCAAGGAATGCGAATCTGTCGTGAGTCTCGCTCTCAAATCACCTCACCCGCGTTTACTATTCTTTAGCTTTCCATCATCACTGCATTGCTATTCTCGACATTACCGAGTTTCAGGCACTTCTGATCCCAACAGCTTTTTTTTTTTTACTTGGTTGCAAAAAAATTGGATTGCGAATCGATCAGCGTGATTCGATGTGCATCATCCAACCGTCTCATTTTCAGTAAGAGAGAAACCAAATTGCTACCGTGCATCTCTCTTGCTGCTTTTGCATTCACACTCGCAATTAGGTAGATACCGGTCTCTCTTTGTCGTTTTCGGATTACCTCGATGCTCTTCGGTCTTATAGCTTTCTGATGACTAATTTGCCTTAGCAGTCTCAATTCTCAAACCATAATTTGTTGTGCTTGAAATGGTGTGCAGGTCGAAAAAGCTGCAGAGGATAAATGGAACTCGATGTCTGCAGCTGTAAGATGTCACTTGTCATTGCAACATTAGCTCACAAAAGCTGTGAAAAGCCCAAGAAAAATATCAACCTCTGTGAATGCAATGTTGATTCAGCCTACATTTTATGCAGGAGAAAAGTCCATTTGTAAAAAAAGCCTCGGAGATGGTGACAGCCTTCAACAGAGCTGCGGAATTCTATAAAATGATTACGAATGCCCGAAAACAACTGGTGGTCCAATGGAGTAATGAACTTCTTAGAAGTTTATCCTTTGCTTTGCACGTTTTGGGGCATTCGTAATCATTTTATAGAATTCCGCAGCTCTGTCGAAGGCTGCCACAATCTCCGAGGCTTTTTTTACAAATGGACTTTTCTCCTGCATAAAATGTAGGCTGAATCAACATTGTATTCATAGAGGTTGGTATTTTTCTTGGGCTTTTCACAGCTTTTGTGAGCTAATGCTGCAATGACAAGTGACATCTTACAGCTGCAGACATCGAGTTCCATTTATCCTCTGCAGCTTTTTCGACCTGCACACCATTTCAAGCACAACAAATTATGGTCTGAGAATTGAGACTGCTAAGGCAAATTAGTCATCAGAAAGCTATAAGACCGAAGAGCATCGAGGTAATCCGAAAACGACAGAGAGACCGGTATCTGCCTAATTGCGAGTGTGAATGCAAAAGCAGCAAGAGAGAGATGCACGGTAGCAATTTGGTTTCTCTCTTACTGAAAATGAGACGGTTGGATGATGCACATCGAATCACGCTGATCGATTCGCAATCCAATTTTTTTGCAACCAAGTAAAAAAAAAAACTGTTGGGATCAGAAGTGCCTGAAACTCGGTAATGTCGAGAATAGCAATGCAGTGATGATGGAAAGCTAAAGAATAGTAAACGCGGGTGATTTGAGAGCGAGACTCATGACAGATTCGCATTCCTTGCTCCTCTTGAAATCACTCCTGTCACCACCCATAAAACCATAATTAGTTGTTCTTGAAATGGCGTGCAGGTCACTAAAGCTGCAGAGGATAAATGGGACTCGATGTCTGAAGCTGTAAGATATCACTTGTCATTGCAGCATCAGCTGACAAAAGCTGTGAAGACCAAGAAAAAAATCAACTGCTATGCATACAATATTGATTCGGCCTACTTTTTATGCAGGAGAAAATTCCATATGAAATAAAAGCCTTGGAGACCAGCGCAGCCTTTGACAGAGCTGTGGAATTCTATAAAATGATGATGAATGTCCCGAAAGCTACAACTGGTGGTCCAATGATGTAATGAACTTCTCAGTTCTTTCTTTGCTTTGCACGCTTTGATAAAATTAGGTAACTTCTATGGTGACTCGTATTTTCAGCCTCTTAAAAAAAGAGGTTCTTGATTTGGGGAAACCTTAGTGTTCCTGTTAGTTTGGTATTATCGCGTCTGAGCTGGGCATATGATATGCCTGCGTTCTTAGTATCCTCCTATAGATTCTTGGCTGCAAAGCCTGCATTATTGTTTGTTGTCCAAAGGGCCAGGTTTCAGAACACATCCGCTTATGTCATATTTGTCGATGTGGCTTGAACTGTGACAGCTAGTAGACTTGCGAGCATTGATGTTTTGCTGAATGAAAGTGGATTACCTGGCAGAGGTTGTAGGACAGCAACAAACGCGTGGAGACAACGAAAGAAACCAATTATCGGTAGTTGGACTATTATGATTGGAATTATAGAGATCATCATCATTCTTGCTGCATAGCTTAACCAGATGTCGGTGCTCGCTCCAGATCCTGCGATAGTCACCGTTATTTGAGATATAATGCGAGGTGCATCTAAATAGACAACCTATAACAAGGGTCATTTTCAAAATTGTTGCAGTCAAAAGTTCTGTTGCAATACATAATACAAAAGAGTAAAGCTATTGAGATATTCGGATGGGGGAAAGATTGTTGCTTCAGATGTGACATACAAATATAAAAATCATGCAATTGCTTCACTTGAAACATTCAGAGACGATCTTTTGAGGAGCCTACTCTCTCTAAATATTCATCCGTGAGTATCATTTGGTTCGATAAGCATGCCATGGAGCAGAGTTTTGCAAATAGGAACTGATGTAGAGCTTTGACCTTCATATCTTTATTCAGTGTCATCCAATACCATAAGTATGATCATGGCGCATTCAAATAGAGTTCAGAAGGTACCAGCTAAGCTGAATAATTTCGTATCCTTTTGATCCATGGTGGTTGACTTCTCAATATCGCATTTTCCGAAGATAATGCAAGTGCCCCATAGAACTGTCAGAAGCATTACCGTCGAGCCAGCGAGCAGGCCCATCCCGACAGAGACCTGGCTTTGAGCATCTTCTGTGCTCGCAGAGGCACCAGATGCTACAAATTAAATGGATGTTAAACCGGCATAAGCCATTAATTATTCAATTCAACATGCTGAAAGGAATGACTTTAGGACTAGCTGATGAAGCCAATGAAGCTGGACAACCTCAGTCGTCAAGAGCGATCAATTAAACCAAGCCAATATTCTAGAGAATATATTAGTCATTGGTGGGATTATGCTGCCCCATATATATAGCAGTAACAAGTTCATGTGGAAAAAAAATGTCTTTACAGCCTGCATATGCAGCAGAAAATCATGACATATGGCTAAGAATTTATAAGGAACAACATTCTCCGTCCTTGCTGTCTCCTTTCCACAAGCCAACAGGACAACCTTCCTGAATTGCATCAAGACTTTCCATTTCATGGCAGAAACAGTAATTCTCACAAAAATGATTTAATGGGAAAAATGCTATATTGCAATGTCATTAACTGAACAATGGATTTATAATTGCATGTTCTTGTTTAGAAACCACGGCTTTATACTTGAGATACGATGACTCGTGATGGATGTCATACAAATGTTAGACTCTATGTACGTTGTCTATAATGCTTAGGCATTTCCAAACTTGGTATTTACTTGCCATACAAGACTCGAGCAATGACCTGGTGTCACTGCACATATGGTTGAAGGCACGGTTTGTCATTGTCCAAAGGGGACTAGGATTGGAACTCTAATGCAGAGGGTCCGTTGCTTCTTGTGCAGCAAGTTTTGGAGCTTCTGTCATTGCTTCAAAATGAAGGTGAGTTGCTGCTGCATACCATGCCAAATTACTACATAATTACAAACTCATTTCAAGTAAAGATGATGCACGTGAGTAAATGCTACGGGTATGGACATCAAGTAACACCCATATAGCATATGAGATGGATCACTTCAGACATCAAATACAACAGCCATGTAATACTTCTCTGGATCCAGAATGATAACAGTATTTGCAACATAGCATGTGAATAATTCTATGTAGCTTTCAAGTTAAAAGGATAAATTAAAGTTTAAGCATCCAATTTTGTTCATTTGACACAAAGTATCATTTGCAACAACAACATCAAAGTCGAAAGACGGGTTGATCCGGTTATTCTCAAAACATTACCCAAATTTTACCTTGTCGTCTATACTATCATAGAAAGAAAAGAAGACCTCTTACTTTTAAGGGCCTCGATCATTTCTTTTCTCCGGTAGGGGTAGGTCTTTAATTGCTTTATCGTACAAATATGATGTCTACGACAAACGCGAAAGTTCATAACTGTGTTTTACCTCTAGTGCGTTTCAATAGTAAAAATTCGGAAATGTTCCACCCCCACGACAACGTCCCTAAAAATTTTCGAATCTTGAAATAATTTGCTCTATTCACGTGTATCACGCTTTCTTTGTACTTTGCATTTCTATTAATAATTTCTTCTCATGATTAAATGATTCGAGTGTTTCATATTTCTATTACTTGCGCACATCTTGCTAGTATTGTGAACGAACGAACGAACAAGCTCTTAAATCTGCATCAATGATGGCCAGTCGAGTTACAACTTACAAGGCAACTCGATATCGTCAATTTCATGCCTATACTTTCTACAGGAAAAAGCAAAAAAATTCAGGAGCAGCTCCCCGAGAAAGAATTGAAAAGTCCATTACATGGAAATTGGGCTTGCTCTCTACGCTCGAGCACTTGTCCCTTCCCAAATTGAAGTGAACAATTTGAGTTCGTCTTTTCTCTTAGTCACTTGCAGGTCCGTCACGTTACTGATCACTGCCCAACAATCTTAGCAAACAAGTGCTTCATGCCACTTAAAAAATGTGTATTTCAGGCAATTAAAAAAAGACTGAGAAGTGAAGTCCTTAACAATTTTCTTTTGCATCCATTCGGCTTATTTTAATTGGATCACATCATGGAGCAAACGTATTTGTAGTATTGTCTTGCGTCAAATAATATCATCAAGATGTCAAAATCAGAGAGCAAGGACAAAGGCGGCGGCCATCCCTAATTCATTTTCTCGAGGGGACGGCCAGGGCAGTCGTTCCTAAAAGGGCCCGTCGATGGGCTTTTTGCAAAGCAATCGCCATGTCTCTTCAACGCGTCGTCGCAGTTTCTGAACTTTACAAGGGATGGTATTTGCTCGCCACCTCGTGCCCGTTCTCTAGTTCGGGAGCGACGGCGATTTCCAATTTCAACTCGAGTCGAGATGATTATATTTTGTCGATGCAGCGAGAGAATAGAAAGACGCGAGACTTCTAATACAAGCCAAGGATTTAACGAGGGATCTTCGTCAAATCTAATGATCCAATGAGACATCCAACGTCAAACCGCAAAAACATCACCCATGACGCTATATGCCTTTCATGTTGGATCTTTCCAACCATAATTCGTCCCAAAATGATACTTGATGTCCCCTAAATCGTGCGAATTTGTGTCGATTCCTCCCCGTGCGCTCCCCTCCCATCCCTTCCTTGCTCTCCAAGATCGTATAGACCGACAAGGTTGACCTTTGGACACCTCTCGGGTCCAATTAATGCCACGTCACATTTTTTTGTCCCGATCTCTTCTCTCTCTATATATGTATGTACGTACGTGGTATTCACGAGAATTAAATCCTTGATTTAATACTCTCTGGCCCCACCTCCAAATCTTTTTACTGGTGGGGCCGCGTGCCTGTAGGGCCCATCCGTACTTAATTTGTCCACCCGCCCCTCTTTCCCCGAGCCCCAACGTGCTCGGACAGTCGCCCGTGCGCGTCTGCGATCGCTGAATGGGGGGTAGGAATCGAAGCGAATCAAATCTTAGCCGGAGAGATATCATAGATAATGTAGACACCTCTACACTAGTCGTTTTGTCGTGATTTGCTAAAACATGTAAAGTCTCTTCCCTTTCTTGTTTAAATCATTTTCGATAGCTAGCAGATTAAATTATCGTTGTATGGATTTGTCGAATCGCCCGTTCACATCACACGAGGCTCGTCTCGTTGTGCCGTTTGGTGAAAACAGTGCGGTGCACGCGCGCCGAGTGCAGCGCAGTCACCAACCTGACGTTTTTTTTGCTTTGTTTTCTTTGAAGAGTGGGTGCGAGAGAGCGGCGGTGCAGGTGCTCTTCAGCCAACAGATACAGTCACGTGTTGGATCTTCTTCGTGTTATATTGCGAAGACAACATGTGCTCATAATTACGGTCTTTTTGCATGGATCCGTACTGACAAGTGGCCCCGAGATACTTATTAAGCATGTTTAATTTGGGATCATTGAATTTTTAACCAATTAATTTCCAAATTTATTGATATATAGTGGCATCGGCTCGTGATTTATGGGATCCCGTGCCCCCTTGTCTTTATTTTCCATGTATAGAAACGTGCGATGCATTATCTTTTCCATGACTGGTTCGGCGATTTGTGAAAATGGTGCATTCACATTTCAGAATTCCCGATAAGCCGCGGCAAGGTGGCCGCTTCATTGGACACTCCCGATATCTATGTCGGAGTTGAATCTTCCGTCGTCTCGATCCTGACTTTCTACCGCCATTAGACTTCAAGATCACAAGTTTATTGTCTTGTACAGTTGGATGATATTAGCAATAATATGATTACCCACTTAAGTGGAATTCGAAACATATAGAAAGAAATGATTTCTTTGCATATCCACATATATCACGCCTTCTTTATACTTTGCATTTCTATTAATAATTTCTTCTCATTATTAAATGATTTGAGCGTTTCATATTTCAATTACTTGCGCACATCTTGCTAATATTGTGAACGAACGAACGAACGAACGAACGAACGAACGAACAAGCTCTTAAGTCTGCATCAATGATGACCAATCGAGTTACAACTTACAAGGCAACTCTATATCGTCATTTTCATGCATATACTTTGTAACATGTTAGCCTTTCATCCCATGTTAATTAAGAAAGTCTTTCTGCTTCCTCTTAGCAAGCTTCGCGAATGAAAAAGATAAGAGAGAGAGGGAGAGTTGGACGTTAAAATCAAAGAAGCTCATCAGTGAAAAACGAAAAAGGGGAAAAGAGAGGGGAGTGAAAATTTTGGTGTGTAGCCATTTCAGACATCATCAACTGTGCATTGCAACGCTAGGTAACTATTCAAGCCCATTACTTATATTTAATCAAAGTAATTTTTGAAGTTAGGTCGGTTATGTGAATTTTGACCTCGGAGGTTTGATTGAAGAGTTATCGAGTTGCGGATACATATATATATTATATATATATATATATATATATATATATATATATGCAAACGAAAATTTATGGTGTTGTGGAGCTATAAGGTATGATGAAAATCGATCCTGAAATACGGATTAATCATAACGAAATTTCAATGTTTCCTGTTCGAGTTACACACTGTGCATTGCAACGCTAGGTAAGTATTCAAGCCCATTACTTTTGTTTAATCGAAGTAATTTTTGAAGTTACGTCGGTTATGTGAATTTTGAACTAGGAGGTTTGATTGAGGAGTTATCGAGTTGCGGATATATATATATATATATATATATATATATATATATATGCAAAGGAAAATTTATGGTGTTGTGGAGCTATATGGTATGATGAAAATCGATTCTGAAATACGGATTAATCATAACAAAATTTCAATGTTTCGTGTTCGAGTTACACACTGTGCATTGCAATGCTAGGTAAGTATTCAAGCCCATTACTTGTTTAATCGAAGTAATTTTTGAAGTTAGGTCGGTTATGTGAATTTTGACCTCAGAGGTTTGATTGAGGAGTTATCGAGTTGCGGATATATATATATATATATGCAAAGGAAAATTTATGGTGTTGTGGAGCTATAGGGTATGATGAAAATCGATTCCGAAATACAGATAAATCATAACGAAATTTCGATGTTTCGTGTTCGAGTTACACACTGTGCATTGCAACGCTAGGTAAGTATTCAAGCCCATTACTTGTTTAATCGAAGTAATTTTTGAAGTTACGTCGGTTATGTGAATTTTGAACTAGGAGGTTTGATTGAGGAGTTATTGAGTTGCGGATATATATATATATATATATATATATATATATATATATATGCAAACGAAAATTTATGGTGTTGTGAAGCTATATGGTATGATGAAAATCAATTCCGAAATACGGATTAATCATAACAAAATTTCGATGTTTCGTATTCGAGTTACACATGTTGGACAAAGATAAACGTTCGTTATAAAGGAGTTTCTTCGTTAGTACATAGAAATCGTTTTATCAGCAAACAAGCGTAGTTTAGTCAAGTAGTTCGTTAGATTAGTGCATTACTCAGAAATTGATATCGTTTTTCTATTAAATTCATAAGAATACGATTGTGTCGGCTTTACTACCGTCGTAGGTTGGTTTTTAGCATTCTCAAGTGTGTAGTGCTATCTCTTTTTCAAGTTTGTCAACTCATATTTTAAAAGTGATATGAATTAGATATATTATGACTTACAAAATAACATTTTTATTGCATAAAAACTGGATCAAGCATTTACTACCATTTTGTCTATTTGAAATAGAACATTACCTATCGATTATAATTTAAATTTATTACTTGGTTTGCAAAATATTGTTATGAAAGAATTATGAAAAGATCTTACCTTTGAATATGGTTTATAAAAGGTTCTATGTTTGATGAATTGAATCGTCAAAAGTGATATGATTTGGTTTTTGAACCGGAGTTTGATATGGTTCCCGGTTTTGGTCATGAGTTATCGGAGATTGAGGTTGATGGATTATGCCCATGTCGCCATGATTGGAACCCATTGATGGGTAAGTACGCATATTGTTATTAGAATGTTCTTCTAGACCAAACCACTGGCTGATATTGGTGGAGACCTAGCCAATGGAGTAAATTTAGTCATCTTTGTCACAGGCGTTAAGCGTAATCATAGTTAGATATTGAGTATTAGATTAGTCAATGGAATGAACCATTGATATTTGACTTGAAAGAGATTAATCAATGGAATTGACCATTGATGATTGATTTGTCATTGTTGATTATTGATATGATATAAAGACATAGTCTACTTTTGATATTTTACGTATATCGTATTCTAAATTTGAGATTGATGAGTTATGATATCATATTATAAAAAATGCACAATGAATGTTTGATTTGTTTAGAAGAGATCTACTCACTGAGTTATGGTTGCTCATTCCATTCATCTTACTTGCTTTTTAGGGTATGACGAGAGCGTTATCATTATTAGGAGTACATTTTGATAGTAGAGATTTTTGGATATGAGTTATATGTGACTATGATGAACTTCTTACTTAGTTATTTGTTGGAGATATAAAAATATATCTTTTTGATGGATTATAGAAATTTCGATATTATAATCATATGACTCTTTTATCATATATATATATATATATATATATATATATATATATATATACACGTGTGTGTGTGTTTGTATGGAAGGACGGCTATACCATTATGCCTGCGCTCGTAGAGTTGGCGATGCGACAAACTTTCTATAAGGAAAAGCCAAAAAATTTAGGAGTAACTCCCAAGAACGAACGAAAAGTCCATTACATGGAAATTAGGCTTGCGCTCAACGCTCGAGCACTTGTCCTTCCCAAATTGAAAAGATCAATTTGAGTTCGTCTTTCTCTTAGTCACTTGCAGGTCCATCACGTTATCGATCACTGCCCAATAATCGTAGCAAAGAAGTGCTTTATGCCACCTAAAAATGCGTATTTCAGGCAATTATAAAAAAGACTGAGAAGGTGAAGTCGTTTCCAAAGAGTAAAAAGTATATTTTTCTCAAAAATTCATTCAAGCTTATCCTAATACGATCACATCATGGAGTAAAACATGTCTATAGGCTTTAAATTTGTTCGACCTAACTCTAGTTTGCGTCAAAATATATATGATCAAGATGTCGAATTGACAAAATTCTAAAGGGGCTATCTAGGGGACAAGGCAGCCATCCCTAATGCATTTCTCTGAGTCGTTCCTAAAGGCCCGATGATGGGCTCCGCAGAGCAATCGCCATTTCTCTTCGGGAGCAGACTAGGCGACGTGCCGTCGTCATCGCCGATTATCTCATTAGGAATTGTTTTGCACAGTTTTTGAACTTTTAGAGACGTTTTTGCTCGCGGCTCACGTCCATTCTCTAGTCGGGGAATGGCGGGCATTTCCGACTTCGACTTGGGTTGAGACGATATTTTGTCGACAGAGTGTGAGAAGATAAAAGACGCAAGGCTTCCATTACAAGCCGAGGCGTCGAGAGGGCTTCTTCCACAAAAAAACTAACGGAAAATCCAACATCAGCTTTCATTTCACGTTGGATCTTTCCAAGCAAAAATCGTCCTTAAACAATGGAGGAAAAGATGACCATAATGTCTTCTCAGTGGTGCAAAGCTGTCGATTCCCCCGGGTGCGCTCCCCTCCCTTCCTTGCTCTCCAAGATTGTATAGACCGACAAAGTTGACCTTCGGAGACCTCTCGTGCTGGGTCGTCAAATGAGCAGATCAGATCGGGCTAAAAATGATCTGGCCCATATTGATCCATTTACATGCAAGGCCACGTCACTTTCCTTGTCCTAATTTATTTACCACCCGTGGTTAATTTACCCAGATGATCTCGCTCTACCCTCTTTTCCCCAAGCCCCCAACGTGTTCAGATATTCAGGAATTCAAGGCAATCATACGATTTAACAATGTCCTAGCCGGAGAGATATCATAGATAATGGAGCCTACACTCGTCTTTTTGTCGTGATTTGCAAAGAGTTACGTAAAGTCTCGGCGCTTTTTCTTCTTCCTTTTTTGACGATTAGCAGATTAAATTGCTGCTGTTTGATTTGTCGAATCACTGGCTCGCATCACGTGAGATTCGTCTCTTTGTGCCATTTGGTGGAAACGATGCATCGAGTGCATTGGAGTCGCCAACCTGACGTTTTTCTCTTTGTTTTCTTTGAAGAGTTGGTGCGAGCAGCAGCAGCGGTGCAGCCAACAGATACGGTCACGTGTCGATTCTTCTTCACTTTTATATTTGTGAAAACAACGTATACTCGTAATTAGGATCCTGATCGTACTGACAAGTGATCCCGAGATACTTGTTAAGCATGTTTAATACAGAGCCGTTGGATTTTCGACCAATTGATTTTCAAATTTGTCGAAATAAAGTGGCTTCGGCTCGTGATTTATGAGATCCCATATCCCCCGTCCCCATTTTCCATGGATAGAAACGTGTGATGTATTATCTTTTTCATGATTGTTCGGCAATTTGTGAAAATAGTGTATCCACATTTCAGGATTTTTCGATAAGCCGTGCCAAGGTGGCCCCTTTGTTGGACACTTCCGATATCTATGTCGGAGTTAAATCTCCCGTCATCTCGACCTCGACTTTTTACTGCCATTAGACTTCCAGATCACAGGTCATCATTTTGTAGAGCTGGGTAATATTGGCAATGATATGATTACCCACTTGAGTGGAATTCAAAAAATGAAAATGCAAATGAAAAAATGAATTTTTTTTTTGTTTCCTTGACTCTACATTTCACTAGGAATTAATCGCAAACTAAGTTATAAAAAATCATGGGATGATCCGAAAAATCCCGTTTAATATTAGGACAATGCTTAGCGTGCTAAAAAAACGGACCTTGATGCTCATTGTGATCAACTTCAAGATCCGGAAAAGACGGAACGTATATAGAAATCAATATATTAAGTAATACAACCGACTGTAATTGCAGGTTCTAACAAGTATATCATATTGAATTGCGATCAAAATTCAAATGTTTGGATTCTGTTCCTCTCGTTTTTTATTGTTGGAACTGTAGTAGAGTGTAGGGGTTATGAGAATAAGCGATCAAGGGTATTGATGAACTTTTTAGGAGACATGAGATTAAACAATAAATGACTGCAATTGATCCAATTAAGTAAGTAATTCCTTCAACTCAAGCTGTATTTAAAGCAACAGACACACGGTACATCGGATCGATCAAAACCGGCCTTCCTAGATACATGACGTCTAGTGACATGAGATTCATAACGCGATCTATAGTAGTGATCAGAAGATGTGTTAAACGGACGGGTCAGGATAAAAAATGATTTGACCCAAATTGACCCATTTCCTCGCCATACAAATCTAGTGAACTTTATTTGACCCAACCCGACTCATATTGCTAAAATACTTTCATATTTAAATCTCAATATAAGGAAACTCATGAGGTCGCGAGGATGAGAAGGAACAAAGAGAGAGTAGTAAAGGCGGGTTGAATCTAAGTAAATTGTGAAGTTGTTTAACAATCATATTATTTTGAATTTTATCATTCTAAACTCATTTGTAACCACCTTACCAAAAAAAAAAAACTCGTTTGTGACTTATTTACTGAATGTAACTAATTCAAATAACAACTCGGCTCATTAAATATAGATAAAAAATGGATTTATGACTCGTTTTTATAAGTCTGATGACCTGATCACAGTCACATGGTGTCTTTCCCAAGAGTCAGCCGTAGCACGAGCCGCTTTGCCCCAGCCATTTGTCACAGGCCGGCAGTTCTTTAGCCGTGGAATAGCTCGTGCGACGCCTAATGTGTCGGTCATATCAGACCAGCCCTCGTTCATTAGCGGTTCCAGATAACAATACGGCGAATAGCTTCCTTGTATCGGATCATACCACGCCCAGTATAATCTCGGGCGTTTAGTCCATCGAGGGAGATACATAGATCTTATTTACGTACGACAACTGATTTTGGCTTGCCGCTGGAACTTCTAGCACCGACCGTCCTGACACCACTCCCACAACCCAGTTATATTTCATTTCTTCTACGTCCTCACTCTTCATCCGATAATCGTCTTTGTCTGATTAACCCCAAGCATCACTCACAGGGATACAAGAATACGGTCCGCCACACGTAGCTCACAAAACGACGGTACTTTATCAGCGTCCGAAGCTCGCGGGATCTATTTAGACGGCCACCGCTGCAACAGCCAGAGCACCCCAGACATACGAGAAAAACAAGGACGCGCTCGTCTGTTTCCATCTTTCCATCGCCGGGAAGAGGACGACGACGACGGCGAAGCGGGCGAGCATGGAGAACGGGGCGCCGGTCTGGAAGTTCCGGGGCAACGAGGGGCTATCCGCCGCGTCGGCGATCACCGTCCGCGGCATCCTCTGCCAGCTCATGGCCAATCTCGACGCCGGCGACGGCCGCGCCGTGGTCCCGCTCGGCCACGGCGATCCCTCCGCCTTCCCTTGCTTCCGCACGGCCCCCGTCGCCGAGGACGCCGTCGTCGACGCCGTCCGCTCCGGCGAGTTCAACTGCTACGGCCCGACCGTCGGTATCCTTCCCGCCCGGAGGTAAGAAGCGGTGCCGTTCGAGATTGTCAGGATTAGATTTCTCGTTCACGTTCGGGACCTTTTTTGGCTGAATCAGAAGGGGAATAGGGGGAAAGTAGTGAGAAGAGAGTGAGAATTTGGGATGAGGCTTGGGAGGTAGAAAGTTGGTAGAGTTTTCTGAGTGCACTACTAGGACGCTCTGAAACGGTGGAGAACTTGGGGATTCGTCAGGCCAATGCTTGCATCTGTTGAAATGATGGGCGACGATTATAGCTGAATGTTGTTCTTTTTTCCAGCCGGTATATCTGCGAGCTACGGTATCTTTTTCGAGGGATTAGTTCTGCATCACGTGTAATCTTGAGACGAACAGATGATATCGTGCTCTGTACAAGCTTGGCGATCGCATGGACTGGCTCGTATGCTTCTTACGGTCGGGACCGTTTGTTTAGCTGAGCGTGTCATATTCCCCAAGCATGTTATTTTGCATCCTCGATCTTCCTAGTACCTACGAGTCCATTGTTGATGCGTTTAAGGTGCCGGCGGCGTCGTGTACTTAAAAATGCCGGGATTTACATCCATGTGGTCATGCAAGATTTAAGAAATCGTATAGTTTAAATGGTCAATGATTGAGAGGCTGATGAGTGGCTAGTGTGAAAGGCAACTCAATTTGAGGTTTTTGGACCTTATTGTGTATTCTGTTTCTGTCGCGAGACTGCAAGGGGGTCGAATGCAAAATGCATAGTCCTGGCAGTTGTTTTGCTTCATGCATACTAACCATTTGGTTTATTGATGGTTGTATCTTAATGTCATAGTAGCTGTTATTGCCGATCAATGTCAACTGTCTCGTCAATCAACTTGGATCATCATATTGCTAGCAAAAACAGTATGTTGAAAACAGAGTATAAAAAATGGGACCCAGCTTTAGTGACTACAAGAAGTGGTCATTGTCAATTGTCTGGATAACGATTGAATTTTGTGTAAAGGCCGCCATGACTATGTTGATCTAGGTGCTTTCTGTAGGCTGAATAGCAATTTATTTCCAGACCACACGTTCAAGTGAGCTAGACTAATTCGGGGCACCAACTTCCACAGGGCTGTTGCTGATTATCTCTCCCATGATCTCCCGTACAAATTGTCACCAGATGATGTCCATCTGACACTTGGGTGCACACAAGCAATCGAAGCCATATTAACAGTTCTCGCTCGCCCTGGGGCCAATATTTTGCTTCCAAAACCTGGATTCCCATACTATGATGCACGTGCTGCACATAGCCATCTTGAGACACGGTATTTTGATCTTCTTCCGGATAAGGGTTGGGAGGTTGATCTCAAGGGTGTTGAGGATCTTGCAGACGAGAGTACTGTTGCCATGGTTATCATCAATCCTGGCAATCCTTGTGGAAATGTCTTCAGCTACCAGCATCTAAAGAAGGTTGCTTTTGCATTTTGTTTAAGATTTCTTCGAATCTTAGCAAGTAGATGTCTCGTAAACATGGAAAAATCTATGATTATAAACTGGAATGGAGCCAGTAGATTCCACTGGAGCTTAACTTAGAGAGCTACATAGCCTCTCGAGATGCTTCTTTATCTCAGGCAGTGGAAGTTGAATAGATTTGTTGCTAGTCGCTTTTATAATCTTTGGTATCCACATTTGTGTTGCATTAGCTGTTGTTCATCATTTTCTTTCTTTCTGTTTCTGAAAAAAGGTTGCCGAAACAGCAAGGAAGCTTGGGATTATGGTAATTGCAGATGAAGTCTATGGTCATCTAGCTTTTGGAGATGCACCATTTGTCCCCATGGGTGTTTTTGGATCCATTGCGCCTGTCTTGACGTTGGGATCAATATCAAAGAGGTGGATTGTTCCAGGTTGGCGACTTGGTTGGCTTGTGACAAATGATCCCAATGGTTTTCTGAAAGACACTGGGGTCTCTCTCTCCCTCTCTATCTCTCTCTGTATGTGCGCGTGCGTGAGTTTGTGAGTGTGACCGTTCGCTTGATTGCATATCTTTTTGGGCCGAATTATACGACTGCTGGGGTTGGTCACAGGATATTTAGATTGTTCCTTTTCTCTCTACAGGTTCCTACGTCCCTTAAAGGATTTCTGGATATATCCTCTGATCCTCCAACATTTATCCAGGTACGTAACTACTCCTGATAATTAATCAGTGACATCCAGATTTGGAGACATGGGCTGTTTTTCAAAATGATTTAGTTAGTAGGCTTGTCTGCATTATTTTTGTATCATTACTAGAGTGAGTTGTGGATATTCTTGGCAAGTCATTCAGGAAGTGACAAGTTAATGAGAACTTTTTCTCTTGAAGATGGTTAATTAAAACAATGTATACTGCATAGCAACGTAGAGTCGCACCCAAAACAGATCCCCAATGATTTGCGTGTTTCCTCTCTACAGCCACCTCGTGCATGCTACTTTTCTCAGAGATTTTAGACTGTAATGCGCAAGCTGTTGATATTCCTATTAGAAGTGATAGATATTCTGTCTCAGTCATTCGGCTTGAATTATCTCAACTCGCTTTTACTTGATAAAGTATTGTCTTAATTTAATCCTTGCGAGAGTGCTTGCTAACTTTTATTTGTGGACAACTAGCTTCCTTATAAAATACTAGCTAATTATTTCCGCTCTTCATTGCAATTTTAACAGGGGGCGGTCCCTCACATACTTGAGAAAACAAATGATGATTTTTTTTCAAAAATTATTTGCATACTAAGAGAGGATGCAGACATATGTTCTGAGAAGATTCAAGAGATACCTTGCATCGTGTGCCCAAATAAGCCAGATGGAGGCATGTTTGTAATGGTATGGACATTTATATATATATACATGTATATGTATGTAATGTATTTTTGTTTTTTCATCGGTATGGCATACACAGTTATGTGATTTATATTTTTCTTGATAAGTGAAAGGTGCTATCGTGACAGGTCAAGTTGAATTTATCATTGTTGGAGGGCATAAAGGATGATATGGAGTTCTGCATAAAACTGGCTAAAGAAGAGTCTGTTATTGTTCTGCCTGGTAAACTCAGCCTCTCATACACCCATCCCATTTTCCCTACAGAGTTCTTTGCTTTTCTCAAGCGATATCCGTATCCATCAGATGATAATTGATGACATTTGTCTTGCAGGGTTAGCTGTTGGAATGAAGAACTGGCTTCGCATCACTTTCGCCATCGACCCATCTTCTCTCAAAGATGGCCTAGCGAGGATTAAGGCCTTCTATGAAAGGCATGCCAAAAAATAAATGAGTCGGTCCATGCCGGCGCCACAAAGGACTGAGATCATCAACTCCTTGTTGGATCTTGAGATGCCTTTGTCACAACGTTGAAGATCATTGCAAACTATAAAACAAGATTAGTCAATCCATAAGAAAGCTAATTATCCGAGCATATGCCCGGAAGTAGGGGACGGAGGAGGAGGAGAAAATTAACCCGACTGTTGATTCGATCCAAACCTCCATTAGAATGGTCCCTTCTTAGTCGTGTTGGTTGCTTTAGCTTTGGCTGGGAATAAAAACTTCAAGTAAGGGCTTCGTAACTTTTGCTGCTCGGCAAAATGTCAAGAAGCAGTGTCATTAGGTGATCAACAACTCCCTGTTTGTAATTTAATCGTCTCTTTAGAAATAAAGATGTGATGACATCAGATATGCATGTTCCGATTTCCAAACGTGCCGCGACTCGCTAATAATTTCTATCGGCGGAGTTAATTACGTCGGTGAAATTCCTAGGGAACTCGTGAGGATATTTCTACTTGATCTAAAATGTACGAACTCCCTCAAATTTTGTTATCATGTCTTCTCGCCCACCTGCATATTGCACGTCAATCCCTGGAAAACTCTACGTGAAGTCATTAGCTTTGTTATCAAAAGTACCTTCCCATCAAACTCAATCTCCAAACGATTAAAGCAAAGTAGAGGGGTATCCTTTGCGGTCGGATGGTGCAAAAAACGTTTGAATAAAAAATTTCATTGTGAAATCAATATTGTGCTCATGCTATTGTTAAAAGGTATAAATGAACATAGTAAATTCCCCATTTCATTGTGACTTAGTTCTTTTCCTTATCCTTTTTTGATTATTGTGTCCTCGCAATATGGATATCGATGTTTAAAATCCTTTGAAATTATGTGTATTAAGGCTGGCTTTTGCTCGGACTTTTTAATCGGATATGATAAGGTCAGATAAAATAAAGGAGGGACGATGTTTGGAAAATATGATGTCCGAGCTGGACCATTGAGGCGGCGGGTTGAATGACGATGCGATGGCTCTCTCCGACAGCAACGTGCTAAACACAATATTTTATGTTGACTACTTTAAAAATTAGAACATGTTAAAAGTAGTACAGGGGCAACGTGCCAAACCTACTTCGTCGGTCTGCAAGTCCATTTTCGAGCGCAGTTGACTTGTCATTCCTAAGTTCGATCCAATCCAAACCAGAGGAAGGACTCAAAGAGGAAGAAGAGATGGAGAACAAATGGAGTAGACTCGGATCCGCAAAGAGCACGGAATCGCCCGTCACCATAATGAACGTGTGCGCTATGCTGAAGCAGAACCTCAATGCGGCTGACCCCAGACCTCCAGTTTTGCTCGGCCATGGCGACCCTTCTGCATTCCCGTGCTTCCGCACATCCCTGGTCGCCGAGGAAGCCGTTGTCGACGCTCTTAAGTCGGCCAAGTTCAACTCCTATGCCCCTTCTCTGGGTCTTCTTCAAGCTAGGAGGTTGTGGTCTCTTCTCGTTCACATAGCTGTTACTTGCTCAAATCACTACTTCCACGTCGTTCTCATATTGTCATCTTTTTAATGGACTCATCATCTTGCGTTCATGTTTCTGTTGTCTTGAATATGCTATTCAAGGGTAATGTTCCATTAAGCATCCTGCCTGTGGGTGATGAATGTTGCAGTGGAGTGTTTCTTCCTTTCCTTTTTTTTCTTATTTGTTTGTTCTCCAATGTGTCATTTTTGCTGCTTTTATGTTTACCAGGTCAATCGCCGAATACCTTTCGCGTGATCTGCCCTACAAGTTATTGCCGGATGATGTCTTCGTGACCAGTGGCTGCAAAGACGCCATCCAAGTCATGATCAATGTCCTTGCTCGAGCTGGCTCAAGCGTATTGCTTCCAAGGCCTGGCTTTCCGCGGTACGAGACTTTTGGTGCTTTTAGTCAGCTCGAAGTCCGCCATTATGAGCTTCTTCCTGACAAAGGCTGGGAGGTGTGTCTTGATTCGATCGAAGCCCTCACGTACGAGAAAACTGCTGCTATCGTTGTAATAAATCCGGGCAACCCTTGTGGAAATGTATATGGTCATTGGCATCTGAGAGAGGTGCGACTTGTCACTTGCATCTGGAAATGTCTATGGATTGTTGTTGAGGAGACCTATTTTCATATCTCACACTTGTACAGATTGCAGAGACTGCAAAAAAGCTCGGCATTCTTGTGATAGCTGATGAAGTTTATGGCCATCTCTGTTTTGGAGACGATCCTTTTGTGCCGATGGGCATTTTTGGATCTGTTGTGCCCGTGATTACGCTTGGATCTATCTCGAAGAGATGGGCTGTCCCGGGTTGGCGACTTGGTTGGATAGCGATAAATGATCCTCTGAAAATGCTTCAAGAATCTGCGGTACTGACAAGTCTTTTTCTTTCTTTTTCCTACAAGCTACACGCAACATGGCATAAACTCTTGCTTTTTTGCCGTCTCAGATTGTGGAGTGCATTAAGATCTGTCTTGATTGTTCCCCTGAACCCGTTACCTTCATTCAGGTTTGTGATAGTTTGGATATGCTAGCCTGTCTTTCCTCTTACCTGTAAAGCAAATCATAGAAAGGGAAGCCAGATAACTGCAGTTAATATGACATTCTGAGCTTGTTACAACTTTATGCTTTGCATTCTCGATGATAAGAAGCTATGTTGCACACTAATGATCCACTATGTGTATTTTGGAATTAGAAAGGTTCTTTTTGGTCAGATTCTTTTGAGAAGTTTATGTTGCACCTTATCTTGAAATACACAAGCAGTGGATCTTAGAATCACTTCCTCATGCAATCACCTTATGGTTACGTAAGAGAATTGGCTCTTGATCTGCTTCATAGTCTCTATGCTGTCATCTTGCCTCAGGGAGCTATTCCAAAGATCCTTCAGGACACAACAGAGCAATTCTTTTCAAGTACTAACAGCATTCTAAAGGAAGCTGCGGAGATATGTTTCAATAAAGTTAATGAGATTCCGTGCATCGCTTGTCCGCACAAGCCGCAGGGGTCTATATTTGCAATGGTAAGAAAGCCGTACATTTGAGCTCAACATCAACTGATCGATCGAGTTATAATAACCAGAGACAATCCTCGCAGGTCAAACTAGATGTTTCGCTCCTGGAAGACATAAAAGATGATATGGATTTCTGCCTGAAGCTCGCGAAGGAGGAATCTGTAGTCGTCCTGCCCGGTATCGTATTAGCCAAAACTTTGTTTGTTGCCAAGTTCATTATGAGAATTCCTGCTCTCGCTGTGAAAGCCCTCTATTTCTTACTGTTGTGCTTATTTATGTTGAGATGTCTAATTCATAATGCAACTCCCATCTTAAGTCGACACGTTCGACTATCGTCCAAATAGATGGAGTGTGCATTGTTAGTTAACGCGACGCGCTTCACTAAAAACTGCTACGCATCTCAAGTTCCCAAGAACAAACTAAGTAATGAACATACCTGTTCAGAGCCCGAATTCTGATGGCTCGGTTCACCGGCCGGTTCGAATTCTCTCTACATACTTGGCTAATTGAGGAGTCCTGCCTGGTTTCTTTGCGAATGTCTTTCGCACCGCTTTTCATTGGCGTTCATGAATGCATTGCTGCTAACGTTCATTGAAAGAACCGACTCCTAACGTTTCACGCTGCATGGCTGCTTCCTCACCTCCTTACTGGTGGTTTGCTGACGCATCCGTTCCTTGCAGGGACCGTGGTGGGTATGAAAAATTGGCTTCGCATAACTTACGCCGTCGAGCCACTATGCCTTGAAGACGGCTTCGAAAGGATAAAAGCTTTCTGCCATAGGCGTTCCTCGACGCCATAGCCTGCACCTTTCTCTCAAAATTGTGTAACTAGTCCTGCTCGTCCGCACCTATGGGATCATCAACTCGCGCAGTCATCGCTGCCATGTCGTAACTTACTTTATCAGCAAATAATTAAGAGCTGATGTGTAGTAATGTGCCCTGCTCGGCCGGTGAAGTCCTCTAGTTGAACTTCATCTTCCAAGTGACAGTTTATGCAATCGGTCATTATCTGATCAGTCTCAACGAGTAAGGTATACTTTGTTCTAAATTCATGTTAAGACCCATCTTAAAATTCTAGTTAAAACTACAAGCACCGCCTGGGATCGTGTTCGGGTTTTTGGCCTCTCTCTCTCTCTCTGCCCGGTGTCTCGCGTCCCCCCCCTCCCTAGCGATCATATAGACATTGAAAGGACAAAAGAGATTTACGAAAAGCAAGGAGGGTGCGCGTTCCGTGAGTACCTAATAATTTTCCGAAAACTAGGACGGTGAGCGACATCGGATCCGGTTCAGCTCATGCGACAGACAAAAACAAAAACAGTGTCCGAGAATGTTGTTTGACCCGTGCTTTCTTACCGTTGAAGCTTCCATGGCCCAACAACCATCCATCTTCCCTTTTCTTTTCCCTCCTTTCCCACATTCAAAATTTTCCCCAGAAAAAAAAAGAAAAACAGGGAGAGAGAGAGAGAGAGAGAGAGAGGAGGAGAAAACACCAATCGCTTTTCTTGATCTTTCCTTCCCTTCTCCATCTCCAACGGCTCCTTCAACTCCACCCCGTCCCCCGACCCCCTCTCTTCTCCCAATACAAAAAGAACCCAGCAAAAACCAACTCCCCTCCATCAATCCTCCCATCTTCTTCCGCTTCGTGAATTTCGATTCCTTCCTCCGTCTCTGCCTCTGTCTCGCTAGCAACTCGCTCTTGATACCCACAATCCGAGGAAACCATGGACACGACCCCGCTCTCGCACCGGTCCCGGGCCAAGTCCTCCGTGTCGCGCCTCGCCCGGGTCGCCGTCGACTCGAGCGTCGACACCGACGGGTCCCTGAACCTGTCGTCCCTCGACCTGGTCCCTTCGTCCCCCAGGAAGACCCCTTCGCCTTCCCCTCTCTCCCTGAGATCCTCCAACAACTCCCTCCCCCTCCAGGAGCTCCTGCTGCTCTCCCCTTCGCCTTACAAGCGGTCCAAGACCCGCCTCGCCGATAGGCTCGAGGCGGCCGACGATCCCGCGGAGGGGCGCGGGGGCGGGGGAGGCGGGGCGGCGGGGGCGGGGGCGGCGGGGGGCGCGCTGCGCAAGCGGTGCAAGAGGAGGGAGGTGCAGGCGGGACTTCTGGGGTGCGCCTCGCCGAGGGGCAACCGGCGGTCGCGGAGGCGAGCCGAGGCGGAGGTTAGGGAGGAGCGGGATCTGGGGCTGATCGAGGAGGCCGTGAAGCAGGGGAGGAAGCGCGGCGGGAGGTCGAGGAAGGAGAGGCTTGCCCTGGTGCCTCTCGTGAACACCTCTTCTAGTTTGTCTCTGAGTATGTCACGTCTCGCTCTGCGCTCGGATGATTAATCTAGGGTTTGGGTTTTTCCATACTTCTTGCTGTAGAGATTGAATGGCTCATCTTTATTACTGTCTTACACTGTCGAACATTTCAGACGTAGAAACTGATGATGGGGACAATGGGAATTTGGACCGAATTGGACAGGCTATTACTGACTTGATAATGTGGAGAGATGCGGCGAAATCGACACTTTGGTTTGGTCTAGGGTCTCTCTGCTTCTTATCTTCTTGCTTTGCTCAAGGAATCAGCTTCAGGTGTGATGAAGTCATTCCTTGTTTGGCTTATATCTCTACATGGGTTTGTTTTGATTGTAAGAACAACCGGTGAAGGATGATATCTGATCAAATTTCCTGATGGCTTATGTTATCAGCATTTTCTCTGCAATTTGCCAACTGGGACTTCTCTTTTTGGGGTTATCTTTCTTCTCCAATTCCATCTGTCAAAGGTATAGTTTCACTCTAGTGTTTGCTCTGTTTCTTCACGTGTGTAAAGTTGTGAGCTAAGGTGCAGCATTGATGCAGGAATAATGTTGAGAAGAGGCGCGATTTCCAGTTAAAAGAAGATGACATCTTGAGAGTGGCTAGATTGATACTTCCTGCTACTAATCTTGCAATTTCGAAGACGAGAGAGCTTTTCTCTGGGGAGCCGTCCATGACCCTTAAAGTATGTCGCTGGGCTAGTATTCCTGTTCAATCCCCATATGCAGTTTGCTCAAGTCATTATCTTTGATCAACATTTCTGTTTTTCCTGATCAGGTAGCTCCATTTCTCCTTCTTGGAGCTGAATATGGCCATCTCATCACGCTTTGGAGGCTATGTGCAATTGGTGAGTGAGTGCGAGCTTATTGTACCTCACCTAAATGAGAACCTGTCTTATAACTCTCGGGATTGCTTGGCAATGTATAGTAATGCCTTACACATTCTTTTTGACTTTGAGCAGGGTTCTTCATCAGCTTCACCGGCCCGAAACTATACTCCCGCTACTCAGCTCGGATAAGCCAAAGAGGTACATACGTTCGTTCAATGCTATGTATATGAATGTTACTTGCTCATGCTTTCATGCTCATATTTAACTAAGCGTGCCTCGGTTTGTATAGTGGAGCGCTCCAAATGGTGGGTTCTTGAAACATGGGGTGCTTGCTCCCACAAGAAAATCGTAGCTGCATCAGCAATCATGGCCTTCTGGAATCTGACAACAATAAAGACTCGCTTGCTCACAGGTGAACTTTATAAGATGCGAGTCTGTGAAATTTAAGAGGCAGTGCAGAATATTGCGGGACATTTGTTGACGAATTAGTGATTAGTGAATCTCCTCTATTTGCACCGAGACAAACTTGTTAAGAACATCAATGTCTACTTAACTTGACAGTTTGGTATTGGTCTCTTCACAGCGTTCATATCTGTTGTGATTCTGCGTTATCGCCGACAACATTCGGAAGCAAATCTCGAAGTAGCTGCAGAAGCAGAAAGGGAAGATTCAGCAGAGAAGCAGCCTCAAAAGGCTCTAGTCGTCTCGGAAAAGGTGTCCTGCGACTAGTGCCAAGGCTTTATCAGCCACATGTGACACATATGTGTTGTGCTGTCCAGAAGCATTGTAGATCTCGCAATGCGGAAAATAGGCTCTCTCTCCCGCCTTCGGTGAATAATCCAATCCAATCTGTGTGTAAAACTAACATGTTTCCTGTACAATAAGAGGTTTTCTTTGTAAAACCGCCTCTTTTGTTGTAGTAATGTTGTCGACTGCACTTTGAAGTCGAACTATCGTGGTTTCCTGTACAATGAGAGGTTTTCTTTGTAAAACCGCCTCTTTTGTTGTAGTAATGTCGTTGACTACACTTGAAGTCGAACTATCATGATTTTCAAATATGACCTGACAGGAATCGATGGTCAGTTACTGACTCGAGAAGGTTGAGCCCGATCCCTTATGAATTCTGCTTTCGAAGCCCCGTGAGACTTCATTTTCATGTGTAATTGTTTGGCTGCCCAAATGGGCATGGCTTGGAAAGAGAGACACAGCCCAAAGCTAGCCCAAATCCAACTCCGCCACACGTTTATATTCAATGGCGGTAGAGTCTTGTGCCAACTCATTACACAGAACTACTGGTAGTAGAGTGCGCAAAACCTTACTTTGATACCGCTTATAGGGTATTCGGAAGTGTTGTAGTGGCAACACGAGAAAATTGTAATAGACAATTTGAGATACACCTGTTTTACCAAATTGCGGTATAACACTCGGAAATTATCTCACATAACTATTACGATATATTTTCTCTCACCAAACTCAAAATACTCGAAGCAATACTTGCTTATACAGATACACACTCTCAACTGATCTGTTTTATCTCTCACTCATAGAGAGCAACTCTCAGTTACTTGCTGTTGAAGGATATTGACCAACTTTGTACTCGCTTCTTTTACCGACTTGAAAGGAATGGCGTCGTGCCTGCCAGCATATGTTGGAGTTCCTTCATTTTGTGTGCCCCTGCTTTTCTTAATCTTTAAGCATTTGATTTCAAACCATTCATTAGCAGTACCCTCTGCTGCTCCATGATATCTTTTGAGATTTCACCTTTCTTTCTCCTTTTTGGGCGGACATTTTCGGCCGAGAAATCGCCAAACCAGAAGATCAAAATATAGGCCTAGCGTCGCTCAGCTCGACCACGGATATCACGACGACCGTGGATTTGCAAAGCGCAACCGGTTGTGGAGCCATCCGATCATCGGATTTATCATATGATTACCAAATCATAAAGACTTTCGATCAATGCATCCCGAACCTTTCCTCGACTTCGATCCTAAGCAAAAATCGGTAAAATCGGATATATTGTCGATTCCATTGGGGGGGGGGGGTGGGGGGCTTAGGCCGCACTTTTCAAAAAGTAAAGAGAGAAAAAAAAAAAAAAAGAAGTCCTGGAGTTCCATTGGGCTTTTCTCATGAGATTGGAGGCCCCCTAACACACACCCACACACATATATATTATATATTATATATTATATATTATATATATGCTCCATCAGCCAATGCTCTCTAGACACGTGGCACATCGGGAAATGCTCAGCTGGTCCCGCCCCCACAGTATCATAGCCTCAGTCCCCGCAGCAAAACTTTACCCCCAAAAAAAAAAAATATATTCCGCAACTTTAAAATAGAGCAGATCAAAATCATACCCCGTCCCCCTCGAAAACCCTAGAAAACCTCTTCGTCTCCGATCATCTCCCCCTCTCCCCCTTCCCTCTCCCTCCATTTCTCCACAAGATCGTCGCTTTCGCCGCGGATTCCGGCGACATGGCCAGCAAGACATCGTCGGCGGCGGCGAAGGGCGCCAACCCCGCCGGCAGCGCGGCGCCCCCGCCCCCGGTGGTGGAGAAGCGGAAGCCGGTCTTCACCAAGGTCGATCGCCTCCAGCCCGGGACGAACGGCCACACCCTGACCGTGAAGGTGGTCAGCTCCAGGGGCGTGGCGGTCAACGCCAGGGCCAACCGGCCGTCGTCGAATGCCGTGCTCTCCCGCCCGCCCCCGCGCAACACCCGCATCGCCGAGTGCCTCGTCGGGGACGAGACCGGCTCCATCGTCTTCACCGCTCGCAACGAGCAAGGTATATATTAGGGTTTTTTCCTTTGCTTGCCGCCGTGTGCTTGTTGGGCCGATCGCGTGGGCTGCCGTTGCCGTTTCGCGTCCTGTTGAGAGCGCTCTTGATTCCTTTGGTTGCCTCAGTTGATTTTTGGCTTCTGATGATGGCTTACCTCTGGCGACTATTGGGGTCGGATTTTCCCTTACCCTCGGTGCCTTTGTCCACTTTCGTGTAGAAGTTTTGACTTTCCCTATAGTATCTTACTGTTCTGGATTTGCGTTTTTGTGAAATAGTATCAGAACTTAGATGTGTTCAGAGTTCAAAATGAAGGAAAAGAAAGATTAGATCCGCAAGAAAATGAACAGCTGCAAGGACGTGTGCGAGCAGGAAATGTGGAGCTCATGATGGTACCCATACTTAATAGTTGTCAAAAAGTAGCATTCGGACGGAGAAAAAGGTTATTCTAGGAAGACCTGACATTGTAGCTGCAAAATGTTCCTTCGATATGTCCATTTCTGACCGCCAACACAGGCCCTCTCGATTATGAAACTACTCCCTTAATTTGAATTACTGTGAATGCTACCCGTTCGGCTGGCCTTAGCTGGATAATTGGACCCTTTGGCACGCCACTCATCCTTTGCCTGGGGAACAAGATGGATCCCCTTGATCTGCTTAAATATTTTACTTTTGGGCCAGCAGTTGAAGGATTTGTTCATACGTTTTCAGCACAGTGCAGTGCTTTGAACATGTGGACACTATCTTATATTGTTTGTGGCATGACCTTTTAGGTTGAATGCTACTTTTAACAATGATCAATTACAACTATGATGAGCTAAAAGTTCCTCATTTTCATTTGCGCGAAGTGCTGAGCTATTCGACCAAAAAAAGAAAAAAATGTGCTGAGCCATGCTTACAATCAGTTGCAGCTGTAGTTATCTTGATTTCAGCAGGACAAATTGAGGCAGTAGTTTATAATTTTCTCCGTTTCCCCGTCAATAGCTACTATATCTTGCGGCTGTGCTACTGAGAGGACAACTACACCTAGAAATCCTTGTTCCTAAGGATTTTAAACTGCCTCTGTCGATTATGTGGATTTTGTGAGTGCCCGTTGGCTGTACTCTTATCATGATAAACTTCTGTCTTTAGAGGCAGACTAGTGGAAAAGAATGGAAATTGTGACTGAATTCATGTAAAATGAGGAATAGTTAAATGATTAGTGAATTAGCACGCTATAGTATGCGACAGCTGATTTTTCGTTCCCTATCTTTTAGATCTCTTATTGCCTAGATATCTGGGCTGCATCTCTGTACTGTGATATTTTCAATTGGGTTCCTTCACTTTCCAATGCATCATTTGTTAGTTTCTCTTGTGCCACTGAAATTTGACCTTGCTTCTCTGACTCTGCCTTCTCTATATTCGCAGAGATCGTAATAAGAGATTTCTCTGTTGGTGAATGATGATAGAATTGTATTGTGTTGTTGCTATTCTCCTATGTCGTTATATTTTTCATTCTTTTTTTCAAATCGATGTCTTCATTTAGGTTCATTGTGTTTACTCATTGATGCATGGATGTCCATATGTGTCAATCTTACAACGTATTAATTCGATATTTTGCAGTCGATATGATGAAGCCAGGCACCACTGTGATTCTTCGTAATGCGAAAATCGACATGTTTAAGGGGACTATGAGGCTGGCAGTTGACAAATGGGGGCGTGTTGAAGTCACCGAACCTGCCAGTTTCGAAGTTAAGGAGGACAATAATCTGTCTTTGGTCGAGTATGAACTTGTCAATGTTACTGAAGAGTGATTCGGCATCTGTGGAGGTGAATATAAGGGGGGCATTAGAGGCTTGAGATTGTTTTTCCCTGGCCATCAAGAGTTTGTTGGGAATGGTTATGATGAATGTCCTGCACAATAGGTTTCCTGGATAAGCTTTTGGGGATATTGCTATGCTTGGTGTAAAAGATGGAAGTTTGACTGGGTAACTCATTGGATTTCCGAAAAAAAAAAAATAGTTACGTGGTTAAATATTGTTCTATGCTGTCGTGACGTTGAATTTAGACGAATTAAGTGGTGGTATCAGTTACGTGGAGAGCTTGTCTGTCTTTTGTCTTTTACTCCTTAAGTGACTGTGTTTATAATATGATGCTTTTGTGCACTTCTCCCTTCCAAACCTTTTGATGGCCCTTTTAAGATCGATTCATTGTCGTGTAATGTATGTGCCAACTGCTGATGCATCCAGGAGAGATACGGCAAATCTGATGGATCATAACTTCTACCTCTTTGAAACTTTATATGTGGAACTTCCCCACTATTACTGTTCAAACTAGGCTTTGCGGATGCACAAAGACATCGTGAATTTCTGCCTCTTTTGAACCTAAATGTCTCTTTATCTATTGCACTTTGTTGATGAAGTTGGGATTAGATCGTTGTTTACTAGAAGAGATGGGGGTGAAGCCGTGAAGGACATGGATCGGTGCACTTGGGAGATGAGAATGAAAAACACGCTAATTATTCCGGCTACACGAGCAGTAAAGGTCTAATGTGAAGTTATCGACCACGCTAGATTGTATAGAACATTGGATGTAGAGGGTAGGAGTAGGGAAAACCAAAGCTGTTTCTGAAATTAATGGTCTGACGGTGGAATGTGGCGATTGGTCTGCTTGGGATTACGAAATACTCAACTCAAGCTTCACAATGAATTAGCTTAGCTGAGACTCTGGATCATCGATTGTTTCATATTGCTGGGCGAAGGAAATTAGCCTCATTCGAAATCCAGGTGAAAGGAAACTAATTAATGAGTGATGCCTAAAATTCTTACACAAAAGCGCATCGATCCAGTCAATACCCGGTTGTTTTGAGAATGCTCTTTTTCCATTGAAAAGCTTCTCACTGGGAGAACCACTTGGTGATGAAAGGAGGTAGGGTTGCAGAGAGAAGAGTTCAATGAGAAGGACTAAAGTTCACGTAATCAACTGTAATTGAGAGACGTGAATAACTAGCGGGCTGGAGCTGAGCTTTGTGAGATATATGCAGGTCTCCAGTTGATGGGTTAAGCCCAAGATTAGGCCTTTGCCCAGACCCGGTCTCATTAGCTTGTGCATCATCATCATCAAAGGGAACTTGGTTAAAAAAGACCGACATCGGGACAAGCTGCTTGCTATCAAGATGAAAGCATTTCCATAAGTTCTGCTCTTTTTAAAGCATTCAATACTCTTAAGAACATCAATTGTTGCAAGCAACTCGTATCATTCTTCCATATGCAAATCAATAAAAAGTGTCCAAGAGGAAAAAAAAAACAACTTTGGAAACATCAACACAACGAACACACATCCTCTCTTTCTTAATTTAGCTTAATCTCCTACTCTGCAATCTATATCCAGAGCTCTCTCTCTCAATCGCTCACGGACCGATCGCTGCTCTCAAGGCTCGTTCACCTCTTGGCTCTCTTGGTACCCCTGCTTCTTGTAGTACTCTTCCATGGTATCGAACTCGTTCGAGTTCGAACTGTTCTCGTCGTAGTTGACATAGTTCCCAGTCGCTGCCTTTTCTGGCTCATACCCATTGAGATAACTGTTGTCGCTCCTCACACTGTAGTACTTGCCATTCTCCAAGTACCTGGTGTCACTCATCCCTTGCTTCCCGGTAGCTGCCTTTTCTGGCTCATACCCATTGAGATAACTGTTGTCGCTCCTCACATGGACGTAGTACTTGCCATTCTCCAAGTACCTGGTGTCACTCATCCCTTGTCTCTCTGTCCCATAGCCATTGCTGTTGTCGTTGCCGGAGTATCCATTTGTGTTGTAAGTCTCGGACTGGTCGGTGGTGCTGTACGTGCTCGTGAAGGCGTTGGTGTTGTAGTTGTTGGCGTATCTATTGGTTTCCCTGGTGTTTGCGTAGCCATTGTAGTTGTAGTTGTTGGAGTAGCCATTGTTGTTGTTGTAGTTGTCATTGTTGGAGTAGCCATTGTTGTTGTCGTAGTTGTCATTGTTGGAGTAGCCATTGTTGTTGTCGTAGTTGTCATTGTTGGAGTAGCCATTGTTGTTGTCGTAGTTGTAGTTGTTGTTCGTGTAGCCTGTCTTGAAGCTTTCGCCGCTGAGCTCTTCGCGCACGAACTGGTCCTCAAGGTTGTTGTCGTTATTGGCGGTGGCAGTGGCCGGAGTGGCGGTGGCTTCCTTTTTGTTGACATTGGTGGTGGTGGTGGCGGCGGCGACGGTGGTCACAGGAGTGAACGTCTCTCTAGCCGGTGGGAGCATGTCGGAGTCGTGGCCGTACAGGCCGTAACCGTACTCCTTCTCGACATAAGCCGGGGCAGGGCCAGGCGCGAGGCTATACTCCGGAGCAGCCGCAGGGATCTCGATCTGGGCCAGCTTCTTCTCTTCGACGTGATCGCTGGTTGCCACATTGGTGGAGCGAGTGACCTTGCTGAAGAATTTGCTCTCTCTAGCTTGGACATGGGAATGGGCGAGGACCAACAGCCCAAGGACTAGAACAGAGAGGCCTTTCGCTGAGGCTGCCATTTTGGGGTTACAGATCCAGAAACAGCGCAAAAAGAGACACAATGGTGAACTTAGCTGGTGTTCACTATACCGCTCCCATGTGAGACGTCTGCTCAGTCCTCTTTTTATAGAAGCTCTCTCCCTTTAGAAAAATTTGGCCGAGGAATGATGCGGGGATTGAGGGAGATAAAAGGGGCTTGTGGGGTACAGATATCATGTCACGTAGGGCACGCTCCATGTGCATTCTTGACAGTGTCCAGCAGGAGAGACCCCTACACTTTATTAATGGAGCAGCATGGAGTCACGGTCAAAAGAGCTGCAGTTTTTCTTTTTCTGGTTATCAAAGGAAGGCACCTCCTTCGTCTGCTTTTGCAGAAGCCACTCGATTGGAATCGAGACTTTTGGAGGGTCCTACGTCTTTACCTTCGTAGCAGTTGAGTCTGTTGGGCATCTAAGTGGAGGAAAGGGGGGGAAAAGAGAAAAAGGAGAAAAGAAGAAAGAAAAGAGAGATGATTCTGTCGGATTGAAAGCTTGAATTCCCTGTAATCATGGGGTTGGTGGGGGAAGTTTCTCAGTCACAGAAGAACCCTATGTCTTGTATCGCTTCATTTGGCTTCCGATCCAGCCGATGTTTGGTAGCGTTAGTGTAACCAGCGTTCGACAATTGTTACTCAACACGTGGTCGAAAATCGGTATCTCGACGTCAAGTTTCTCGTCACGGAAGAGCTCCATGTCTTAAGTCCTTGTTTATAGATAAACTATGATAAATCTTGTGTCTTGATATATCTTTCTCTCCTTTACGCTCTATGCGTTATGTTTGTACGCTTAATCCTGACAATCTCGACGCAACGCCAAACTTGAAGCCATCACTAACTTGTTGCTAATCCTATTGAAAGTGAATTTAGGCCACCACACGGACTGTGCTTGTCCCACATACGGCTGCGTGGCATGAAGTCGAAGTTTCCTAGCTCGACGGTCGATTGCCTTGATAATCTGTAGCTATTCATTACGTACGCCAGCGAGACCAGATCTGTATTCAACAGGGGGGAAAAGCAGGCAGGTTCTACGGCTCACTGATTGTGGAAGACGAATTATAAAGCGAAACTTGGTGGTTTGTCTGTTGACGCTCCGTGAAGCAAAGCAAAATAATCCTCGGTTCGGAAGCGCCATGATTGGAGGAAAAGGCGGGCATATTTAGTCAAATAGAAGGTGGGCCTCGGTGCAATGATTTCAAAGCGGTTGACTATGTGTTACCGTGCTTGATTGGTTAATTGAAACAGCAACTTTGACTTTAGATTGGAGAGGACTGAGGATGAGATGGAAAGGCTTTCTCTTGAGGGGTTAGATGGGCCTCAACGCGGCGGCAGCGTGCTTCGATCTCGACATTGCCCACATTCTAGGATCAAGGGAGAAGCCCGTCCACGCGGACCATTGGTTTGATTAAACACGGCTTTCGACTTAGACCTGATCCATGAGCGAGCCCAGGTCGGATTGGATCGGCTTGGCACGGTTTTGTGGCAAGAACAGACCCGGCGATCGAGCCTGTCCGGCGTAAGAACTCCCGCGCCAATTTGATTCTGGAAATTGTTAGAAGTTGATTCACGAAATAGGATCAAGTATGGGCATCGGAACCGGCCCGAACCAGACCATTGGGCCGAAATGCATCGATATTATTAACGGGCCGGTTATCCCATCTGCTTAGAGTGGATGCTCCCTGGTATAAAAATGACGGAAGGACCACTAGTTTTAATGATTCAGTCAAATCTAATGCAGCATTCACTGCAATATTGCGTTAGATTGGTGAGACATATGTTGATGTACGCTTGATTATACTTCGGTTTTTAAGTACCCCGGAGTTAATCTCTCATGCACATCAATCTGCCGGTATGACAGGAAAATTATAGAACTAGACGACACCTTTATGCACTCAAAACAGTCGTAGTTCTATTATCACTTCTCTAGATTTCACTGACAAAAAGACGATAAAAGCGATTCTCATATTCAATTTTGGGGGATGCATGGGCTGTTTAAGGGCCCATTCCAAAGGCTCCGAGCCGACGACCCATCTGCGGGCTGCAGCCCTATCCCCATCTCAGATTTTTAGCGTACCATACCGATAATTCCTTAAAAGCGTTGGTGAATTTCAAAACCCATCGGTAACTAGATCTGTTAAATGGGTGGGTCGGGTTAGGTATGGGTCGGGTCATAAATGGTCCGACCCAAATTGACCCATTAACCCGTTTATGACCCATTTATGCGCAATGCAATTTTCTTGACCCATACCTAACTCGACCCATACCCAACCCATACCCGATCAGACCCATATTGCTAAAATACTTCCATATTTGGTTAAATATAGGAAAATTCATACCCAAGCGGAAATTAGAGTGCGGAGTGAGTGAGTGCAAGAATGAGTGAGGGTAAGAGAGATGTGTTGAGTTTAAATCAATTGTAAACTCATTTATGATCCATTTACAACCCATTTACGACCCATTTAACATCAATATAAAATTTCTACCCATTGATGACCCATTTACTAAATATAACTAACCCATTTATAACCTATTTACTAATATATGAGTTAAGAAATGGGTTTATGACCCATTTTGACAGGTCTATCGATAACTAAGGGTGCATACAGTAACATTTCTGTTCTCGAAATTATTTTCTTTTAAAAAACGGTCTATTCTATTTTTATTCTCTGGACGAGTTTCTGAGCAGAAGAATGCGTTTGGTAACTGTACAAAATTTCTATTTCCTGAATATAAAAAAAAAAAAATAGAAATGCTTTTGATACAACGCTAAAAATTTCTATTCTCAATTTTTTTCATTTAATTATATCAATGTCAGTGGAGACTTAACAATTGATGTTTGGATAAACTGGACTTTTGTAAGGACTTAACTGATCAAACTCATCAAACCTTTAACCAAAGAAGACGACTTCACTGGTAATTTTTAAGCACTTCAATATTCACGTCCTCGACCAAAAAAAAAAAAACATTCACGTCTCATTTATAGTTGATTATATAAAGTTCTTTGAAAGAGAAAGATGGAATTGGAATCCTAAACTCACATCCGATCGGTGACTTATTTCACATTGGGCTTTGCTAGCATAATAGTCTTTTGGCCACTGTGAGAATAACAACATGTTGTGAGTCACAGATTCTTAAAGGAGTGAACCCTATAGCAATTTATAATTATTTGTCATTAGGCTTTGCTAGCATAACAATTTTTTGGCCACTGTGAGAGTAGTAGCATATTGTGAGTCACAAATTCTTAAAGGAGTTGATGCCGCATCAATTTATAATTATTTGTTATTAATTTTTTTTGTGATCCAGAATAGACTGTTTTTCTCATAGTAAATTAAAGACCATCATGCAACCATTTCTCTTTGTCATTTATTTTTTTGTGGGCCAAAACAGATTGTTATTTTCATAGTAGATTAAATATTGTCATACAATCATTTCTCTTTCGGCATTTAAGATGTTGGTAACTTTACCGACGGTTTTTATGAAGTGCCAACAATTATAAAGGCTTGTCATACATTCGTAAGTCACCAATAAATTTGTGAAAAGCATCAAGGATCATCTAATTGTTTCAAATTGCCAACCATTTCCATAGATTATCAATATTTATTCGCACGTTTTAATAAGTTTTATAGAAAACTACGGACTGATATATGAGTCCGTATACAAACTTTTACTTAATCGTTTCGAATTTGCCGATTGTTCCAAGAATTTACCAACAGTTATTTACCATAGTTATTAGTGATATATTATTCCACATCGCTTGATAATAGGTCATGTGTGGTCTTCCTCTATCTATCCGTTTAAATTTTTAGATTTGATATTCTAACATGGTATTAGAGCTTTGTTCCTTTCGCGTATGTGCATCTACCCCCATCGATCGAATTTTACGTGCTGGCTCCTAATTCGGTTTGCACGTGAGAAGAAGTGTTGAAATATCGTCTCGAATTCCTTGACAGCGGGTTTAAAGTGATCTTTTTCTACCAATCAGCTTAAATTTTTTTTATCAAATTTTTTTAACGGTTATCACAGCACTCGAATTACTTTCTTTTAAGGAAAAGGAAACGCTAGGTGGGGGGGATAAATTTCCCATACTCGCACCGATCCGAACAGCACTGCAAGTCAGATTTGGCCCTTGGAGCTACAATTATGACCAGGTTGTCCTTGAAAAACAGCGAGTCTTATCACATACCATAGACATAGACGTCTCTCTCGCTTCTTTGTGGAGTTTTCAGTTAAGACAAGAATGTCTATTCTAGTTGCTGTCCACGTGTAAAGGATAGGAGGCGCGAATGAATGCGTGGGGCTTGACCTTGCCACGCCGGCTCCGATGGCTTCGACGTTGGATTTTTAGGGCACGGTCCATTCATCCCACTGAAGGGAGGGAGCCCACTCTGTCTCCTCTCCCCTCTAGTGGCTCTCCCTTCTTCTCCGAGTTCCCCTCTTCCTTCGACCTCGGATTCGTGCTTCACCGCGTCGGGTGCACGGGAGCCAGATTCACATATATCATTAGATGTGCCGAACGGAGCCGACCCGAGCCTCCGCATGGGATTTGCATGCTCTAACGGCGGATGTGCAACTCCAATCACCTGATCCCGGTGCGTCCAATGATGGCCTCTCGAGGTCATATCATTAGTTACCGTGTGGCATCTTCGGCCCCAACACTTGCCTAGAGAAGTTGCTGCATGGGGTACTGAGCATGCATGTCAATACCATTCAAACAACTAATCGTGTAGAGGCACCACGGGTTCACACGAGCAATGGTATGTGGCGGTCCGCATGATCTGTAAACCATGCAATATTTTTCTCGATGATACTTATCTGGCTCTGATCAAAAGCATGATACCTCAAAGTCACTTTGACATGAGATGGGACCTCGCGCCCATCATCCTCTTATTGCAACAAACGAAACCAACGGAAAAGAAACTCTAGCCAGATTTATAAATTTAGTCGAGAAAAAGGTTTATCGTACATCATGTAACTAAGCCGAGCTATCGAGTTATGAGCCAATTCGATCTCTTAATTCACTCCATCGATTCCTAATCATATTATCCGAGGGGGAACTCTTTCGACGAACAACCTCGCAAACACTTTTTCAACGTATCTAATTAGGCTTTGCATATTGTCCTTTGGTACAGACATTTTGCAGCAGCTACAATTATGAAAAAGAGAGTTCCGCAATCTTTATAAGGTGTTTGCAGATATACCTTATAACCACAGTATCTTCACGGCAACAGATATTTCATAGCCGTTTTTAAGAAGTTGAGATGCTGCAGCTATGAAATTTAATTCGCTAAAACATGAGCCATAAAGTATCACTACACAACCAAAAAATCATAAGGGTTAGAGTTGCACCAAATATACTTGGTGCGCGAATGCGCTGGTGTGGGCGTGCATGTGAGAGAGAGAGAGAGAGAGAGAGAGAGAGAGAGAGAGAGAGATGGACGGACATCCATATATTGCGGCGACGGTAGCGTGCAAATGCATTGGTGAGCGTCAGCGTGCTTGGACACAATGGTGGCCATATGCAGTAGCGTGCGCTGGAGGGAAGCAGAGCTCCGCCGTACAGACTTCTGATCATATGCACCCACATTCTATGACCATTCTTATATGCATAAGTGAAGCCTGTTCTGATTTATCATTCTCTATTCATTTGACATAATCCCTCATACTGATAGACAGAATTAATCCATGAACTTATGATTAGATAGCTAACGTTTTCCAACATTACACAACGTGAAGAAACTCATAGCACGAGAATTATGGATTGCAACTAGCTAAACAACAGTTTAGCCAAGTCGTCAGCAATCACAAACTATACAAATTTGAACTATACCGTAAATAACTTCTTGAGAAGCAAACAGGGTAACTCTTTAAATTAGATAATTCACATGGCCACGAGGTCAGTCTCCACATCCACAACAACCACTACAAAAAGAGGGGGGAAAAGACGAAGACATGTTATTTGGAAATGTTTTCATCCCTGGCAACCGATTGAGCTACAAATGAGCATGGAAAAGGTCGGGAAAAAGTGGGTACTCGCCGATTAGATGTTTGCATCTAATGCAGGAAATGTCGTCGAATTTGAGGGTTTGCGATGTCTTGAAAGCGCCATGGGGGCACAAATTCTGCAACCGAAGGATGCCCTTTAGGGTTTTTTCAAGCACAAGAAGGTGGGATTTTGGGTACTCCTTGGCGTTGAAGCTCTCCCAAGACACTGTCCGTGGAAGGAGGCTTCAGACCGAGAGGAAGCGGCAGCCACGGCTTTGATAAAACATCTCCGATAGCTGCGTCTATCGTCTCCTTCGAGTGTTCATCAAACGCATAAACCTAGGTACCCATATGGAAAATTCGTCAGTCATGCAATTGCAAAGTTGATGCATAATATGCAAGAAAAGCTTAAAGCTTATTGTATAAATCAGCTAGGGACTCATTTTTACAGGCTGCATCTTATTTTCATTACTTGGAAGTGGGAGATTCTTCCGGTGAGAATTCAAAGACGGATAATAAACATGCATTATGAGCCCAAGTTAATAGCATGAAGAATTTGAGTTTTTTCTTCTAGGCATTCGTAACGACAAAAAACGGATATCCTTTGAGTAATGCTAAAGATAAGAAGATCAGTTTGCTCGATTGATTCACACGGTAATGTGATAAACCAGAGATGTGTATTTGAACAGGTGACTCTTATTCACCTATACAATGAAAAATCCGTCACATCACATTATAAATTAGTTTCCGTATACGAATCTAATTTACATCCTCGACGCTTCTTATCCTCCACGAGGCAATAGAAAGCTTCTCGTCAACTATTTCCAGAAGTGTCCGTGAGACTGTAAGCTACTAAATATGGCATGGACACGAATTAGTTATACCGTGTCGAAAAATCAGCCAATCGTGTGCTCAAACTATCGAGCATTGACCAAGGAGAGTCTATATGCACATTAAACTTGGCTGCTAGCCTACTAGACATTTGTATGTCAATGCAAACTAACAGTACCCCATCGAAAACCAAAGCTAAAGATCAAGGGCAAAGCTCCACAAATAAGAAACAATACAGCAAACCAGTACTAACCGGATGAAAATTGAAGGGAGGCTGAGAGGCCAATGGTCCCGGTGGCAAGCCGTAGCCCCGATTATTGTTGTTATTATTATGGCTATTTCTATCGAATTTGTACATGGCGTGGGGTGGAATGCCCGGCACTGGTGGAGCTCCGAATCTCTGCAGAAGAAAAATTTCGACTGCAACAATTGAGGCCGTCCGACATAGGCCGAAAATTTATTCTCTCCGTGACCATATCGGCTTTTTGTTGGACGATGCTAAGCTACAAAAGAAGAAAAATATAAAATGTAAGGACTGAGTAGTCACCGTCGTTGGCAGGGCTGGTTGGGCAAAGCACGGCGTTCCCGGTATTGGCGGATTTGGCACCTGCACCTGCACCACCACCAACTCGAAGAGAATAAGCCGCTACATATATATGAGGACAAGCAAAGGACAAAGTCGATGTCATTGCTGTAGTTTACTGTAGCATGTGTTATTCGAATTCTGAGTCAACTTAAAGAATTTGGAGATAGTGGTTAATTCGAGAGAAACTCAAGCTACTTGTTAGATGAAATACTGGAGATTACTAGTATGACCCAGTTGAAATCGAGCTTATACTTGGATGTGGGTGTTCGATGATGTTCGTCGAGCCGAATTCAAGTATCGGGCAATGTGAAACACAGGACTGGTTACACAACTCTCGAACGGTTCGCTATAGCTCAGAACATCATTAATTCATTGCGCACGGAAGGAGGGTTAACTAATGGAATGGGATACTTATAAGAAAATGGAATCAGGTCTGAGTCTTACCCGTTGGTGGCCGTGCGGACGCCAAAATGGGGTCTCCGGGGGAGCAGCGCCGTGCGGTGGGGCGGCCCAGGCGGACGGAGGTGGCGGCAGAGGGGAAGGTGAGTGCTTGGGCCACACGTGCATGAGGGACTGGTCAGCGGAAGGGTGGCCCCACACGTGGAGGGGTCGGAAGTGGGGGTGCATGGGGGTCACGGGTGGGAATCCGAGGGTGGGCGGTGCGAGCCAAGGACTCGCGTTGGTGGTGGGGGTGGTGGTGTGGCTCATCATCACCATTGTGTCTGGCCTCATCTTGGGGCCTCCATTGCTGTACATGTGTCGCTTCTGACTCCAGTTCGCTGCCTCCGCCTCACGAGCCAGCATATGCTTTCTATGCGATCTATACTTCTGTTAACAATAAAATTCAGCAAATTATTTTTGTTGCGACTATGCAGCTACTCAAAACTTCTGTTGAAAAGGGAGAAATTGTGCATTTACTCTACTTCCCCTCCTATATCAAGCCATCGACTCACCAGCTTAAGTAGATAAACATGAAAAGTGAAAAACCTTTTTAGCTCGACTCCTGGAGATTATTATTAACCTTTTTTTTAACAGATTCAAATATAAATTTGGAGACAGAGTGTCTCTTGAACAACCTCCTTCGGCAAGCTATGGGAATAATCTGATGAACTGCGCAGCTAAGAGTTATATCTCTCTCCCTCTCCAACTGTTTGCCTATTCTTAGCAGACTCTTCTGTCCACGAGAAAAGATGCAAAGGCTCCAGCTCAACTTTCTCACGGATTTGGAATGAAACCCGCCTTCTTCGTATTACCATATGCCTTTTCAGGATATTCTAATTCTCCAAACCCCATTTTCACGAAACTGGAAGAAGCAATGCATCATTTTGCTCTCGCATTGATTATCACAGACACAAACACAGAATGAAGAAAGAAAGTTGACGTCCGCCCAATGGAGAGAAAAAAAGTCAGCAATTCATGCCATGGGCATTATTATGTACTATTACATATGAACATACGCAAATCAATTATTGAAGGACTAGAGAGAGACGAGTACTTGGAGGTGGCTAGCGATGTTGTGACGTGTGAGACAATCGATGCCCATGAGCTCCAGGATTCTTGAAGGCACCGCCTTGTCCACCCCAAGCTGCTCCACTGCTTGTACAAACCTCCTGTGCAACTCTGGCGTCCAATCCACCTATATACATGTCACACACTTCAAGATATTAAATTTGAGTAAAGCAAAAAGTCAAAGAAAATAATGAAACCCTAGATTTCACTCACTTCCCGAAAAAGAAATAAACCCGAAACTTTTTGGAGGAGATATATTCGTTCAAGAATTCATATGAATTACTTGAGACTTTGAAGATACGATTAGTCTTTTGGAACAGATGAGCTGCTGTTTGCGGGTTCTTAGCTCTTCTTTTCACGCTGAGAAGCGCTGGGACTTGCAGATCTTGCTCGAGAAAGCTCCAAAAGCTCCAAAGGTTCACGTGAATGCCATCTATCTACCTCATGAAGTATAAATGCATACCGACTTCTAGACCTATTTAGCATTACTCAAAAAGGCAAAAAAGAAAGAAAGAAAGAAAGAAAATACACCCATCATCATTTAATTACCTTCACTTTTCGCTTCCCTTGAGCTTGAGGGTTACTCTTGGATGATTGAGCTGATGATTTCTTTCCCCTGTTGTCAGACTCTTTATTGTTATTAAGGACTGGATTGACCACCACAGACTCATCCCTCTTGCTCACAATTTCTTCCCCTCGGCTCACGCTAGAGATGTTATCCAGCTCCGAGGCCTTATCATTGTTAACTTCTCTCTTGGAGCCGTTGTCGACCTCGGCCTTCTCGACCGATATTGACGAGCACCCTGTCCCCGACTCCTCACCACAGCTGGCAGAGAACTCGGCAAGCAGCTCCGCATCCATCTCCAGGTCTGGCAACACGTCCCCATCGTGTATCCCCATGAAGAGGTCATCGAAGTCGATGCTGTCCAGCAGGCTTCCATCGGAGAAGTCAGGGAAGTCACCGCCAACCCCATCTCCAATCGAAAAGCTCTCCATCTCTCCTTGGTTGTTGTTGCAGCCATCGTTCGTGTTCCTCAGAGGTGACACAGCAAGCATCAATCCCAAGCTCAAGACTCCGCTCGAGGCAACGAAAACCGTGCAAGCTCGACCTAGCTAGGTCAAAAACTATATGAGCCCGCTATAGAGATACACTAGATAGTCGGTGCAATTACGTCTTAATGCATGAAAGTGTGTCTACAGCAAACTTTAGTAGAAAGATTGCTGTGGAAAAGTGGGCGTTTGATGAATGTTTTTGCGTCTCTGGGGTGTTGCAAGGAGAAGGCGAAAAGGAGAGGGACAATGAATAAGAGAGCGTGGGGTGGGATTGACTTTTTGGTGTTGTTTATTATTATTAGCATCATTATTTTTATTGTTATTATTATTGCTGCTTCCTTTTTTTAAAGTTTGAAGCGTGAGAATGATTGTGGAGAGATTGGATCTCCACCACTCGTGTGTAGAGATCTCTGTGTGATTTTTGTTTTTATGTTTTTGTTTTTGTTCGTGCCTGCAGTTGCATTCTATTATTTCTTCTGTCTTTTTAGGGTTTGTGGTTGCTCTTTTTTTGAAGGTTTTGAAAATCTGAGTGGAGTGGCATTTGAGCTCCATTTAATATTTCCTTTCATCTCATGACTGTAGAGAGAGAGAGAGAGAGAGAGAGAGAGAGAGAGAGAGAGAGAGAGAGAGAGAGAGAGAGAGAGAGAGAGAGAGAGAGAGAGAGAGAGAGAGAGAGAGAGAGAGAGAGAGAGGGGGTCGAGTTGATGTCATTGAGTAGAATTGGAATTGGATTGGTATCAGCTCGTCCATCGCTGTATAGTGAGAACGATAGTGATGTGCCCAAGTGGATGATTTAACTGAAGTTGATCGCAATATTGAGAGTGATATAGTATCTTCTCTATATGTTTATTAGCTCATAATTGAAATGTATTGCCCAAAAACTTCGAAATGTTTAGTGAGTGAATGTTTATATTCATATATCTATCGACTCCAAAAGTTTTTGTTATAATCTTTAATTTGCATGTGAGCTTTTCGTCTGTGTATTTTTAACTGGTTAAGGTCATCACTTTGTTAATAAATGCTTTGCATCTCCCTTGCTTTATCATATGGACTATTCAGTTTAGATCCTTCCAAGGAAATCATCTCACTTTCTACGAACCATGTCTGAGATCCTTTGCTATTGAGATCGCATGTTTTGCTTTTGTCGTGAGTTAATTCTATATCAGATACAACTAATTTGGGTCATTTGCTATTTTAAATAAACATTGATTGCACCTAATATGGTGACCAACGATACATAGGAAAGAACTATAAAATTCTCTTATTAGTCATTTGACAAGTGTCTTTGGAGCACTGTTTAACGAAATCCTCTTAAACATTAAAATATTTCTTTCTTCTGTGCGATCGTTTAGATTTACCTTATTTATGAGAGTTAAGCTTAAGTTTGTTGCAATACGGCCATTGATGTGTGCTAATGCTTTTGTGAGGAATGATGTCCCTAAGGGCTAGTTTTGAGACTCGAGATCTCAATTTTCTTTTCAATCTTTAGAAATCCCATTGATCTCCATGTAGCCATGGATTACATGAAGCACACCAGATAAATCTCTAAGCTCTTTTTTGCCGTTTTTGGTCAATTTTGATATAGTATCGTCTCAAAACCTTCACAATTAAAAGGCCGAGACCGGTTCGTATATCCCAGATCCCTTGCTTTAGACATGCTATGGTTTGTTGTTGCCTAGGGGGAAAATTACCAAAAAAGTCTTAAACCTTTTGTAATTGTGCAAATTCAGTCATAAACCTTTTTTTTTGCTATTTTAGTCCTAAACTTTTTGCAATTGTGCTAATTCAGTCCATTCAGTCACTTTTGGCCGGCCGGCGTTGACGTAGACTCCGGCCGGGGCTCGTCGGCTGACATGGCATTATTTTAATTTTTTTTTCCTTTTTTTCTTTCCTTCTTCCTCCCTAGTCGGTCCGGCCAGGGGGAGGCTCCCCGGCGAGGTGACCTCGTCGGCCAACCTCATCGGGCCATGGCGAGGTCGAGCTTGCTCGACGACAGCAAGGTCTCGCCGTCGCTGGGTGAGGTCGAGCTCACTAGCCATTGGCAAGCTTGACCTCGCCGTGGCAAAGTGAGGTCGAGCTCGCCCAGCGAGGGCAAGGCCTCGCCAGATCTGGGCGAGGCCTCACCGTCGCAGGGCGAGGTCGAGCTTGCCCGGCGACGGCGAGGTCTCGCCCAGACCTGGCGAGACCTCACCATCACCGGGCAAGCTCAACCTCGCCCATGGGCGGCGAGCTCAACATTGCCATGGCTAGGCAAGGTCAAGCTTGCCCATGGTCGGTGAGGTCGACGTCGCCATGGCCGGCAAGGTCACCTCACCGACGAGCCTCCCCCTGGCCAAATCGGCCAAGGGAAGAAGGAAAGAAAAAAAAAAGAAAATAAAATAAAAATATTAAAATAATGCCATGTCAGCCGGCGTCCACGTCAACGCCGGCTGGCCAAAAGTGGCAGGATAGATTGAATTATCACAATTGCAAAAGGTTTATGACTGAAATGATAAAAAAAAAAGTTTATGACTGAATTGGCACAATTGCAAAAGGTTTATGACTTTTTTGATAATTTTCCCGTTGCCTTGGTTTTGAAGGTTGATGTATATATGTCTGGATGAGCAAACATCGACGTCAAATATCAGCTGAGCATACTATGGAAAACCATAAACTCCACAAGATCTTAGTGAGTACCAGTGTCATCAATGTCTTCGACGACGATTCTATCCATTCTTTTCAATAAATGAAGCCTGAGGTATGAGGAGAACCGGCGCTGGATATTGGAAAAGTCCACCTTGTTAAACAGTATCAGATAACTGGGGCTTGTGTGCCTTGCGTAAATTTACACGTCACTTCTTGAAAAATTTTCATTCGTACGATGCAAACCCTAATGAAGTACAAGACCATCATTGAAAGATAATGACACGACCCATCACAGCGTAGATGCACACATACATTCAATACTTTTATGTTAAGATCTCTCCATCGTATAAGCCGTCCTAATATCGTAAAGCAGCATGCTCCTCTTTCCGGCACATTGAGCATTTCAAAAAATTAGTTGGGAGTGGATCCTCTAGTCCACACATTCGATGACTTGCCTTTGACCAGATTGGAGAGTTAAATTTAATCATGTGCATGAAAATTGACTTGCGGTACCACTTTATTTGTTTACATGATTATCAAACTTGTTCTCCCTTTTTGTTTAATTTTCGTGAGTTAGAAATATAGAAGACGCGTGCTTCGACAGCAACAGGCAAGGCACGCGCTGCAGATTATCCAACATTTTCCCCTTTGTTTTTCATGGCAGTGTTCATTCAGATTCATCCATCTGCATGATGTACCACTCAATCCACTTTTACGATTTTCGATAGGTAAGTTAAAACTCGGATCTTGGGCCGGCTTGCATGCACATTATCACCTTGAAAAGATTTAAGGAACTAAAAATGATTATGAACAACACTAGTTAATTTGTATTGGCTTACATGTCAATAGTCAATTAGTACTTTAAATAACTGTAGAGATGGATGGTTGATTTATCTTTTAAGTTGGGAGGATTCTAAATTCATTTCTCTAAAACAATTTTATCTTGCTAGGTGGACGTTTTCTTATTCACTCATCTCATTGTGAAAGATAAGGGGAATGATATTATTTTGTGTGGATTGATTGCATATATGTTCCATGTTAAAGGACCACATTGCACATTGGACTACAGTTTATAGACCACATTGAACAAATTAAAAATTCATGGACCACATTGCGCATTAGGCCAAAGTCCGAGTATCATTTTTGTTATTTTCCCTATCTAAAATAACCAATTATTGTATATTGGTTTTTTTGTCAGCAATAAAGTGGTAAAAATAAAATAAAATAAAGTGGTTCTTGAGTCAGTTTTTGTGCGCCACGTCCTTTCTATACAAAGACAATTGGACACTTTTTGTTTGGTCTTATGAGGTATATATTTTCCAACATTCATCAACCATTTTGTGGGTTCATTTCAAGTAGAGCTGTAAGAATATGTCATAAACACATTTCTTAACCCATATATAATAGGTTGAATTGCTATATGAGTTAACTATTTACAATAAATGGGTCATAAATGAGTTGAAATATAATATTGATGTTAAATATGTTATAAATTGATCATAAATGGGTTTACAACTTACTTAAATCCAACTTACCTCTATGACTCTCTCCTTATTCTCTCTCACCTTTACTTGATCTCACGATCACTCACTCCGTACACTCACCTTAGTTTGGGTATCGGCTTTCCTAGATTGGATTAAATATAGAAGTGTTTTAGCTATATGAATTATATCGGATTAGGTATGGGTCATAGGATTCGAATTGTATGGAAATAGGTCAAAACAAGTTAAATAAGTCTATTTGGGTTAGAACATTACCCGACCCATTTGTTTGAAGGGTCAAACTGCAAATGAACCTATAGTATTTTCTTTTTTTAAGATTGAATAAAATGCAGTTATAAACCGATCGGCATCGAGAAAAGAAAACAAGATCACAATTGTTCTAATACAAATATGTTAACATTGTTGACTCAAGTTATTCATTAATCTTAAAGGCGAAATAGACACACCGTAAAAAGAAAAACGAAGGAGGCAAACTAAGGTGACATCGCGAGCGGCTGTCAATGTTCTCATTTCAGGACATCACGACAATATATGCATCGTCTCTTCTCGTGTTCGAAGAAGACTAGTGCGGATGAAAACAAATTCCGGGTTGATTTGTGAAACCGTGTGGGCTTGTCATGCTATGTGTTCGAATATACGATTTCCGAAACGAGAGGGACCCCAATGTCTTAAATAATAGATCAGTTGAGGAAACCACCAAATTCGAGGTAGGGACCTGTTTCTCTCCCCATTAGCGACTTGAATTCTCATTGTCTTTTTTCTATAATTATCTTTGAGAAAAACCCGTCGCTTTCCCACCCTTAACGGCAAATCTACTCTCTCTCTCTACCCAATGCATTGTCAACGTTATTCGATTTTCTAAAGGGCACCACCTGCCATGGCGGAAGACAATGATATGCTGTGACATTGAGAACATACCCAGTTTCACTGCTTTTACATTCCGTGCGTGGAAGCCAGATTTACTTCCTGATTATTGGTTTTGTGACATGGAATTGTTAAGAACGCCGCTTTTCCCCAAAAATCTAAACCGTTAGAAAAACGGGCCAGCAATGTATTTATCGCATGTCTTAACATTCCCCCTCGTGTGGAAGCGTCGACGGAACGGAAAACGGGCAGTATAATAGGCAGGAGAAAATTGAGAGAAAGTAACAAGATTTGAATCTTTGACCGGTGCTTTGATATTTTGTTAGACAAACTATAAGTTCAAAATATTAGTAAACAATTCAAACTTGTATTTGTAGCATGTTTCTCAATAGGAACGATATACCACTTTTCTAAATATAGGTTGTTTTGAGCCGTTACAAATGGCAAAATTATCTCATACTCCATAAATCCTTTAATGTAATAGACTCGGTTACGCTAGACTCAAAATCTTATAGCGGCCATATTTTCATTCATCCCAATTGAAGAAGGCCTCTGCTTATTGGATTATAAGTAAGGACATCAGCTGCATTTAACCATATACTTAAGTTTGTGTGTGTGATGTCTATAACTTGTAACTCACCAACTAGACATATGATTAGACAAAATTTCCTTTAACCAGGGATGGAGCAAATATTTGCCATCTCAATAATGTGAATAGAGATTTAAGCACAACAGAAGTGCCATTCGGCAAATTTTTATTGCGTTTCTTTTTTACCTCATGGATGTTAAATAAACATAAAAGTGGTTGTGTTTAAAGCGTAGAACAAATAGATTATTAGTAGCGACAAATAAATGCATAAAGTAGATGCACACTGAGATTTGTGTGTAGTTCGAATTGGGGAAAAGTACTAAAAAAGTTCTAAACCCATTGCATTAATATAAATTCAATTATAAACCTTTCAATTAAACTAATTTAATTATAAACATTTTCACATCGGCATCAATTCATTTCATCTGGCCAATTTAGGCTGGAAATCGTTAATGTGGAGTTCGGTCATCCTACATGGCATAACTGGTATTGACGTAGATAATTTTTACATTGGCACCCATTCAGTCCATTTGGCCAATTTAGGCTGGAAATTGCTAATGTGGACGTCGGGCATCCTACATGGCACGACTGCCGCTGACATTGACAATTTTCTAAATTTTTTTGAATTTTTTATTACTTTTATTTGTTTTTTCTTTTCTTTCCTTTCCTTTTTTTGCCAATTGTGGGTCGGCGAGGTCGCCAGTCGAGCCTCGTCGGCCATAAGCGAGGTCTATGCAAGGGTCGCGACCCTCACCCATTGCCGGCAAGGGCTGCAACGCCCTCGCAAGGGCACGGAGGCCCTCGCTTGTGATGGCCGAGGGCCGCGATGCCCTTGCTCAAACTAGGCAAGGGCATGGCGGCCCTCACCTAGACCAGGCGAGGGTCGCCGACCCTCATCTATGTTCGATGATGGTCAGTCGGCAACCTAGCCAGCCCAAAGTAAAAAATAATAAAAATAATAAAATTAGAAATAATCAAAAAAATTTAAAATTTGTAAATTTTGCCCACGTTAGCACTGGCCATTAGCCGTGCCACATAAGACGGCTTGCATCAACGTTAATAATTTGCAATCTAAATTGGCATGATTGACTAAATTGGTATCAATGTAAAAAGGTTTATGACTAAATTGGTATAATTGAAATGTTTAGAATTGAATTTGTACCAATATAATAGATTTAGAACTTTTTTTATACTTTTCTTGTTTGAATGGTTATACCTAGAAAAGAGATTGATCACATACTCCACTAGAAACATATTGAGAGCACGCCCGAAACACTAATCACTCCAAGTGATTTTCAAACCGCAATTACATGAAATAATACTCACATATATTAATCAAAGAGTCAAGTGTATGTCACTCACTAATTCTTACTGTCGCCTCTCTACAACTCTTTTCGTGGTTCTTTGTGATGCACGCAACGGGACTTAGGGTTAAAACCAAACTAAAAGTCGAATTACGTGTGTCTAAAACATTACTTTTTCATTGACTGAGGTCAACATATTATTTAAAGAAAATATTCGAATACCCTCATCGTTTTTTTTTAAAATTTACAGTTAGCTCGGCTACTTTTGTGATTTCATTTCCAGTTGCATATGACAATGATTACGGTTTTGGTATCTTTATTAAATTACTGCCACCATTCCAAACCTTCTTAACATGGAAACCCACTCGTTCAAAACCCTAACCCAGCCCACCCACAACTCAGTCCCTCTCCTCATCGGCACCACCGACGGTTGCCGCCACGAGCTGGGCCACCACTTCGCTGCCCATATAACTTCCACTCACAGTGCTCGTCTTTCCCTCCCCCTCTTTAGTCTCTCTCAGTCAGCGCCTTTGTCCGACGCCTCGAGCTCAGCGGCTCCTCCGTGACTGTCAACATCTTGGCCACGATGTTAATAATCTCCATGGCCAAGTTGGGGCTATCACCTTCGAATCTGGTTGAGCTTCGCCGTTTTGTCGACGATGCCAAATATGGTCGAGAGCTGGATGGCGCTGTTGCCGAGTCTGGGCAGCGGAAAGAGAGAGACACATTTACAGAGAGGAGGCTGATTTGTTGTAGGCCGGGGTGGACAATGGCATCGGTCAAGGTCGGTGACGGCCTCGACGATTGCCCAGGGATGGTCGAGAGAACAGTGAGTTGGATGAGGGTTTGGGTGCATTTGAGATATAGATTGTAAAGACGCTGATTTATCGATCAAGGGAGGACAATATGGAGATGTCAGTCAAAATCACAAGTTTAACCTTGGAGATGTTAGAATCAAGATTGATAACTCTTATAATATAATCATTTCTTCATATTATTTCCTTATGAAGTGTAACAGTTTGTAATATCTCTATATGGTGGAGATTTTTTTTTTTTTTTTTTGATAACCCAGGAACCCCCCGCACGGCCGACAGCCGGAGGAGTAAACCTGGGGCGACGCTAGCGTAGGACCCACCACCACGGCGCCACACTTAAGAATCCCTAACGCCTACGCTGGGGTTTGAACTCTGGTCCCTTCGTGGGGGGACTAGAGCGCAAGCCAACGCAGATGGTGGAGATCATCTCATCAAGAATCAAATACCTTTGTTTTATATAGATTGGTAATCAAAACCTTTTTAACTTGCGGATTTTGTCTAGAATTGCGAATTGTAGGTCTAGAAAACTGTGATCAATAAGGTTAATGGCTCAAACTGATAATGATGATTACTTATCTCCAAATACGAGGATCTTGGGTCTCGACATTGCATGTGTAATTCTAGTCTTTCGGCCTCAATCGTCCTAGAGTTTTGTCTTTTTGATGGCCATCGTTTTAACATTTGTTGTTCATGCTCGTGAATGATTCGTACTCCCTTTTCTTGACACATTGATGTCGAGGATCCTATTCTTAGTGATGTTGGCACTCGAGCCAATTATCGGCGTTGGGCCCGTGAATTCTTAAGCTTCCCGATGCACACATTGTAAACATTTGCGCTTCGCTAAAGCTCCTCTTACAGATTTGAACTTTCGAAACCTTTTTCTTGCTAATTTAATTTATTGGACATTTCAAATTAGGCCCAATTCCAAAAAAAACCCTCAACTTTATACTTTGTCCCAAATATACCCTGAACTTTTTTTTGTCTCAAGAAAAACCACCAACTTTTCTCTAAGTCCCAAATCTACCCTACCGTCCAGAAAAAAAAAAAAAAAAAAACAGAACAGAGACCCGGTAGCTGCGGCGGTGGCCAAGCCTTCGCCGGTGGCCGCCGCCACAGCCGCCGGGAAGGAGCGGCGGCCCTCGCCTGGGCCTTCTCGAGTCGCCGGCCCCGGGCGAGCCGCCGGCGAGGGCGCGCAGGCCCCGATCTGGGGCGAGGGTCGCGCCCTCCCCCAGATCGGGGCCTGCACGCCCTCGCCGGCGGCTCGCCCGGGGCCGGCGACCCTCGCCGGCCCTCGCCCGGGCCTTCTCGAGGGCCGGCGAGGGTCGCCGGCCCGGCGAGCCGCCAGCGAGGCCGTGCAGGCCCCGATCTGGGGCGAGGGTCGCGCCCTCCCCCAGATCGGGGCTGCACGGCCCTCGCCGGCGACTCGCCCGGGGCCGGCGAGGGTCGCCGGCCCTCGAGAAGGCCCGGGCGAGGGCCGGCGAGGGTCGCCGGCCCCGGGCGAGCCGCCGGCGAGGGCGCGCAGGCCCCGATCTGGGGGAGGGCGCGACCCTCGCCCCAGATCGGGGCCTGCGCGCCCTCGCCGGCGGCTCGCCCGGGGCCGGCGACTCGAGAAGGCCCAGGCGAGGGCCGCCGCTCCTTCCCGGCGGCTGTGGCGGCGGCCACCGGCGAAGGCTTGGCCACCGCCGCAGCTACCGGGTCTCTGTTCTGTTTTTTTTTTTTTTCTGGACGGTAGGGTAGATTTGGGACTTAGAGAAAAGTTGGTGGTTTTTCTTGAGACAAAAAAAAGTTCAGGGTATATTTGGGACAAAGTATAAAGTTGAGGGTTTTTTTTGGAATTGGGCCTTTCAAATTATATAAACATGAAAATTGTTAGTCATGCAAAACTCTTCTCGTAAATTTCTTAAACTCTAAAGTAATTTTGTAATCGTCAGACGAAAAGTTTGTCAATACTTTCAAGAAATCGAAACAAGCATGCCTCGCAAAGTCTTTGAAGATGAGTAACGCGGGTGTTCTCAGAGGGAAGGGCAAGACGGTGATACTTTAGGAGTCGTCAAGCAACGTGGGTGTTTCGGCTCGATCGTGCGATGTATAAGCATGAAGCTATACAGATACGGAAGAAGTCAAATCACGAGTAAAGATACTGGGTGTGTATAAGGGCTGTCTTTTCTTGACTTGACTTGACTTGCTCTTAGATATCGCGGTTCAGCACTCCAGAAAAATTTCTTCTCTGCGGCCAAAGAGAGAGAGTCAGAAAGCTTTCGCTTGCGTGGTTGGACAAAGACGGCGTCATCGTGCGAAGGGGACGAATCAAAAGGAAGAACACTGTTAGGTCATGGAATTGAAAAGAAGTAGGGATTTGAGTTTGCGTTTCCATCGTAAAAATGGAAGGGCAACGAGTGAAATGAGACTTCGTACTTAATTTTTAAGGATAATGACGCAAATAATTTTTAAATTTTAATTCAATATATAATTTGGTCTCTGAACTATATAAAAATTGATCAAAAGTTCAAAAATCATATTGAATAAATTAAAAATTCACAGATCAAATTGAATATTAAGTTAAAGTTCATGGATTATATTGAACAAATTAAAAGTTCAATAATTAAATTATACAGTAAATCAAGGTTTATGGACTATTTATGTTATTTTTTCTTAATTTTTCTAAAATGAAAATTGAAGCCATACAGTGATTTCTACACCATCTTGCATGAAAAGGTGAGATGAGTAGAAAGGGTAACAAACTGATAATTGAAGCACTTGATGTAATATAAGGACTCAAACAATAGAGAGAGAATTTGGGATTCGGGATTTCTAGGTAAATTGTTCTCAGTTAGGAACGTTCTTGCAAATCCAAAATTTCGATGATGCAGGATGATTCATATGCTCGGTGCTTATCCAAATACTAAATCAATCATGATATACGCGCTTTCTCACCATTTTCTTTCGACTAGTGTGCCATTCCTAAACCGTCTTTTCAATTTTCATTATATTTTACTATTTAGGTCTATTTTGTGGTTGAAATCACAATGGGAGGACCTACGTGAGTTTAGTTGAGCGTTTAAATATTATATTCTCTCTCTCTTTTTATCAACTCTAGCTTTGAAATGGATTGGTGAGAGACGGCTTGGAAGAAAGTAATATTCATAACACACTCATCTAATTCTCTATGTACCAAGAAATCTCGAGAGCTGCTTGTTTGGAATATGGCTTTAAGCCCGGACCCCAATTAGTAATGTCTGGAATAAAGCAAATTTCGTTTTGGAAAGAAACTATGGTACGCTTTTAAGTCACTTTAACACTTAAATGATTCAAAATCGTAAGTGAGCAATACCAAAAGAGTGTTTACTTTTACATTCTAAACGTTAATGAAAACCTATTGTAATTATGTCAATTCCATCACAAGCCTCTTTTTTTACTAATTCAGTCTTAAACATTTTGCATTTGTTTCAATTCAGTCCATTCGGCCAATTTTGGCCGACCGACGCTAAAGTGGATGCCGACCAGTGCTGAATGTCCGATTGACGCTAATGTGGTAATTTTTTAATTTTTTTTCCTTTCTAATTTGTTTTTTCTTTCTTTCTTTCTTCCCTTGGCCAATTCGATGACTAGCCAGGAGGTAGGGCCGGCGAGTGAGGCTCTCCCTCACCAGTGTTGGCGAGGGCGAGCCTCACTAGTGGCCAGCCAGGGAAAAAGGAAAGGAAAAGAAAGGAAAGAGAAAGGGAGAAGAAGGAAAAAAAAGTAAAAAATTTGAAAAAAAATATTTAAAAATTGTCACATCAGTACTGGCCGGACGTTCGACGTCAGTCGGCGTCCACGTCAGCACTGTTGACTAAAATTGACCGAATGGATTGAATTAGCACAAATACAAAATGTCTAAGACTGAATTGGCACAATTGCAATAGGTTTAAAACTTTTTGATAATTTTCCCAAAAAATTGTACCCTTTTACTGGTAAATTTCCCGACAACCTTGTCTTTTTCTTCTTTTAGTTTTGAAAACTTTTCACTCTAATAGATTTTATAAGATGTCTTTACAGGTGGGTGTATATAGAAAATTATCAAAAAAGTCTTAAACCTATTGTATTTGTACCAATTTAGTTATAAACCTTTTTAATTTTAGCAATTTAGCCCTAAATCTTTTATAATTTGTCAATATAGTCCATTCAACCAAGTCTGGCCTAAAATTATTGACGTGGACACTAGCCATCCTCCATGGCACGGCTGCCGCTAATGCAAACAAATTTTTTTAAATAATTTTTTTTCCTGTTTCCTTTTCTTTTCAATTTTTTCACCTGTGACCGAAAAGAGTTGCTAGAGCTTGCTGACCACTAGGCGATGGTCACAAAGCCCTCACCGGTTGTTGGCAAGGGTCGAGGCCTTTAGCGAGGCTAGCCTCGCCTAGATTTGGGCAACGTGGCCTCGCTCATGGCCGCGATGCCTGAGTGACACCAGGCAAGGGTCGCAACCCTTGCCAACGGCCGGCAAGGGCTTCGTAGCCCTCTCCCAATGGCTGGCAAGGACGATGACAAAAGAGGAAAAGAAGCATAAATGACAACGATATGTTTAAAGAATCTATCGTACTCGTATTGGGTCCAGCTAAAGTAGAACAACTTTGGAGGATGATATTGCAATTTCAACACAGATGGACATCTCCAAAATCAAGCTTTAACCATTTATCACTTAAAGGTTTGAAAATTGTAAGTTTCTATCCTTTTGCTCGTTAACATGGCGTGCATCTCGTTTGAACAAGTGAACAACCAACAAAAACACAGCTCTATGCAAAACATCAAACTTTTCACCTAAAAGGCTTTCGCAAGGGAAACAATGAACATCAATCTCTCTCTCTCTCTCTCTCTCTCTCTCTCTCTCTCTCTCTCTCTCTCTCTCTCTCTCTCTCTCTCTCTCTCTCTCTCTCTCTCTCTCTCTCGCAGTCAAGAAATGATTCCATGAGAGAGGCTCTAGTTGACTGTGCAATACAGCAACATTGCAAAGTACACGCCGTCTCTCTGGCTTTTAGGTTTTCGGGGCATGGCCACTTAGGGCGCGCATAGAATCCATTCTAGAGTAGAAATTCCGCTCCAGAATGCATTCCGAAACAGAAATGCCTTTGTTAAAATATTTTCGGATTGCATTCTGGAGCAATTTTTGCATTTTGGAATAAAAATGCGTTTATTAAAAATACTTGATTCTAGAATGCATTTTTTATTCTAGAATGAGTTTTAGGCAAGAAAAAGAAAAGCTACTTTTTGTAGCTTCTCTCTTCCAGAATGCATTCTCCCTATTTTCTCTCTTTTTCCCTCTAATTTTTTTTTCAGAAAATGCATAAAAATTGAAAAATTCTAGAAAAATTCATAAAAATTTCCAGAAAATAAAAAAAGTCAGATTTTGAGAAAATAGGAAATTTGGTAATTTTTTTTCAAAAAATATAAAAATTGTAAAAATTTCAAACTTCACATAATAGTTTAAAATACCTTTGGGCACCCACTTTGAGTGAAATTTAATTTTTTTGAGGTGCCCCAAAAAATAAAAATATCAAAATTTTCAAAACTTCACAAAATGGCTTTAAATACCTTTGGGCACCCACTTTGAGTGAAATTTAATTTTTTTGAGGTGCCCAAAAAAATCAAAAAATAAAAATTTTCAAAACTTCACAAAATGGCTTAGAATACCTTTGGGCACTCACTTTGAGTGAAATTTAATTTTTTTGAGGTGCCCAAAAAAATCAAAAAATTAAAAACTTCAAAACTTCACAAAATGGCTTATAATACCTTTGGACACCCACTTTGAGTGAAATTTAATTTTTTTTAGGTGCCCAAAAAAATCAAAAAATTAAAAATTTCAAAACTTCACAAAATGGCTTCAAATATTTTTGGGCACCCACTTTGATTGAAATTTATTTTTTTTGAGGTGCCTAAAAAAATAAAAAAAAAATAAAAAAATATATTTTTGTTCTAGAAATCAATTTCTGAAGTAGAATTAGTCATGTTTTATCAAACAGATTTCTCCTCCAAAAATCAATTTCTGGCAAGAATTTCAGAAATTAATTTTTGACAAGAATTTGATTTCTGAAGCTCGTGCCCTTATCACCATACAATGTCGAAGCCACTTTTCAAAGCGTTTCTGTGGATTGGGAGTCAAAATCTCTGCAACCTTGTGAAGAGCCACGACAAATGGGGCTTTTATTTTCAGCCATGTAGATCAAAAGGGACCATCTTCTCTAAACCGCGAGACACGATTCGTGACACATTTGTTAGCACCAGCGAGCAAATGACACGCGGAGTGGGGGTGGGGGGTTTGTGGGTGTGTCTTTTGCGATGGTCCTGCAATGCAAGAAGATAATGACATGCATCGTAAACTGTATGTTTTATCTCAGATGGGTCCTCCCTAAAAAAGAAAGCAATAATTGCTTCTTTGCTGATATCGTGAGTAAGGGAATCTATGACCCTTCTTCAGTACTGGGGTTCCCCCGCCCCATGCCCTATACAAATTTATAGAACGAGCATAGCTCTCTAGCTCCCACCTAATCAAAAGTTTCTGCTCTCAAATGGGTAGATCTTGTTCGTGTGCTATGCAGTAAATCCCATCTTCAGGAAACCTTCTATGTATGGGGAAAAAAAGGAAAAGAAAATGAGAAAGTGTTTCAAGTTCAAGTCATTTATAACCTGGATGTTGAGCTCCATTCAACTATATATCATTGGAAGAATATACATCTTATCACTCCCTCTTATTAAAAAAAAAGTAACCTATTATTTTTCAAATAAGGATATGAGTAATGTCATTTTCTAAAAAAGAGCTTAAAGTGAATATTGTTTCAAATGAAGGTCAAAAATAGATAACCTTGTCTCAAATAAAGGTTTAAGCTCGTCGGATGACCAAAATTTTGTCGGCCAAGGAGCATTTGATTTTCCCGGTGATTGGAATAGGGCAATTTTGTCCAAAACAAAATATGGATACAATTTTAAAAAAAATTGACGTAGCATTGATGTAGTAGTTGCGTGATGTCACATTAGTAAAAATTTAAAAAAAACTAAAATATAAGTTAATATTCATTGCAAGCTAATGTTCATTGTCTTCAACCTCATGATCACTCGACCAAACTCCTTCGGCACACATTCGTCACTGCCTATTGTTGCCTGGATATTCGGGAGCATTCCCCGTAGTTGCAAATGGCCCTTCCATTCCAGTCGCAATGCCTTCACTGTCAGCACTCATGTCTCTAACATTAGATCATCAAGATGAAAACTTTCCTCCCCAGTAAATGTTAGAAATTAAACCAAATTTGTTGGTACTTGTTTCTTTTTTGAGTTTGTTCGTTTTTTCATATTTTGATTTTTAGTGTTTTTATGTGAAATAATTATTTTTTCAGATATATGGTGAGATATTAAGAGATATGGTTAGATATTAAGAGATAAGATGAAATATTGTGAGATATTCTTTTTAGTTATATTTTAGGAAAGATAAGAGTCACGTAACTTTTCTTTAAATAGGGGAGTCTTGTAATTTTTTTACAAGAGTGAAATCTGAGTGAAATATATTGAGTCAAAAAATTCTATCTATCCTCTTCTTTTCTTTATTGGAGTTGTGATTGTTTCACATTCAAAAATTTCTTCCACCAAATCAAGTTGTTGCTGCATCTCTAACGCTCAACAAATTGGTATCAGAGCTTACGGTTCATGATCATGGCCTCAACGAACAATCGGCTTCATCTTCAATACCCTCGTCTTGCCAAAGAAAATTATGGTAACTGGGCTGTTAGAGTGAAAGCTCTACTTGGCGCCTACGGTGTGTGGGAACTTGTTAACACTGGCTATGATGAGCCAAAGGATGAAGCCACATTGAACTAGAACCAGAGGAATGCCTTGGAGAAGGTTCGAATGAAATATCAATATGCCATGTCGATCATCTATCAAGCGTTAGATGATTCCATGTTCGAAAAAGTTTCAAATGCCGCTACCGCTAAAGAGGCATGGGAGATTCTTCAAAACACACATCAAGGAGTTAAAAAGTTTAGAAGATTTGCTTTCAAACATTAAGAGGTGAATTCGAGTTAATTCATATGAAATAATCCGAATCGATTGTTGATGATTTCACGAGAATTTTGGCAATTGTTAATTAGATGAAAAGAAACGGAGAAGACGTTTTCTGATGTTTGTGTTGATGAGAAAATACTTCGGTCCTTAGACAAGAAGTATGATCATATTGCTGATGCAATTGAAGAATCTAAAGACTTGGATGCCATGACGGTCGATGAACTTATGGGTTCATTATAAGCCCATGAAGAAAGGTTTAGAAAGAAAAAGATTGAACCGGTGGAGGAAGTTCTCCAAACGCAATTGACCATTCGAGATGAGAAGGAGCAAAGAAGAGATCCCGTACAAAATCATGAGACAAATCAAGATCGTGATCGAGGTCGTGGCCGAGGTCACTTTCGAGGAAGGGGTCCTGGACGAAACAGAGGAGATCCTGCTCGAAGTGATGGAGGATACCGGTATCAAAGAGGCGTTCGTGGAAGAGAAAAGAACTCGACAAGCCAATGGTATGATAAATCTAAAATCCGATGTTATCATTGCAATAAACTTGGCCATTATGCTTCTAACTACTGGAACAAAGAAAGTAGCAGAACAAACGAAAAGGCGAACTTGGTGAATGATGTTGATCAAGTTCTCTTATTGGCATTCAAAGAATATGAAGAAGGTCAAAGCGATACGTGGTATTTTGATACCGACGCAAGCAATCACATGTGCGGGAAAAAGGATATATTTGCCGAGTTAGATGAGACAATTAAAGGGACTATCTCATTTAGTGATAACTCTAAAATTCTTGTTAAAGGGAAAGGTACAATTTTGATTCGCTTAAAGAATGGTGCACATCAATTTATTAACAATGTTTATTATGTTCCAAAAATGTCAAGCAATATCTTGAGTTTGGGACAACTTCTGGAGAAAGGTTATACTGTTCATATGAGAAATCTTAATCTTATGTTGAAAGATCGAAATAATAAACTGATTGCAAATGTGAAGATGTCAAAGAACAGGATGTTTATTCTTAATATAAAGAGTGAGATGTATTGATGTCTAAAGGCATGCATAGATGATCCTTCACGGTTGTGGCATTTGAGATTCAGTCATCTCAATTTTAGTGGACTCAATTTGCGTTATCGCAAGAAGATGGTTTATTGCTTACCACATATTGATCATCCCGATCAATTATGTGAAAGGTGTGTTATCGGCAAGCATTCCAGAACTAGCTTTTCAAAGGAGGCAATTTATCGAGCAAAGAAGCCGCTTGAGTTAATTCATTCTGATTTGTGTGGCCCGATCAATCCTCATTCATATGGTAATAATCGATATTTTGTTACTTTTATTGATGATTTAACTCGGAAAACTTGGGTGTATTTTTTGAAAAGAACAGATAGAAGTGTTTGATACTTTCAAACAATTTAAGAACCTAACTGAAAAGGAAAGCGGCTATTTTATCAAGGCTTTGAGGACTGATCGTGGTGGAGAATTCTGTGAAAATCATGGTATTCGGCGTTTCTGGACGGTCCCGTATTCTCTTCAACAAAACGGTGTGGCTGAACAGAAAAATAGAACCATTCTTGATATGGTTCGAAACATATTGAAGAGCAAAAATTTATCCAAGGAACTTTGGGCTGAAACTGCTTCCTGTGTCGTCTATCTTCAAAATAGATGTCCCACATATAGACTTAAAGGCGTAACTCCACAAGAGGTATGGATCGAGAGAACACCAAGTGTTTCGCACTTGAGAATTTTCAGGAGCATTGCCTATGCTCATGTCCCGAACCAAAAAAGATCGAAACTTGAAGACAAGAGCAAAAAGCTCATCTTTATTGGGTATGACTCATCATCCAAAGCCTATTGATTATTTGACTCTAAAACTTTGAAAGTATTTATAAGTAAAGATGTCAAGTTCGATGAAGATGGAATGTGGGAAGAAAATCTAAAAGAAGAAGCGAATGTTCGTGGTGATTCCGATCAAACGGAGTTGAAGGATCAACTTTTACCTTCTTCTCCAACATCTTCTTCAAGTTCATCAACACCATCCTCTTCAAATAGTGTTGATGAACCGTTAGTGTCAAGATCGAGAAGATTGTCTGAAATTTACGAAGCTACTGAAGAGCTTCATCTTGTATGTCTTCTTGTGAATTATGAACCACTTGCTTATGATAATGTGGCCAAAGAAGAAAAGAAGAAAAAAGTCATGAACGAAGAAATTGAAGCCATCGAGAAAAATCAAACATGGGAGTTTGCTGATCTTCGAAAAGACAAGAAATTGATTGGTGTTAAATGGGTGTACAATGCTAAGAAGAATGAGAAACGTGAAGTGACAAGGTACAAAGCTAAATTAGTCACGAAGGGATACAAGCAAAAAGCCGGAATCGACTATGATGAGGTTTTTGCCCCTGTCATCCGTATGGAAACGATTAGATTGATTATTTCTATTGCTGCTCAAAATAATTGGCGAATTTATGAAATGGATGTCAAGTCAGCATTTTTGAATGGCATCCTTGAAAAAGAAATTTATGTTGAATAACTCAAGGGGTTTGTTGTGAAAGGTCATCAAAACAAAGTGCTGAGGTTGAAGAAAGCTCTATATGGGCTTATACAAGCACCAAGAGCATGGAATTCCAGAATTGATGCATATTTCAAGGCGAATGAATTCTCTCAATGTCCATACAAACACGCACTCTATTTGAAGCAAGAAAAATCTGATATTCTGCTCGTCTGTTTATATGTTAATAATCTTATTTTTACAGGAAATAATTCGACGATGATTGATGCTTTTAAGGCATTGATGGTGAAAGAATTTGAGATGACCGATAATAGCCTCATGAATTATTTCCTTGGTATCCAAGTGAAGCAAAATGCCGATGGGATTTTTATTTCTCAAAAAGGATATGCAGAAAATATCTTTGAAAAATTCAACATGAAGAACTGTATCCCGATCAATACACCAGTGGAGTGCGGAACCAAGCTTTCGAAGTTTGATAATGGTGCCAATGTTGAGTCGACATATTATAGAAACTTGATTGGGAGTTTGAGATACTTAACATGCACAAGACTGGATATTATGTATAGTGTTGGAATTGTGAGTTGATATATGGAGAAGCCAAAATCATCTCATCTTAAAACTGCAAAGAGAATACTTCAGTACATCAAAGGTACTATTTATCATGGCTTACACTATTATTGCTCAGAATCTTTCAAACTTAGAGCTTATTCAAATAGTGATTATGGTGGAGATATTGACGATCGAAAAAGCACCACGAGATTTGTATTTTTCTTGTACGACACTGCTTTCACGTGGTCATCAAAGAAGCAACCAAGTGTTACTCTGTCGACATGTGAAGCTGAACATGTAGCTGCATCTTCATGTATTTGTCATGCAATATTGTTGAAAATACTACTCAAAGATATTCTTATGGAGCAGAAGAAAGCAACGGAGATTTTTGTTGAAAATGTTTCTGCTATTGCTTTGGCCAAAAATCCAATTTTTCATGAATGAAGCAAACATATTGATATTCGATATTACTTCATCCGAGAGCAGGTTAAAGATAATGAAGTTGAAGTATTGCATGTGAAGACCAGAGATCAAGTAACATATATTTTTACTAAACCTCTCAAGATCGATGCTTTTCGAAAGTTCAAGAGCTGATTGGAATGATTGATGGAAGAGAATTTGGTTTAAGGGGGAGTGTTAGAAATTAAACCAAATTTGTTGGTACTTATTTCTTTTTTGAGTCTGTTTGTATTTCTATATTTTGATTTTTCATGTTTTTAGGTGAAATAATTGTTTTTCAGATATATGGTGAGATATTAAGAGATATAGTTAGATATTAAGAAATAAGTTGAGATATTCTTTGTAGTTATATTTTAGGAAAGACAAGGGTCACATAACTTTTTTTTAAATAAGGGAGTCTTGTAATTTTTTTATAAGAGTGAAATCTGAGTAATATATATTAAGTCAGAAAATTTTATCTATCCTCTTCTTTTCTTTGCGCGAGTTGCGATTGTTTCACCTTAAAAAATTTCTTCCATCAAATTAAGTTGTTGCCGCATCTCGGACGCTCAACAGCAACAACCTTCCCATTATTGCGTCGAGAGGTTTAATTCTTGTGCACAAACGCTTCTCAAGTAGATCTATTTACTCAAAAAAGAAGAAGTGATTTGGGTCTCAGAGATTTACGAGATTCATGCTCAAATTAATACCCATTATCTCCTCAACTCAAGCTATCAACCCGTCCATTGCATCTGATAGCTAAAGAATTGGGCAGCGGAGATAGGAATGGAGGAGGTTTAGGGTTCTAGGGAGGCTCTGGGTGTGGATGGTTTGATGGCGAGAGGCAAGGGCAAAGGCGAAAGGTAGGGTTTTAAGTGATTTTGGTGTCGTGTAGATTGAGCTTGATGTTTGTGGGCAAAATGGAGTGTCAGATCCAACCTTGAAGTTTGGAGCTCACCCTCCGACCAAGCTTTGAGCTCGAGCAACCATGGCGATCACAGGCTTCAAAGCCAGATCTGACCTTTAAGCTTACGTCTGCCATGGCCAACAGCTACAACAAACACTCCCAGAGGTCTAGGCGACAATGGGCAACAACGAACGTGCGTCGAAAGAGTTTGGCCGAGCGATCAGATGGAAGAATGAACAGTAACTTGTGATGAATAGTAACTTGAATTTTATTTTGTTTAGGAAGAAAATTACCCAGTTTAGATTGCCCTGAAATCAAGTGCTCGCTGGCCGACAAAATTTTGGTTGGTCGGTAAGCTTAGGCCCTTATTTAAGACTAACTTATTTGCTTTAGGCCTTTACTTGAGACTGACTTAGTCACTTTAGATTCTTATTTGAAACAATATTCATTTTGAGCTTTTTTTGAAAAAATGACCTCATTTCATGCCTTTATTTGAAAATTTTTCCTATAAAAATTATGAGAGAATTATTTTATAGATAAATATAATGTGTCTTGGTATGTGACGTACTTGATGTACTAAATTAAGTGTACATAATAAATTCTCCAAAAAAGAAAAACAGAACATTGTTAGGATATTGGATATTTGCTAAAATACATACAAAATACGGTGACACGACCCGCACGTGGATTTTTTCTTAAAATGTGTGATCCAAAATAAAGTGAACAACCATCGTTTGATTCACTCATGAGAGTATGCCACACTGTTTTTTTCAGGTAGATGTGGCATTTGTCGGTGGGGAAAGGTTGGCCGGTTGGTTTAGCATGCTCTACTTTTCTATCCTTCCTACACCTACCAAGTTTTAATTGATTTTGGGGTTGTGGTAGTGAGAATCGCCTAGTTTTACTCAATGAGTCATGAGTAATGTCGGGCGATAAGCTCTCACAGTCTCAAATTAGAGCATTTCATAGTAGACGCGCTAGTTGCTCCATTCCATCTTTTTGGTTTAACACACACTGAATTGTTTATGAGCCGCGGCACGTACTATAGGGCATATATGCTCCAGGAATGTCGTCAAGCATAAGTTAGAGAAAGCTTTCGTAGACACTAAACCCTTATTTTTCCAAGTTCAGACCTAGTGTAGTGCCAAAAAGGAGTAAGGTTAGGAGAATTTGTAGTGCCAAATTCCTTATAGTCTTGAAAGTTCAAAGAACTTCACAAAAAGGGAAAATGCCACAAAAATTTCAAATTATGTCACTTATGACAAATTTACCTTGAACTTTTTTTTGTAACACGAAAAATTTCAAATTATGCCACTTATGATAAATTTACCCTGAACTTTTTTTTGTGACACGAAAAATTCCAAACTATGTCACTTGTAATAAATTTACCCTGAACTTTTTTTTGTGACACAAAAAACCCTAAATTATGTCACTTATAATATATTTACCCCACAATACTTTGGCCCATGGGTATTTTCGTATTTTTCTATTTTTTTTCCTTTTTTTTTTCTTTTCTTCTCTCTCTTCCCTTCGCCGTGGCCAGTGGAGTGAAGCCAACGAGGGCTACCTTTGTCGGATCCGGCGAGGGCAACCCTTGCCCAACACTAGCGAGGGTTGCCCTCACTTGAGCGGGCAAGGGTAGTCTCACCCGACCCGATGAGGGTTGCCCTCGCCGAATCCGGCGAAGGCAGCCCTCACCGGTTGGCCGACGGAGGGAAGAAAAAGAAGAAAAGGAAAAAAACATAAAAAGGAAAAAGATGAAAAAGCTCACGGGCCAAAATATTATGAGATAAATGTATCATAAGTGGCATAATTTGAGATTTTTCGTGTCACAAAAAAAATTCAGAGTAAATTTATCACAAGTGGTATAGTTTAGAATTTTTCGTATTATAAAAAAAATTCAAGATAAATTTACCATAAATAATATAATTTAAGATTTTTAGTGATATTTGTCCTTAAAAAAAAACATCAGTTCACGAGCTAAGACTCTGCTTAGATTTCAGTTTAACATTCAAAGCCATTTTGACTTTACTGCGTCGTCCTGCAATATAGCTCTAGCTGCATCATCAGTACACTTACAGCAGCCGGCGGATGTGACTCGCATGCATCCTGTGGCCTGATTGTGCCAAGCTCTTTCAACTCAAGACCTTGACTCACTTAGTTACCTAACACTGCTGCCAGCATCTTCACGTAGTACGAATTCATAGCATTGTCTAGCTAGGGCACGAAAGGAACTGATATTTAAAGGAGGAAGAAAATGCCAATAACCCTTTCTTTTCTTCTTTTGTCTCTCTCTCGCTCCATAAAACAAAAATCTAGAGAAGGTTTTGTGGCGAGCAGCAGTTTCGTCAGACCCTTAGGAGAATCGTGGGCCACCCAAATAATGAAACCCTAGTTGCCTAGCAAAAAAATAACAATAACAATAACAATAATAAAATCGTTTACAAATATTGTATATATATTTAGGGAAACGAAAGGGATTTATTAGCTACTTGGTGTTCGTTTGGATCTATCTTGCACAAGTTCAGACAATTCAGAAAATGGAAAAAAGATGACGATGGACTTAGTTTATGCGTCGTCCTCAAACGCTTGTTATCTTTCTCAGCTTTCCCTTTGTGGGGGCAGGTTTCCACAGCACATCGTAGATGACTTTTCGTGGGTCTTCTCTTCTCGAGCAAAGGGAGGTTCAGTTTGACTCGAGTGGCTCGTCAAAGCTTTGATGGTGTTTAGGACTGTGATTTTTACAGAACGGTTATGGTATTTTATGTGACGAGTTGTGAGTTAAACGTTAATAAACAAGTTGCACCCAATACTCATAAATATATAGTGTGTCGATTTTGGAAATCAATCTAGTATCATTGGTTTAGATACAAGAATTGAAAAGAGCTAGCAAATGACAACCTTTTAAAGTTAATCAGTGATTCAAGACATTTGGTTTTGTGGGGTGCTTCCGGATTGAATTTACTCCTTAATTTATTCGATCAATTTAGGTTCTTGGAAATTTGTTATTTTCTTCTATTAATTAAGTTAGTTTGGGATGTTTATAAAGTATAGGAAATTTGAATCCATTGTCTCCATTATTCTAAGTTTTGAGATTTCTTAAGGCATCTTATCTTTGGTTGGAAGATCCCGAGGGATTTAGTTGTTCTTTAGCTTTGTCTAAGGTTTTATTATTGTCTCCTTGTTTCCTTGTCCTGTTACTTTCTTGTTTAGTAACTCCTAGGGTTAAGGTTGCAACAGTATTTGTAATGTATTCTCTGTCGTAGCTCTCAGTTAGCCCTCTTTTCAGCAATCAATATAGAAAATCTGGAGATTTCTCTCTGCGCTTCGGGCGTGCGTGCTTGTGAGTTGCGACTTGTGCTTTTCATTTCCACCACGTCATTTTGGTTCTTCTAATTCTGTAGCATAACATGCTATTGGGCTCACGTGAAAGTGTGGTTATGCACCGAAAATGCCCGAACTTTATTCGTAGAATGTCCATACCCACGACAAATTACTCATAGCCACTTAATCTTTCTTCATGTCAATCGACATACTTTGTGTCTGTAGCACTATTCATCTATGCCCAATTCGGATCTTCCTTCAACAAAAGAAAAGAACATCAGAAATTGTTAATGCCTCTTTCGTTTGGCCTAGATTATGTTTTTCTAACGGGCATTTTTTCATTAAATAAATTTGCTTAACAGTTATTAAGGTGTGGTAATCCCGAACAAAAGCCTTCATTTTTTAGAGTAAAATAGAATGTTCACTAGCTTAGGGCTTAGCCCAAAACATTTCTAGGTCCATAATACCATTAGAAGTTCAGTCCAACCCAGGCCCAATTGCAGTCTTGATTTACATGCCATTTTTTTCATTTTCTTTTTGTGATAAACTTGAGTATGATTTAGTCGCAACAAGGTGGAACAAAAAAAAATGTATAAATAAGTGAATCTTTTTAATACCAATATAACTCATATGAAAAAAAGAAGTCGAGATATTCACTTCGACAACATATTTTTTGTTTCCCATTATTCGATTTCCATTTTCCACTGATCTAGAGGTAGAATCGCTAGAACAAAAACTTTTTACCCATTTTATATAGCAATTTTTATTTCTCCCTCGCTCGGTCCGTCGTCCTCATGAAAAATTAGAAAAGGGAAGAGAGACGAGAGCGTGGTCCTGCAAAAGTAATCACAAAGATTAGTCTTGATCTATGTGTTTTGGTCTGAGGCTTCTCGCGCGTTAAGCCCTCTATATAGTTCAAAATGCCATTGATGAGCTAACAAACCTAAGATTGATCGTATCATGATTCTTTTAGATTGACTAAAGATCTAGTCAATCTTCCATGACATGGACATGAAATTATCAAAAAATTCCTAAACCTATTACACTTGTGCCAATTAATTAAAAAAACCTTTTAATTGTGCCAATTGAATCTTAAATCTTTTGATAATTTGTCAATTTAGTCATTTTGGAAAAAAATTACCGATGTGGATGCTAACTGTCCTACGTGGCACGACCGATGCTCATGTAGATAATTTTTACAAAAATTTCCTAAAATTTTAATATGTTTTTTTATTTTGTTTTTCCCTTTTTCCCTTTTTTTTCTTTTTCCTTCTTCTTCCGTCGATCACTGAACCTCGGCTATGGCTGGCGACAAGCCACAGGCGATGGTCAACCTCCCCAGCTTCAGACGAGGTTGGTGAGGCCAGGTGATGCTCGAGCTTGCTGGGATCAGGCAAGGCTCAACCTTGCCGGGATCGAGTAAGCTTGAGCCTCACTGGACTCGAGGGAGCTTGATCTCATGGGGACTTGGCGAGTTAGAGCTTTTCTGGGATCATGTGAGGGTCAACCTCACTGGCCTTAGGAGAGCTTGACCTCACCAGTATCTGGCAAGCTTAGGCCACGCCTGAGTCTAGCGAGGTTGGCCCTCTCCTATAGTCGGTCACCAAGGCCTTGCGATTGGCAAAGGAAAAAAGAAAAGAAAGAAAAGAAGAAAAATATTATCCACGTTAGCGTTGGTTGTGTTACGTGGGACGATCAGCGTCTACGTTATCAATTTTATGATCAAAATTGATTGGAATGATTAAATTGGGAAATTTTCGGTTTATGACTCAATTGGTACACTTAAAAGGTTTATGACTGAATTGCACAAATACAATGGGCTTAGGAATTTTTTGATAATTTTCCCATTTAAAGATCTTTATTGCTAAAATGCTAATTATGATTTAAGTCTGCCTATGGGTTTACTTTTAGAAGAGTGTATGAAATGTTCATTTTTTGAAAGGCATGTATGGACGTGCTAGACTAAGACTAGAGAGTGATAATTGTATGTACAAGGAAAAATGACCATCATAAAAACGAAAAAAAAGAAAAGAAAAGAAATTGGGACTTTTTAATACTCGAGAGTAGAAAAAGACAGATATCCTCTATGTATCTACTGCCCTGCCACGCATAGTTGAAGTGTTGATAAGGATCGGAACAGATTCATGGAGGTATTTAGATGCTCTGAGCATACCATACATGTCGTCTATTCATCTAATCAGTGACAGAATGCAAAATATAATGCACCGTGGTGTCTTCCACCCAAAAAATGTGATGGGCTCGACATTATATACCCGGTGATTGATCAGGTGGACGGAGGACGTGATCTTCTTCCGAGAGCACTAATAAACTTCATTCCAATGAATACGTTGGATTTGCGGTGCATACGTAGATCAGCGTAGTAAATGGCAAAGAGGACCTATGAACATGCTCGTGACCATGTCCGTGCTTAGCTCTCCTCCTTTTGGAATCAGTCAATACCATATCTACATGAACAAACGGTAGAAGAAGTAGAGCAAGGACAAAGGGTTCCTTACTCGGCCCAAAGTGGTGCGACGGTTCAGGATTTGCTCTTCTTGCCACATTTTAGGACATGGTTTTTCGCGAAACCGCAGCCTGGAGACGAAGATCGACCTCCAGAAAGATTAGCAGCTAAAGCTAGGACAAAGATTCGCGTACAGAAACGTGCGAACTGGTCGGGTCTATGCTGAGATAACATTTTACTGCACTGTTTCGTACAAAGAAAAGCGAAAATCAGTGTCCTCCTTCTGCTCGGACATGGATCGCTCTTTCCATCCCATTCCATGCATGATGCCAAATCGAGGGAGGGTCGTGAAGCGTCTAGCCGCCGGGGGCAGAGAATGCACCAAGACCGACGCAAGCGATCACTGATTGGTCGCTGCTATCGGAAGCGAGAGCCACGTGTACCGCCACGCGGACCGCCTCTTTTCGCTCGGAATGTTTGTGGTTATTAGAGAGGAATGCAAAGAGCCACTGGACGGTGACCGGCAAAATCGAGAGGCCCTGGTGACGGTAGCCGATCGGGGAGGGCGGGGTTCTGGAAGCTGACACCGGATTCTCAATTCATCCATACCCCCGACGGAAGCCTGAACTCCACCGCAACAGGTACGAGCCCGACACATTATTTTTACTGCACAAAATCACCACCACCACCATAGCAGAAGTGTGTACAGTGTACAGATTTCGCACTGAATTCAAAGCTACGACCTTTTCCTTTCTTTCTTTCCTTCGTTCTTTCCTTTTTGTTTGTCTTTGGTCTCTTCGTTCTGCGGAGGCTTAGCTAGGTGCAGATTCAAGGGGATTGGTGTTGGTGGGTTGGAGAAATGGGGTTAGATTACTACAAGATGTTGGGGGTGGATAGGAGCTCCACAGACGACGACTTGAAGAAGGCCTACAGGAAGCTGGCCATGAAGTGGCACCCCGACAAGAACCCCAGCAACAAGAAAGAAGCCGAGGCCAAGTTCAAGCAGATCTCCGAGGCTTATGAGGTGCGGCAAACTTCGTTTCTTGCCATGTTGCCCGTTCTTGTTTTGTTTGCTTCGTTTCGATTCGAGCGAGTTCTTTTTTCCCCCTACTTGATTGGTGGATTTTTTTTTTACTTGGTGTCGGCGTCCGATTCGAAGTTCATCTTGTACGCTTCTGATGGGATTGACTGAAGTTGGCATTTGAAGTCTTTCTCTGTGCGAATTTCGTTCTAGGTTGAAAAATCTGACAGTATGGTTCATGCGCCTGGACAATTGATGTTGTTGCTCTTGATGGTTTTGCACGGTAATGACAATTTTGAGATTGTGATAGTGTTGTTTCAATTGAATTGCTTGTAGGTCCTCAGTGACCCCCAGAAGAGAGCAGTGTATGATCAGTATGGCGAGGAGGGTCTGAAGGGTCAAGTGCCGCCGCCTGATGCCGGTGGCCCTGGCGGTGCTACCTACTTCTCGACAGGAGAGGGGCCAACGGAGTTCCGGTTCAACCCCCGAAATGCGGACGATATCTTTGCTGAGTTTTTCGGGTACTCAAGCACCCCCTTCGGCGGCATGGGAGGGATGGGTGGTGGCAGCGGTGGTGGAATGAGAGGGTCAAGCTTCTCGAGTAGTATATTTGGGGATGATTTCTTTGGCTCCTATGGAGAAGGAGGAGGTGGAGGAGGGTCAATGTACCAAGCAGCTCCCAGGAAAGCTCCTCCTATCGAGAACAGGTTGCCCTGTAGTCTAGAGGATCTTTACAAAGGGACTACCAAGAAAATGAAGATCTCCAGGGAGATTGCTGACATGAGCGGGTAAGTCTGAGACACTATCTCATTTAAAGAAAGTAGTTGTTAGTTTGTCAACAATGTAATTTTCTTTGTTCACAAGAAATCCATGTGTTTTGGGTCAGTATTGGGTGAGAGAATATGACTGAAAGCTGGAAACTATTTTGGGAATGCATTAAATGTCTAGTGTTACTCGTTCGTCTTTTTGGATAGAACTAAGAACTAGACAATGGGCTCAATAAGGAAAGAATTAATCACTTGTGCCTTTGTCCTTGTTATGTGGTTGGGGTACCTAAAATTCATGTGGTTGTGTCCGGGGCTAATCATTTTGTTGGTTAGCCTACTTTATTCCTTCTTTACAGCTGAGATGATGCAGCTTGGTGTAACCCACAAATGATTGCTTGGGTTCATCTAACAGTTTCTGTCAAATACTATCTTACATATTGGAGGACTGGGAACCTTGGCAGGATTAATCCTTGAGTTGTAGGACTTTGTCTTCAGTGACATCATAAAGAAGTTTTTGCCTGAAAAAATGTAATTTTGATATAATTTAAAATATTGCTGTAATTGATTTTTGCACCTTCTGTAGATAGTCCATGTTTTCTATGCCACTGTACAGAGTTGTATTTACTAGGTAATATACAGGTAAAGCCACATTTCCAACAGGTGCTTTGCCATGGATATGCAGTGTGGACGTGTGGGTTTCGATGATTATTGGTCAACTTTTAGCATGGAGCTGCATCTCTTGTTGCCCGATGAACTTTCTTTTATGGATTAGTATTGAATACGCTGCCGATATGATGCCATATAGTTGAGAACTAGTTAAATAGGTGTGCAGCCAAAGACATCCTGTCTTTAGGAATGAGCACACATCATTGAAAAAAATAATACGGCAATTGCTGGGTGGCACATTCTCCTTTTGCCACTCTTAACTCTTTGCAGGAATGTCTGCATTTAATGCAATTATATGATGCGAATATGACACGATATTTGCAAACAAAAAACTGTGCATCTGTTGGTTATGTCAATATAATTAAATACCCTGAATAAAGCAGAATTTGTGCGGGAGGAGTTGCTGGTGGTTGTTTGGTTTAATGGCATATTCATGATAGACAATCATTTGTGCATGCAGACGCATGAGGATTTGTTGGGAATGTTTAAAAGAAAGTATTGCAGTCTTTTTTCTCAGCTAGATGCTTATATACCATGTTAGATTAACTGGGACTATGAATTTTGAAAGCTGGCAACTTGTCAACTTTTGATCTAAACTTATGGAAGGGTATTGCATCACATGTTGAGTACATGGATATTCTGAAATTAGATGTCACATGTTCAGCTCCGAATAGGGTTCGTTGCATGACTACTCCTGCACCCAAAAAAATTATTTCTTCTTAGGTTTTTAAATGTGGACCATGTGATATTGGAAATGTGTAAGGTTTACGAGCTCCCTGTATGATGATTTTTCAGGGGTTTGGCCTTTCATTCTGTAAAGGTCTTGAACTTAGGCAATCACTATGATCTTGCATGATCCGCGTTATCTTGGTGTTTTTTTCCATGATCTATCCTTCTGACTTTTGTTTGTTATGGATTGATGCAGAAGTACTATGCCAGTAGAGGAGATATTAACCATTGACATAAAGCCAGGTTGGAAGAAGGGAACCAAAATTACCTTCCCTGAGAAAGGCAATGAGCAGCCAAACGTCATACCGGCCGACCTTGTCTTCATAATTGATGAGAAGCCTCACAGTGCGTTCACTCGCGATGGAAACGACTTGATCATCACCAAAACCATATCCCTGGCCGAGGCCTTAACAGGCCTCACGGTCCATCTCACAACGTTAGATGGCAGGAGTTTGGCCATCCCTATCAGCAATGTGATCCATCCAAACTATGAGGAGGTAGTTCCGAGGGAGGGGATGCCTCTCCAGAAGGACCCGACAAAGAAGGGTAACTTGAGGATCAAGTTCAACATCAAGTTCCCAGCGAGGCTGACATCAGAGCAGAAGGCTGGAATCAAGAAACTTTTGGTTGCTTGAGAAGATGCAAATGGAGTCCCGACAAGCTAAATGTGAATATTTGGTCCAGTTGCTTGGTTTTGCAAAGGTCAGAGAAATTGCACGGGATCTTTCTGGCAGCAATTTGGGGTTTAGTTTATTGTTATACTTAAATTACGGTCCTAATTGAGAGTTACAGGCAGGTTCTTTAAACAAAGTGATAGTTTTGGTTGTGTCTTAGAGGCGATATCTGCAGATTCAAGCAGATTAGCACCCCGTCGGTTGATGCTGTTACGTGTATGTATGTAACAATGTGTTATGTTTCTATATGTAACTTCAATCGCCGATACTAGGCAATTGGTTGATAGTGAGGTTGGCATGTTCCTTGTAACTGTATCGGTCTTTGTGTTTAGCAAAAAGAGAGGTATTAGTCGGAGTCAAAATTTGAGGAATGAAGATGAACTCTGGTAAATGGTTACATGGTATGAACTGAATATGTTATGTTGCGAGCGCCCCTCGATTGATTTTGGTTACCAATTGGAAGGATGTCCAAGAACTTTGCTGGACAAAGGACAAGAAAGGAGCTGCGAGATCCTTCGATCCCCTTGATGTTGTTGGCGACAGTGATAATTGCAAGAAAACTAGAAGATTCTTTGCCTTGCTCACTTTTCGTTTTCATTGAGCGAAAAAGTGCAAACTTCAATGCTTGCTCACCGTCTTTGTGGTAATTCAAACCTCAGTTTCAGTTCATGTCTGAGAAGTTCGACTGGGCATAGGTGATGGAATTAGCAGTAAACGAGTTTACACTGCAAATTATGGTCAAGTTGCAGATCTTGCTTCGGTTAGGCTTAATCTATCAAAATGTGACTAGACATAAGCGTGAGATTGCAGGGATGATCAGGACACATTAATTTTTGCGCAGCTATTTTTGTTTAAGAATATAGCCGGGTTGTCGTCGTAAAAATTTTCCCCCGTAGAGTTGATGAAAGATTACATATGGTGACTCAGTTCTTGCTAGGTATACCCTCCAACTTCATTCTTCCTCTGCTGCATTGCATTGTACGTATAAAGAGAAGAACCAAATTTTCGAAGCGATGCATATATATTATGGGATACATAAATCACAAATGAAGCACAGAGTAAGGTACAAGACATGCACACACCGTGAGGCATCGAATGTGCTTTGATATTATTGTTCCCGGTTCTACTACTCACGTGAAAGAGGAAAGCCAATTCCATGGCGCGCGGCTGGATACAGCAAAAAGAAAACGGTACAAACACCTCCGACCACCAAAGGCACGACCTCTAGGAGCCAGTTGGCCAGCTCCGACTCCACCGGGAAGAAGCACTTGATCACATTCTGATCGAAAAACGCGACCACTGCAAAGACCAGCACCGACATGAATGCGTGCAAAAAGTCGATCACCTTCAACTTATATTTCTTTGCATCAGCATCTGAGAGCTTCACCGTTGCAGCAATCACCCACAGCCCTTTAGTTGTGGCGAATCCATACCGGACCTTGCCTTTTGGGTCCCTAACGCTGTCGGTGAAGCATAAAAGGGAACACGCAATTGCAGAGACTGCAAGAAGACTTATGGTGAGGATGTGATTGAGAAAGCTGGTGCATTGGCCTTTGTTAGTGAAAACTGGAGAGAGAAGCGAGAAGGCCAAGGTTGTGCCCGTGGGAAGGAGATTGGAGAGAGTTGCTGTGCCTTTTAGGGTTTTTCTCAGGGCCTTCTGGCTCCGGGTTTTTGGTTGTTGTAGGAGGGTAAGCAACTGATCTAGGCCTTCTGGCATAGTTGGTCTAGGAGTAATTTTTCAGTCCTGTGTGTGTGAATAGTTGATAATTCGAAGAACTTGCTTACTACTATACCTATATATACACAAAGAAAAGCATCACGTATGATGTGTCATGCACAAAGGCTATAATGATTTGATGAATGCGGCATGATGGGAGGAGTTTATCATTCGCTTTCTTGCGCATCAAGGGAAAAGAAAAATTACTTTAACAAAGACTCACATGTGGAGCAGGATAAGACAGATGTGATACAAAATTGATAGGCATGATAATTGATTAAATTGAAAGGAACCCGATCAATCTTTCATGTGCGATAGATAACATGCTCAAGTAAATCTATCTGAGGACTTGATGCGTCTTTTTCCGTTTAACAAAGAAATGGAGTAGTACTTAACAGAGGGATAGAGCAGCACAGAAGCCTCAGCTAGGCCACTCAACAACTCGAGTTATTGCGCAAAACATTTGATCCGTTAACCATTTTAAGGAACTTCCTCTGGGCAACGTCTGGATGTATTTTCATAGTAAACATTTAAGTTTTTCTGAGGGTTGACATCCCATTACTGTCAAACGATTTCATCTGTGCTTCGGTCCCCAAATTATCCTGGACAAGATTAAGCAGCAGGGCGACTTTTGTAAAGGAAGTCATCAGCACTAGCACATGCAAATCTCCATATACTTCATATTGAAATCCCATAAGACTACTCTTCATGACTTCTGATCTGACTAGTTTATGACTACTCTTTCCAGACATTCTCACAGAGGGTGATTTAATCTCACTCAGAAATACAAAAGCTGTAGTAAATAGTAATGACTTCAGCTGAATGGTAGCTTACAACAACACACGGTCAGTAATGTAACTGAGTTCAGGAAAGCAATCACAGTACATTCCAATGTTCATCAGACGTCATTTTCCTTGTCCGCAATGGTCATCTGTCTTTGTGATGGGCAGAGCATTCCAAATCAAAACTATCATCATGTTTTTCTCCAGTGTTCTCTTGCATGGTGGCCTCGACATTTTAGTGGGGGAATCATGGTAATGGCGAACTAGAAAGAGTGGCAATGGACCAACAACTACCAGCCCAACCCCAAGCTGAACGTCCGAGCCTTCACTTTTTCTATTGTCAATTTTCTTTTAGTCTCATCTAACTTTTACTTTTGGGCCTGAATCAGGAGCAAAATCTTGTAAGAGCATCTTGTTTTACTTTTGTTCAAATAACCAACATTTACATCCCATCACTATTCTTTGAGCCCTTTCAATGTTCATCTTCCCCCGTGAGGGTGATCAGTGTTACTTCAGTAGAGTTTAATTTTATGAGAAATAATGAAAAAGTTCCCTAAGGAAAATGTGAAAGTATTGTAATACCAGGATGATATCACTGGCTCGCCGCGCATAATAAGACATTCAATTACCATTTCTGCTTATTATTCACAAGACGAGTTATCATCATCTTTTGACTATCCCTGTGTTATGAAAAACTGATGCTCCTGCACAAGATAGTATCGACACTGCCATTAAACCTTCAAAGAAGCTACTCTGAGAAGTACTTTAGCTTCGTGCCCCATGGCAGCCTCGGGAATAATTTTCGATTTTATTGCATGTTTTACTTGGTGTACATAATGAATTGGCTGAAGAAGAGTGAAGAGGCAAAAATTTTCTAATTTGCAACTGGATCTTTTGCTTGTTAGCCTAGCCAAAATAATTCTCTAGTAAATGTTTTCTCCAGAATATGATTACTCTGCCATTTCAATAGTAAAATTTGACGACATTCATGATCTCATGACTTTCATCACCAATTGACATTGATTTAGACACCAAGGCGGAGAACCTCATAGGTTCATCTGTGCATCTCTATCCTGGTACTACGTCTGTCAATACTAGGGCATCACGTGAATGCTAGCTTTATTTGTCACCAGTACAGTCCGTACAAATCGAATTTTATCGCAGCAAATTGGCAGCATGAGCACCATCACCATGTGATATTTTATCAGCCTTTTCACGTTTCAGAACTTGAGAAGAAAATTCCAAAGGAGACCTTCCTAGCAAAATCTGAATAGTTCAACCAGGCACTACATTTTCGCTGCCTTCCCATGATCAATCTTGTGATAATTAATCACCATCAAAGTAAACACAAGCAATCCAAAACTCGACTCACCAAATTGCTGATTAGCATACGTTTTTTTTTTTTTGGTAACCGAGGATTCGCTACCATTCCCAGGGGACGAGTCTGCACGGATAATCGGGGCGCTTAGCATCTCTATCCTGGTACTACGTCCGTCAATACTAGGGCATCACGTGAATGCTAGCTTTATTTGTCACCAGTACGGTCCGTACGAATCGAATTTTATCGCAGCAAATTGGCAGCATGAGCACCATCACCATGTGATATTTTATCAGCCTTTTCACGTTTCAGAACTTGAGAAGAAAATTCCAAAGGAGACCATCTCTATCCTGGTACTACGTCCGTCAATACTAGGGCATCACGTGAATGCTAGCTTTATTTGTCACCAGTACGGTCCGTACGAATCAAATTTTATCGCAGCAAATTGGCAGCATGAGCACCATCACCATGTGATATTTTATCAGCCTTTTCAAGTTTCAGAACCTGAGAAGAAAATTCCAAAGGAGACCATCTCTATCCTGGTACTACGTCCGTCAATACTAGGGCATCACGTGAATGCTAGCTTTATTTGTCACCAGTACGGTCCGTACGAATCGAATTTTATCGCAACAAATTGGCAGCATGAGCACCATCACCATGTGATATTTTATCAGCCTTTTCAAGTTTCAGAACTTGAGAAGAAAATTCCAAAGGAGACCATCTCTATCCTGGTACTACGTCCGTCAATACTAGGGCATCACGTGAATGCTAGCTTTATTTGTCACCAGTACGGACCGTACGAATCAAATTTTATCGCAGCAAATTGGCAGCATGAGCACCATCACCATGTGATATTTTATCAGCCTTTTCAAGTTTCAGAACTTGAGAAGAAAATTCCAAAGGAGACCTTCCCAGCGAAATCTGAATAGTTCAACCAGGCACTACATTTTCGCTGCCTTCCCATGATCAATCTTGTGATAATTAATCACCATCAAAGTAAACACAAGCAATCCAAAACTCGACTCACCAAATTGCGAAATCTGAATAGTTCAACCAGGCACTACATTTTCGCTGCCTTCCCATGATCAATCTTGTGATAATTAATCACCATCAAAGTAAACACAAGCAATCCAAAACTCGACTCACCAAATTGCTGATTAGCATACGTTTTTTTTTTTTTGGTAACCGAGGATCCGCTACCATTCCCAGGGAACCGTACAAATCGAATTTTATCGCAGCAAATTGGCAGCATGAGCACCATCACCATGTGATATTTTATCAGCCTTTTCAAGTTTCAGAACTTGAGAAGAAAATTCCAAAGGAGACCATCTCTATCCTGGTACTACGTCCGTCAATACTAGGGCATCACGTGAATGCTAGCTTTATTTGTCACCAGTACGGTCCGTACGAATCGAATTTTATCGCAGCAAATTGGCAGCATGAGCACCATCACCATGTGATATTTTATCAGCCTTTTCACGTTTCAGAACTTGAGAAGAAAATTCCAAAGGAGACCTTCCCAGCGAAATCTGAATAGTTCAACCAGACACTACATTTTCGCTGCCTTCCCATGATCAATCTTGTGATAATTAATCACCATCAAAGTAAACACAAGCAATCCAAAACTCGACTCACCAAATTGCTGATTAGCATACGTTTTTTTTTTTTGGTAACCGAGGATCCGCTACCATTCCCAGGGAACGAGTCTGCACGAATAATCGGGACGCTTATATCTCGGGGGAGACTAGCCCAGGAATCCACCACCAAGGCTCCCCACTTAAATTACGGAACCGAGCGGGGATTCGAACCCAGAACCTCCGGGGAGGGAAGGAAAGCGCCCACCAACTCGGTCATGCGTAGGTGGGTTTGATTAGCATATGTTTTATTCGCTCATAAACTCTAAAATATCAGGGAAAACACGAGATAGCTTATGTATAGGATCCATCAATTTCTCTGAAGCACAGGATGATTTGAACAATAAAGTCGTTCCAGACATGCATGTGCGGTCGGCAAAATTGGCAGGCATGTACTAGCTACTTTTTTGCAATCTAGCTTACTCTATATCTTTATATCTCATTTAAAGGATCAACCGTAACAAAAAAAGGGCTATTGGGCACGTATTATGAGATCCAAGAATGTGGCTTCAAGAATCAGACATAATGGGCATTGCGCAATCAGGAAAGAGTTCCAAATCTACATGGATTTATTTCACTTGCCAATCTACTCTCTGCACTCCCTGAACTCCTACAGATTCTTTTCAACTAGTGCATAGATTTTTTGAACTGGAAGACTTCAACATTCTACAAGAAAGGCAAAAGATGAAAAACAATCGGCGAAAGATGATAAGGTTACTATAGTTGAAGAGAGAACATTTCAGGGAGCATGACTGCATCGCTTACAAAATCAAATAATGCAAGGTCAACATTTAGAGTCACTGCTGTCTTCCCACCGCGAAAGAAAGTTATCGGAGGGCTCTGCTTCGGATGATTCACTGGCGAAGTAATACAGACGGAGATATGAAGTAACAATGTCAAATGTTATACATTCAAACATAGGTTGGTCTTTGCTCTTTGAAACAACACATGCCTTTTGTTCCAAGAAAGACTCAAGGACGCCAAGGGAATGAAGCCATCAACTCATCTGAATCAAACTGAACGCACCCAAGATTTCAATTTCAACGATCCAGCAATCAGACGAAACCACCACATAAGTCCCCAAGAAGAACTCAGAGAATAGGCAATCCAATCAGAAGAAAGTAATTATTTTTATCATCCATCTATGAATGATTACACACCATTGCAATATTTCTAGCCGACGATACACAATCCCGTATTACTAATGGAAAATCGTAACAACAAGCAAAGCACAAAACTATCAAAATCTCCGAAAGAACAAAAAGAACTTACAACTCATCCTTCTTGTCTATTAGAATAATTAAATATTAAATTACTCATTTATCTAATATCTTAAACTTCCAGAACAGTTGACATTAGTTCCATCAAATCTCCCATGGTATCAGAGTTAGACGTCATGAGTTTAAATCTTTTCAGACCAATTTGCCTCCCTAATTAAATATATTCACGCTTAGTATTAGGTAAAAAGACTAGACTAAGTGTGAAGGAAAGTATTATAATAATTAAATATTAAACCTCGCATTTGTCTAATAACATAAGCTTTTAGAACAATTAGTAGATGAAAACAACATCCTCAGGATGCAAATCCTCGTGCCTTGCCTTCTCCTTCACGAAGCACTAAGCTAGCCGTGCCATGTAGGACGGCCATGCCACATAGGAAAAAAAAGAGAAAAAGTAAAGAAGGAAAAGAGAAAAAAAGGAAAAAGAAAAGAAAAATTAAAATATTAGAAATATATATTAAAATATTATTAAAAATTATTTACATCAGCGCCGGCCGTGCCACTTAGGACGGTTGCAGTCCATGTTGGTGATTTCCTATCAAAATTGGCCAGATAGACAAATTAAAAAAATTAGAAACATATATTAACATATTATTAAAAATTGTTCACGTCAGCGCCGGCCGTACCACATAGGACGGTTGGAGCTCACGTTAGCGATTTTCTACCAAAGTTAGTCATATGGACTAAATTGGTAAAACGTAAAAAGGTTTATGATTCAATTAGCACAATTAAAATGTTTAGGTTTCCCATAAAAAGATAGATATCCTTTACGTATCTAATGTCCATGCTATATGCCATGCATAGTTAAAGGGATTAGTGTGGATATTGCAAGTGTTGACAACGATTGAGATTAGGGGGGATCGGTTCCTGGTTCGACCCGATTCGGTTCCAAGGTGGAACCGGGAACCAGACCGAGAGAACCGGTTCCCAATTTTGGGAACCGTGGACCGGACCGGTTGGTTCTAGGACCGCGAACCGGATTGGACCGCCGGTCTGGTCCGGTTCCAGTCCAGTCCAATGGAACCGTTCACTTAGAGTTTAGTTTTTTTTTTCGGTTAAATACTTAAGGTTTGGTTCACATTTTACTAATTTTTGTCAATGAATTTATGTCAATGAAGTTCACTTAGGGTTTAATTCACATTTTACTAATTTTTATCAATGAATTTATGATAATTAAGTTCACTTAAAGTTTAGTTCACATTTTATTAATTTTTTTAAAGGAAAAAATAACAAAAATATATATTAAATAGTCGGTCTGGTTCCCCTTTGGAACCGGGAACCGGACTGCTCGGGAACCGGTTTCTCTTTTAGGAACCGGAAACTAGACTGATAGTCTCGAGAACTGGACCAAACCTGTCAGTCCGGTCCGGTCCAGTCCCAATTTGGGCGGTCTAAGTTGCTCACCCCTAATTGAGATAAGATTCAGAGAGGTATTTAGATGCTCTGAGTGTACCACACACGTCATCTATCCACCTAATAAAAAAATTATGCATCGTATTGTTATGGGCTTGACATTTTATGCCCAGTATTTGATTAGGTTGGCGAACGACGTGATTTTCCAAGAGCACTAAAAGATTTCATTCCCATGAATATGTTGGATTTGCGTGCATATATAGATCAGTGCAGTAAATTGCAAAGAGGATCTATTAAGTTATGGACATGTTTGTGACAATGTCTGTGCTAGAAGGAGAAGTAGTACAAGGACAAGGATTCTTATTCAGCCCTAAGCGGTGCGACGGTTCAGGACTTGCTCTTCTTGCTACATTTTCCATTAGGGTTTTTCGAGAAATCGCAACCTGAAGATGATGATCAACCTACAAAGAGATTATGAGCTACAGCTAGGACAAAGATTCATGTAAGGAAACGTGCGAACTAGTGGGAAACTAGCTGTCATGACTTTTACTGCACTGTTTTGTAAAAGACAAGGCAAAATCAGTGGCTTTCTTCTCTTCTCGGACACGGATCGTTCTTTGATCCCATTCCATGCAATCAAGGGAGGGTTGTGAAGAATCTAGCTGCTGGGGTATGCACCAAGACGAGTGATCACTGAGCTTTGATTGATCATCATTGGAAGTGAAAGCCACGAGTGTACTGCTTCTTCTCGCTTGGATATTTGTGGTTAGAGGAATGCGAAGACCTGAGTATTCATGGGAAAGTTTATCAATGGACTAGAATTTTGCGTATGAAAAAGTAGCGGATCGTAAAAGGAAGGGAAATCAGAGCAACATTGGACGTCACCGATAAGATTGAGACATTGACATGGAATAAGGGTTATTCCAGACTTACACCGATACATTGACATTAATGGTGATTCTCATATATCGAAGAATAGAATATGATGCGATGAGGTAGAATGCAATAGACATAAAAGACACGGAATGGATTCTCAATTCTATCACGCGATGCAACCTACGAACATTACATTCACATTGAATTCAAAGCTGCGACCTTTTCCTTTCTTTCTTTCTTTCTTTCTTTTGTTTTTCTCTCTTTTTTTGTTTTTGCGAGGCTGGCTTGCACAGATTGTTTGGACATAAGAACCGCCTGGTATAGCTCTCACCTTCAAGAAAGGGGACTGGTGGGTTAAAGATGGGGGTGGATTACTACAAGATATTAGGGGTTAATAGGAGTGCCAAAGATGACGACTTGAAGAGGGCCTACAGGAAGATCTCTGAGGCTTATGAGGTGACAACCGTCGTTCTTGCAATATTGCTGTTTGCTTGTTTCGATTCCAGCAAGTTCTTTTTCCCCTTTTTGATTGGTGGATTCCTTTTTATTTGTGTCGGCGTCGGTCAGGACCTCTAATGTTTTTGGACGAGACTGATTCGAAGTTAATTTTGTATGCTTCACCGTTGGGATTGATTGAAGTGGGCATTTGAAGCCTCTCTCTGCGAATTTCGTTCTAGATTGAATATCTGACAGTATGATTCATGCACCTAGACAATTGATGTTATTGCTTTTGATGGTTTTGCACATTAATGACAAATTTTAGCTTGTGAAAAATGGTAGTGTTGTTTCAATTGAATTGCTTGTAGGTCCTCAGTGACCCCCTGAAGAGAGCAGTGTATGATCAGTATGGCGAGGAGGGTCTAAAGGGTCGAGTGCCGCCATCTGATGCCGGTGGCCCTAGTGGCGCTACCTATTTCTCAAAAGAAGAGGGGCCAACGTCGTCCCGGGTCAACCCCCAAAACGCGGACGATCTTGCTAAGTATTTCGAGTTCATGAACACCTTTGTTGGCATGGGAGGCATGGGTGGCGGCAGCGGTGGTGGAATTAGAGGGTCAAGGTCCCCGAGTAGTACTTTTGGGGATGATTTCTTTAGCTCCTTAACAGAAGGAGGTGGAGGAGGGTCAATGTACCACGCAGCTCCCAGGAAAGCTCCTCCAATTGAGAACAGGTTGCCCTGTAGTCTAGAAGACCTCTATAAAGGGACTACCAAGAAGATGAAGATTTCCAGGGAGATTGTTGAAATGAGCGGGTAAGTCTGAGAGGCTATCTTATTTCAAGAAATTACTTGTTAGTTTGTCAAAAATGTATTTTTTTTTTGTTCATTAGAAATACACGACTTTTGGGTCAATATTACTCTTTTACCTGCGAATGCAATATAAGCATTTGGTTCGGCAATAATGATATCCCCAACATCCCAAAACTAGCCGTTACCCCACCAATAATAGGAGATGTACGTAAGGATTGATATATAGAATAACTTTTTATGATATTGATATTCATATAAAGCAGCATATATTTTAGCTATTTGCATCAAGCTCAAGCTTCCTTCTTGCATACGTGCTCCTCTGGAAGCTCACACTAGAATCAGAGGTAAAAATTGGTTGGTAGCGTACTCGATCAATCGGGTGATTTTCTCACCTACTACAGATTCCATACTACCCCCCATAAATTGAAAATCCATAACTCCAATTGCGGGAAAAGTATCAAAAAAGCCATAAACCTTTGACATTAGTGCCAATTTAGTTCTAAACCTTTTTTTGTGCTAATTTAGTCCTAAACCTTTTACATTGATGCCAATTTAGTCTCAAAACTTTTTTTTGTACCAATTCAGTACTAAACTTTTTGTATTTGTGTTACCTTACCAAAAAAAAAAAACTTTTTGTATTTGTTCAATTCAGTCTTAAACCTTTTGTTTTTGTGCTAATTCAGTCCTTCCGGCCAATTTTGGCCAAATTTTGCTGATGTGGACGTTGACCGGTCACTGGCACTGATGTGCACAACTTTTAATAATATTTTATTGAATTTTTATTTATTTTCTTTTTTTTCCTTCCCTTCCCTCCCTCCTTCCTCCAGCTGGTCGTTGGCCATTGGCGAGGCTCGCCCTCACCAGTGACGGTGAAGGCGAGCCTCACCCAGCCGCCGGCAACGTCGGGCCTCGCCCAGCCGCCGGCGAGGTTCAAGCCCTTGCCAAAGGCCTTCGACCTTGCGGCCTCCGGTGAGGACTCGAGCCTCGCTTGCGACTGGGTGAGGCGTGACCTCACCCGGGATCGTGAGGTCGAAGGCACGGCTAGGCGAGACCCGACCTCGCCAGATTGACCTCACCAGATCCGGTGAGATCAGGCCTTGCCTAGCTCGCTATGGCTGGACGAGGCCGTCCTTGTGGCCATCCCGAGAGGCGACCTCGCTAGTGGCAGGCGGTCTCTGGCCTCTGGCTGATCGTTGGTTCGGCGACCAGCTATAGGAAGGAGGGAGGGGAGGGAAAAAAAAAGAAAAGGAAAAAAATAAAAAAATATTATGAAAAATTATCCATGTTAGCGCTAGTGTCCGGTTGGCGTCCATATCAGTAAAATCCGGCTAAAATTAGCTAGAATGACTAAATTGGCACAAAAATAAAAGGTTTAGGATTGAATTGGCACTAAAAAAAGGTTTAAGACTAAATTGACGCCAATACAAAATGTTTAGGACTTTTTTGACACTTTTTCCCTCCAATTGCTATGGGAATACCGTTTAGTTGACCTGTGCATGTTTGAACAACATCGGTCAATCCTGTCTTTCTTTGATAAGAATCGATACAATCTTTATAAGGTTCCTCCTCCGAATGAAATTCAATAGGATGGAGAGAAACCATGTCTTCATCTAAGGATTGGGTGAGAGGATATAACCGAAAGCTGGAAACTATTTTAAGAATGCATTAAATGTCTAGTGCTACTCGATCGTCTTTTTGGATAGAACTAAGAACTAGACAACGGGCTCAACAAGGAAAGAATTAATAACGGAGACAATTTTGTGCCAGTGCCCTTGTTAGCCTCATGCGCTTGAGGACCTCAAATTTATGTGGTGGTGTCCGGGGCTGATCATTTTGTTGGTTTGCCTACTTTTTTTCCTTCTTCATAGCTGAGACAATGCAGCTTGGTGCAGCCCACAAATGATTGCTTGGGTTCATCTTACATTTTCTGTTAAACATTACCTTACATATTGGGTGGCTGGGACCTTGGCAGGGTTAATCCTTGAGTAGTAAGATTTTGTCATCGGTGACATCATAAAGAAGTTTTTGGCTGAATAGCTGTAGTTTTGACATAAATTGAAATATTACTTTAATTGGTTTATGCACCTTATGTAGATAGTTCATGTTTTCTATGCTACTGTACAGAGTTGTTTTTACAAGTTACTATACGTTTAAAAACACATTTCCCACAGGTGTTTTGCCATGGATATGTAGTGTGGACGTGTAGGTTTCGATGTTTAGTGGTCATCATTTTAGCATGGAGCCGCAATCTCTTGTTGTCGATGAACTTTCTGTTATGGATTGGTATTGAACATGCTGCCAATATGATTCCATATAGTCGAGAACCAGTTAAATAGGTGTCTGTAGCCAAAGACATCCCTGCCTTTAGGAATGAACATACATCATTGAAAAGAATAAAATGGCAATTGCTGAGTGGCACATGTTCTTATTGCCACTCTTAACTTTTTACGGGAATGGCTGCATTTTTTGCAATTGTATGATGCAAATATGGCACGTTATTCGCAAACAAGAAACTCTGCATCTGTTGGTTGTTTTGATATTCTTGCATATCCTGAATAAACCAGAATTTGTGCGGGAGGAGTTACTTGCAAGCATTTGTGCTTGCAGATGCATGAGGATTAGTTTGGGAACGTTCGAAAGGAAGTATTGCTGTCTTGTTTCCTCTGCTAGAGGCTTATACTCCATGCTAGAATAACTGGGACTATGAATTGTAAAGGCTGGCAACTTACAAACTTCTGATCAGAACTTGCAAGAGCATCACATCACATGTTGAGTCTACGTGAATAGATTTATGCGACATGTTCAGCTTCGAATAGGCAACGTTGCATGAGTACTCCAGCTCTCAAAAAACAATTTCTTCTTAGGTTTTTAAATGTAGGCCATGTGCTATTGGAAATGTGTAAGGTTTATGAGCTCCCTGTATGATGATTTTTCGGGGTGGCCTTTCGTTGTGTGAAGGTCTTGAACTTAGGCGATCCACTTAGCCTTGGTGTTTTTTTTTCCCATGATCTATCCTTCTGACTTTTGCATGTTCTGGATTGATGCAGAAGAACTATGCAGGTAGAGGAGATCTTAAACATTGACATAAAGCCAGGTTGGAAGAAGGGAACCAGAATTACCTTCCCTGAGAAAGGCAATAAGCAGCCAAACGTCCTACCGGCCGATCTCGTCTTCATAATTGACGAGAAGCCTCACAGTGTGTTCACCCGCAATGGAGGCGACTTGATCATCACGAAAAATACATCCCTGGCCGAGGCCTTAACAGGCCTCACGGTCCATCTCACAACCTTAGATGGCAGGAGTTTGACCATCCCAATCAACAATGTGATCTATCCGAACTATGAGGAGGTAGTTCCGAGGGAGGGGATGCCTCTTCAGAAGGACCTGACAAAGAAGGGTAACTTGAGGATCAAGTTTAACATCAAGTTCCTAAGGAGGCTGACATCGGAGCAGAAAGCTGGAATCAAGAAACTTTTGGGTGCTTGAGAAGATGTAGCTAATGGAGTCCAAACGAGCTAATGTGAATATTAGGTCAAGCTACTTGGTATTGCAAGGTCAGAGAAATTACACGGGATGTTCTTTCCGGCAGCAATTTGGGGTTTAGTTTATTGGTATACTTAGGTTATGGTCCTAATTGAGAGTTTCAGACAAGTTCTTTCGACGTGAAAAATGATAGTTTTGGTTGTGTCTGAGAGGCATTATCTGCAAATTCAAGCAGACTAGCATCCCGTCGGTTGATGCTGTAATCTGTACGTATGTAATAATGTATTATGTATTGATGCAAGTATGCGTAACTTATTTTGTAGTAATTTAAACGTTAGTACATGTTTGAGAAGTTAAGTTCAGCGTGAGTGATGGAATTAGCAGTAAATGACTTTACACTGCATGGATCATCAGGACACGCTAATCCGTACGGTTATTTTTGCTTAAGAATATAGACGAGTAGTCAGTTTTTCATCGTAAAATTTCCAGCGTCGAATCAATGAAGATTAGATATGGTGACTCAGTTGTTGCTAAGTATACCCTCCAACTTCATTTTTCCTCTGCTACATTGCATTATACGTATAAAAGAGAAGCACCAAATTTTCGAAGCAATACATACATATTATGAGATACATACATCACAAATGAACCATGGAGTAAGGTACAAGACATGCACATACCGTGAGGCATCGAACGTACTATGATAATATTGTTACTGGTTCTACTACTTAAATGTGACAGAGGAAAGCCAATTCCATGGCGCGTGGTTGCATACAGCAAAAATAAAATGGCACAAACACCTCCGACCGCCAGAGGCAACGCCTCTAGGAGCTGCTTGACCAGCTCCGACTCCACTGGGAAGAAGCACTTTACCACATTCTGATAAAAAACGCAACCACCGCAAAGACCAGCGCCGACATGAATGCATGCAAAAAGTCGGATCACCTTCAACTTATATTTCTCTGCATCAGCATATGAGAACTTCACTGACGCAGTTATCACCCACAGCCCTTTAGTCGTGGCAAATCCATACCGGACTTTGCCTTTTGCGTCCCTCACACTATCAGTTAAGCATAAAATGGAACTGCAATCGCAGAGACTGCAAGAAGGCTTATGGTGAGGATGTCATTGTGAGAGCTGGTGCATTGGCCTCTGTTATTGAAAACTGGAGAGAGAAGCGAGAGGACGAAAGTTGTGCCCGTGGCAAGGAGATTGGAGAGAGTTTCTGTGCCTTTTTAGGGTTTTTCTCAAGGCCTTCTGGGTCCGGGCTTTGGGTTGTTTAGGAGGGCTAGCAAATGATCTTGGCCTTCTTGCATAGTTGGTCTAAGTATAATTTTTCAGTCCTGTGTATGGGAATAGTGGATAATTCGAAGAACTTGCTTACTACCATACCTATATATACATAAAGAAAAGCACATATATGAGGTATGTGATGCACAAAAGCTATAGCAATTTTGATGAATGCGACATGATGGGATGAGTTCATCGTTCTCCTACCTGGCCATAAAAGGAAAAGAAAAATTACTTCGACAGAGACTCACGTGTGGAACAGGATAAGACAGAGGTGAAGCAAAGTTGATAGGCAAGATAATGGATTAAATTGAAGGGAACCTGATCAATTTTTCATGTCCAATCGATGACATGCTCGACTAATCTATCTGAGGACTTGATGCCTCTTTCCTCTCTGACAAAGAAATATAGTACTAGTTAACAAAGAAAATGGAGCAGCACATAAGCCTAGGCTAGGCTACTCAATAACTCGAGCTATAACGAAAAACAAATGAACATTATTAACCATTGCAACGAACTTCCTCTGCGCAACATCAGGAAGTACCTTCATAGTGGACATTTAAGCTTTTCTGACTAATGACTACTAGTGATTTCATTTGTGCATCGGTCCACAAATTGTCCTGGACGAGACTAAGCTGCAGGTCGACTTTTGTAAAGGAAGCCATTAGCACTAACACATGCAAATGTCCATAACTACTTCATAATGAAATCCCCTATGGTTGCTCTACGGGACTTCTGATATGACTAGTTTAACACCACTCTTTACAGATCTTCTCACAGAGACACGGTGATTTGATCTCACTTAGAAACATGAAAGCTGTGGTAATGACTGCAGCTGAATGGTAGCTTACAACAACAGACAGTTATGTATCTGAGTTCAGGAAAGCAATCATAGTCAATTCCAATGTTTATCAGACATACATTTTTCTTCCCCACAATGGTCACCTGTCTTTGTGATGGGGGGCAGCATTCAAAATCAAAATCATCATAATTTTTTTCCCCCAATGTTCCGTTGAATGGTGGTCTTGACGTTTTTACGATTGTTTCAGAGAAAAAAGCCACAGAGACGATCTTAGCTCATGGTGATGCCAAAAAGAATAGTGGGGGTTTACGGTGGGGGTATCATGGTAATGCAGCGCTAGAGAGAGTGGCAATGGACCGACTACCAGCCCAACCCCAAGCTGAACGTCCAAGCTTTCACTTTTTCTTAGGTCAATATTCTTTTAGTCCCATCTAACTCTTATTTTTGGGCCTGAATCAGGAGCAAATTCTTGTAGGAGCTTTTGTTTTTCTTTCGTTCAAAAATCAACATTTACATCCCGTCACTACCCTTTCAACCCTTTCAATGTTCATCTTCCCCCATGATAGTGATTAGCGTTACTCAAGTAGAGCTTAGTTTTATGAGAAAGAATGAAAAAGTACATTCAGGAAAAGGTGAAAATATTGTAATACTAAGATGATATCACTGGCTCACCACCGGTAATAAGACATTTGATAACCATTTCCGCCATTTCATCAGTAAAATTTGATTTATGACCTCATGACTTTCATCATCGATTGAGATTGAATTAGACACCAAGGCGGAACACCCCATAGGTTCATCTGTGCATCTCTATCCAGGTACTACCTCCATCAATACTAAGGCATCACATGAATGCTGGCTTTCGTTAGCACTAGGACCTTATAATAGACAGTCCGTGAGAATCGAAATTTTATCACAGCAAATTGGCAACATGAGCACCAACACCAGATGATATTCTATCTACCTTTTCATCTTTCAGAACTTGACATGAAAATTCCAAAGGAGACCTTCCTACCGAAATATGAATAGTTCAACCAGGCACTACATTTTCACTACCTTCCCACAATACATCCTGTGATAACCATTCACCACCAAAGTAAACACATGCAATCCAGAGCTCAACTCACCAAACTACTGATTAGGATATGTTTAATTCACAAGACTCAAAAATATCAGGGAAAACACAAGATAGCTTATGTATAGGATCCATCAATTTCTCTGAAGCACAGGATGATTTGAATGCTAAAGTCATTCCAGACTTGCATGTGCAGTCGGCAAAATTAGCAGGCATGTACTAGCTACTTTTATACAATCTAGCTTACTCTATATCTATATATCTCATTAAAAGGATCAACCATAACAAAAAGGACTATGGAGCAAGGATTATGGGATCGAAGGATGTAGCTTCAAGAATCAGACATAATGGGCATTGCACAATCAGGAAAGAGTTCCAATTCTACATGGATTTATTTCACTTGCCAATCTACACTCTGCACTCACTGAACTCCTACAGATTCTTTTCAACTAAAGCACAGATTGTTCGAACTGGAAGACTTTAACATTCTATAGAAAGGAAAAAGATGAAAAAAAAAAAAAACGGGGAAAGATGATAAGGTTACTATAGTTGAAGAGAGAACATTTCGGGAAGAACGACTGCAATTATCCCTTACAAAGTCACATGATGCAAGATCAACATCTAGAGTCATTGCTTTCTTCCAACCCCAAAAGAAAATTATCAGAGAACTCTGCTTCGGATGATTCACTTGCAAAGTAGTTCGGAGCGAGATATGCATTAACCATGTCAAACTTCATACATTCATACATAGGTTGGTCTTTGTTTTCTGAAACAAGACATGCCTTTTTTGCCAAGCAAGACTCAAGGACGCCAAGAGAACGAAGCCATCGACTCATCTGAATCAAATTAACGCACCCAACATTTCAGCTTCAACGATCCAGCAATCAGACGAAACCACCACATAGTCCCCAAGAAGAACTCAGAAAATAGGCAATCCAAAAATTCATGAGAACAAGATTAGACAGAAGAAAGTCACTGTTTTCATTATCCATCTACGAATGATTACACACCATTGCAATATTTCTAGCCGACGATGCACAATCGGGTATTACTACTAATGGAAAATCGTAACAACAAGCAAAGCACAGAAGTATCAGAATCTCCGAAAGAACAAGAAGAACTTACAACTCGTCCTCCCTGTCCTTGTCCTTGTCCTTCTTCTTCCTAAGGATGAACACATCAGCCTCCTCGTACGCGTACTCGGGATGCAAATCCTCGTGCCTCACCTTCTCCTTCACGAACAACTCCTCGCACAGCTCCCAGAACAGCTTATCGGCCTCGGGCGACCTCAGCTGGTACCCCAGTAGCACCAAGCCGTCGCTCTTCACCAGCGCCGCCATCGCCTCCACCAGGTGCCCCGCCGTCTCTTCGATGTACACCACGTCGGTGGCGACCACGATGTCGAAGGGCGGGTTCAGGGATCTGATCTGGTCGCGGTTGTTCCAGTAGAGGACGGAGGTCTTCAGGGTCTTGCGGAGGACGGGCTTGTTGCGCCTGAGGTTGTGGCGGAGCGCCGGCATGACGGGGGCAATGTCGGTGAGGACGATGTCGGCGAGGCCGAGGAGGTAGAGGCCCATGCCGGCGGCCCCGCAGCCGGTGCCGAGCTCGACGGCGCGCTTGCCGCGGAAGTCGAGGAGGTCGGCGTAGGGGTTGGTCGGGCGGCGGGCCGGGTCAGGCCGGGACCAGCGGTCGAGGAACTTGACGAGGACGAGGGAGCAGGGCCAGACGGAAGTGCCCACGTGCATGGAGCCGTTGTCTTGCTGGAGGGAGAGGCGCGCGTCGCCCACCGGGAGCTCGATCACCGGCGAGTCCGTGAACTTCATCGCTGTCTCTCTCTCTCTCTCTCTCTCTCTCTGTGCTCGCGTGTGTTGTCGGGTTGAGGACTCCAGACTTTGTTTTGGGCTTGGGCCGTTGATTCACATACATAACATTCGTTCCTAGGAATTACATTTGCAAATGCTAAATCTAATCTTTTTAGTTCTTCTTCGTATCTATGATGTAATTCTCATTAACTATTTAACTAGAGAATACATACCCTCGCCGGTCTCAGACGAGGGATGGCTTTACCTGGGTAGGGCAAGGGTCGCCTCACCTAGGCATCGGCGGGGGTGGTCCTTGCCAAATCGGGCGAGGACGACCCTTGCCCAGCCCTCTCCAGACATGAGATCGATCACCAACGAAAATAAAAGAAAAAAAGGAAAAAAATTCTAAAAATTCTAAAAAACGTTGAGAGCCTGATTTTATTTCCATGTGATATAATATTGTGTATTGTGAGCTTGATTTTATAGTCACTTTTTCTTTGCGTGCGAGCCTAATTTTATAGTCACTTTTTCTTTGTGTATTGCGAGCTTGATTTTATTCACTTTGTGATACTTTTATGCAAGTTGTTAGTACCCTCTGCAATCCATAATTTGGGGAATGTACGAGTGTGTTGGCGATGCTTATTTATTGATAATGGAATCTATCACCTTTGGGTGAAAGCAACTCGTGTTTTATTGTAACTACTTACAATATTATTAGGGATCGGTAGGGGTGAGCGCAGTTTCCGGTTCTATCGGGAACCGTAGAATCGTGCCGACAAGTTCAGTTCGGTTCTCGGTTCCACGAAGAGAGGGTGCAATTCCTGGCTAAGTAGCACGGACACGCGACACGTGACACGCGACACGACACGACACGACACGACACGCGACACGTCATTTCTCAAAAATAGAGAATTCCGACACGTTGGGACACGTTGTATATTAAATATATATTTATATATATGATAAATTATTATTTTTAAATTTGATTCAAATAAGTAAATAAATAATAATAATAAGCCTATAGTGAACTTACCCTAAAAAATTATACACATAAATTTTTTAAAAAATAATTATATATAAATAAATATATTAACTAAGAAACTAAAAATAAATAATTAAATTTGAAAAAGGAAAGTACAAGATAAAAAATAAAAAAAGCAAGCCAGCCCACTTTCCTTTTCTTACCCTATATTTTCTTGTCTTTTGATTCTATCTCTCATCTCTGTATCCGCGCTCTCTCTTTCTCTCTCCCTCCCTCTTCTCTCTATCTCTCATCTCTGTATCCGCGCTCTCTCTCTCTCCCTCCCTCTTCTCCGATCAGATCTCCGGCAGTTCTCGCCACGAAAACTCCGATTCGCTCAACTCGCTCATCCATGACACTCGGCTCGGGAGGATCGGGGTCCTTGGTGAGTTCTCAAAACCCTTCCCGACCTCGTTGTTCGACCTAGATTTTCAGATCCTCCCTCCCTCGGGCAAATTTTCTCCTTGCATCCTGACCGATTCTCAGATCCCCACCTCCCCGTTCCCCATTTCTCCGAGAGGATTCGTGGTGGGTTTCGCAGCATCCGAACCTCAATTTGGCGAGCCAAAGATCCGACGAGAGGGGGCTTTTCTTTCTTCGATCTCCCTTTTGCTCCGGATTCGTGTGTCGCCGGCGTGTCCGGCGCGTTAACCGCGTGTCGGATCTCCGACACGCATTGACTGCGTGTCGGAGCGTGTCGGACACGCGACACGTGTCGGACACCGTTTCGGAAGCACAAATAACGTGTCCGTGCTACTTAGATTCCTAGTTCCCCATTTTTAGGAACGGGGATTTACAATTATTTTTTGGTCCTTTCTTTCCCTTCAGTTTCACTTCCACCCGCGAGCATTTCTGCATTTCTGCCGTTCTCGCGCTCCGCTAGGGTTCCGGCGGGCTCCTACCGTCTCTCCTCGGAGGTGCAATTCCGGCCGTCCTTCTTGCTCGCTCGCTGGATTGCCCCGCGCGGGATTGCCAGCGACATGGACAGCAAGAAGTTGGTGCGAAGCGTCCTGGAGTCGTTCCTCCTCTCCGACGCTGCGAGCGAGGACGGGGCCAAGTGTTGACACCTAAATTTTGCCTAGATTACTTAGGGTTTTATCGCACAAAAATTAGGGTTTAATTTTTTAATCCCTAAACCAAAAATATTTTCAGTAAAAATGCATGGCATATAGTTATTAGGTGCATTTGCATTAATAGGACCTATTAGAACATATTTTCCATGTTTATTTTCAAAAATTAAATCAAAAACAAATTCGTTAAAATTTAAAAAAAAAAAAAAGGGAGAAAGGCCAGCGTTGAATCAGTCAACGCTGGCCCACTTCTCTGCCCCCGGCTTGCGTGAAAATGGAGAAAGCAGAGAGAAGCCAGAACGAAAGCAAGCGCAGTAAGAAGCAGAGGACAGAGGGGGGACGGAGAGTTCCAAGACGGCGAGTTCGAGAGAGAAAAGGGGAGAGGGCTGAGAGAGATCGGGGAAGGAGGGAACAGAGAGAGAGCGTGAGGGAAATCGGAGGAGGAGAGACCGGGGGAGATCGACAGAGAGAGAGCGTGAGAGAGATCGGAGGAGAGAGCGAGGCCGAGAGCCTTGGCGAGGGAGATCCGAGACTGAGCGGGCTTCCGTCGACGACCGCGGCTGGCGGAGCTCCGACGCTCCTCACGGTAGGTCCCGGCTCGAGTCCTCGTCGGACTTTACTCCGTTTTTTTGTTTGATTTTGGGTGTTTTCCCGAGGATTCCGGCTCGGAGGCGCACGAGACGACCGGATCTGGTCTGACCTCTCACGGTCGACACCGTTCGCCGCCACCGAGCCGGATAGGGAGCGCTGCAAGCGACCGCCCCCTCCTCCCCTTGTTTCCGTTGTGTTCCTCGGTCTTGGGCTCACTGGCCGGAGCTCGCGGCCGTCCGGCTCGCGCGAGTTCCGGCCCGTGACACCCCGAACCGAATCGTGCTTGCCCGTGCGTCGTCGTGTGTGAATGCCGGATGCATTTGAGCCTCAATCGAGTCCCGAATCTGTTGCTTTTGTTATGCACGCCGACTGCTCGATGTTATGTTTGTCTCAGATCTGGGAGCTGGGCGATTGTGCTTGAAGGCCGCACGGTCCCGGTGGCTCGCCGGTCACTGCGACGGCCAGGTCGCCAGGAGTCGAGTAGCGGCCGAGCAAGGGCTCGGTCGCGCCGTCGAGAGCCCCGACCATGGAGGTCGGGGCATGTCATTCGACGGCCGAGCACGGGCTCGGCCGTCGAGCTGGGAACCTCAACCACGAAGGCTGGGGCCCGGCGAGGCGGCGGAGCAAGGGCTCCGCCGCGAAGCGTGAAGCCGTGACCGCTCCGGTCAGGGCGCGTCGGACGTCGGCTGAGGGAGGCGGACCCCCCCAAGTGCCGGTCACCGGCGCTCAGGCCAGCCGTGGAAGGCGAGATCTCAGGCGCGGCGTGGGGGCCGCGAGCCGAGTCGGGTGAACCGGGTAGGGTTCTCAGTCGGGTCGGATTCGCGGGTCATGGCCGGGTAGGGTTTATTTGGTGATTGGGCTTAGTTTTAGGGTTATTAAGTTTTGGGCCCTCTTCTTTTTTTTTTTGAAATAATTTTGGGCTGGGCTTTCTTTTTTTATTTATTTTATTTTCCGGACCGGGCTCAATAAATGGACCCGGTCCTCGTCGTGGACCCGGGCCGGCGCGCCCGGGTCAATCTCGATCCGGGTCGGACATGGAGATCCGACCCGGTCTGTTCTTTTTTATTATTATTCTATTATTATTTTTTTAAAAAAATTATAAAAAAATTTAAATTTTTTTTTAAAAAAAAAATTTCAAAAAAAATTTTCAAAAAAGATTTCAAAAAATTTTCAAGAAAATTTCGAAAACAAAAAAAGCATAATAAATAAAAAAAAATTTAAAAAAAATTAAAAAAAATGAAAAATAAAAAAAATCATAATTTTAATTTGGGTTTTGAAATTAGCTTATCTCGCTCTTTTCGCATGTTTAGTGCATTGTAGAGAAAGATGGAACTCGGCGAAAGTGGAGGACGCGTCATTTGTGAGGTTGAAAGTGAAACCCTATTGCATTGTAGAGAAAGTGAACTTCTTGGTCGTCACTTAGTTTTTGTTTGCTAATTCATGGCGAGACTACATAAACTGTGATCGAAAGCTATGGCTGCCTGGGTTTGCGAAGAGGTGCCAATATGTATTTCTTTGAGGTTCGGATTGCGCACGCGCAAGCATCTCTTTTACCGGACAGTCAAAAAGGCGAAGATGATAGTTCTGCAAAAGCTTTATCAGATGCAGTCTCTTTGTTAGCTGAAGAAAATGGGATTATAGGCAAATTTGAATTGTAGCTGTCTAGTTTGTTGAGGCTAACTTAGGGAGCATGACAGAGGAATCCTTACTCTAGAAGCCCTGTGGCTGCAAGTAACACCTGAATAAGATTGGTGAGGAGTAGACAAAGTGCAGTCGGCAGTACTAAATCCAATATCGTAGATTCTCACTTGGCAGTAGTAGATAAGTGCAAAAGGCAGTTGTAAATCTTAACATTTTAGATTCTCACTTGGTGGGTGTCTCTCCTTGGATTTTTCATGGTTTTCCTTGATTGGCAATTGGGACTTAGCTCTAGAACCTCTAAAGGCTCTACTTGCATTGCCGTTAAAACAGTTGGTACTGACTAGTGACATTTTCATTATATTCCTCTTGTGGCTGACTGATTATTCTGAATTCTGTGATTAGATAAGCCACATCAACAACTTTTAAATCGTCATTTGATGTTGGTGTAGCTTTCAGATAGTAGGTATGTGACTCTTCAAGATTATAACAGCACAAATATGGTATCGATAAGGGACTACTATATCAAAGATGGAAAGAATTTTCCCAGTGCTAAAGGTGATTGCATTTGTATAACATTCTCTCCTCTATCTAAATCTACAATGATGCTATTGTCTTTTTATTCTAGCTGGTTCAGGTATAATAATTGTGAGTGGTCTTTCTTACTCTTTGCTGCCTGTGAGCTGTCCTAAGGTTTGATGACAATGGTTTATCTGATCACTGATTGATGCTGCATATAATTGACACTTGTGTTTATGTCATCAATATTTGCAATTCCAACTGCTTCAGTGGCTTTTGCTAAAAGAGTATGTTTGTCTCAGTATAATTCTTTGGGTTTCTATCAACACTGTGTGTCTCTTTCTCTTGTATTGACTCCATAATGCTACTCTTTGCGTAAAGTTGTATAAATGTGTTGTGGTGGCCTCTGAACCGCTAACTATAAATATTTACTGTAATGTGCTGAGATTGAAATCCCATAGCAAGTCAACTCCTTTGGAGCTTTCTATGGGTTTGCATTGTCTTGGGAAATGTTATATGTGTAGAAGACAACAAAATGTCAAATATGATCATATTATTGAGGCAAGAGATACATTGAAGTTATGAGTGTGAGATGAGCATAGTAAGTAAGGAAGTGTCTGATATACATTTACTTACCCTTTTCTCTATATCTCCAAGCATTAGAGCACTGTTGCACGGATGGGTCTCTCTTTCTCTCTCTCTGCTCATCCAACGTCCATTACCTTCGTCTCAAGCCTATATGGAGGGATGACACATCCGTGAACTATCTGAGAAGATTACTATAACTTATCTTTAGGTCCAAGAACTGTTTTTGCTTATTTGTTATACTACCTAGTCATAAATGTTAATGCTGTACATTGCTAGCTTACTTTTCTTTTGTCACACTAGATTTTTGTAGTCCTGTATGTTTTTCTGAATTTTATAAGCATTTTTGTCCATGTTTTTGCTGGATCTGTAGTTTTCCCTTTTTTGCCATCAAGCATGTTTATGCAAATATTAATGCCTGTTCCGATGCATTCTAGGAATTAGCTTAACAAAAGACCAGTGGTCAGCTTTGAGCAGCAGTCTCCCTTCTATAGAGGAAGCCATTAAAAAGATGGAGTCAAAATTAAGGTGAGCCACCATAGTCTCTGTGATTTGATGATTACCCACTTGCCCAGAAATTCTTATAGTTTGCAACTTATGAAGAACACACTTCTTAGAGAAAGATCATGGTTAGCAGAATAGTTTTATCCAATTGTCCACAAAATTTGATTTCAATTTGTCATCTTTAAGTGTTTGAGGTTGCTTCCTCCTTGATCTTTACAATGAAGTGGGAATATAGGATATGTGATTTTGCCCGTGTTGTATATGCTTCTCTTGTTGAGCATTTTCTTGTGGGTGGGTTTGGAATGTGATTATGTGGAAATGGTGATCTTTCGTTTTGATTAACTAAAACTCAAAAAAAAAAAAAAGAACCTGTTAGACCCTGGAACCGACCCTGGAACCTGTAACGGGGTAGGTTCCGGGTTTCACGTTCTGATGGGTAGGTTTCAGGTTCCAAAAAATGAGGAACCTGTACCTGAGGGTAAGTTCCAGGTTCCAAGTGAAACCTGTAAGGAACCTGGAACCACTCACCCCTAGCTACTTTCATCAACATTATTATCTCCACCTTTGAAGAAGAAGAAAACGAATGAGCACTTGAATAAGCAAGCAGTTGGAGGTAACTCTTGAATTTGTACTAATGAAATGCTAGACTATAGTGAGCGTTTAAGAAAATTGGACCAATGACGACAAATTGTTAAGTTGATCACGTTAGGATCAACCAATGACGACAAATTCTTTAGTTTGCTGTCTTAGTTCATACTGTAAGGCAACAAATTCAGAGTTTTGTTGCCTTAAGTTAAACTCAAGCAACAAAATTTGTTCTTTGTAGTTGGGACAATTTTGAACCTACGGCAACAAGTATGAATTTTAATCACCTTATGTGAGGCCTAAAGCGACAAATAATGATTTTTGTTGCCTTAGATCAGACTAAAGTGGTAAACGGTGCATTTGGGAGTGTTTTGGCTTAAATGACTTTTCATTTGGACAGGATATTCACTTAGTGCTAATATCGTTTGGTAACCTTGGACTTTGACTCTAAGGATTTTGGGCCACCAACGCCACCTCACCTTATGCCTCATGACTACTTAACAAACGTCCTCGAGCCCCCACATTTTTTGTCACCACATCTTTGATTAGTGATGAGACCGAAGTACCAAACCTGAGAAACGGGGGAGAATATGAAGATCAAAGAGTGAATTCATCATGCGAAACTGACCGTATCAAACAGACACTAGCAAGTGAAGAAAGTACACTTCTCTGCTTTACCTTTTCTCTTCAGCTCCTCTAATTCACCCCGAGGGTTTGACTTGTTCAAAACAGATCCAAAGTCACACTTGTACATTGTGTGTGTGTCCCTCTGTCTACATTGACAGTCGACTCAAGGTTGGGAAGGTTGAATCCACGGTTAGCGAGCTCATATCTGGCCTTGCCAGCCTCCAGCAAGGCTCGATGTGGCGTCACCCGAAGCTCGGTGGTGACAAGTGACGCATGAATAGTTTCTTCTTACATTAAAGAATCATATAGCGATCCTCTTAGGAAATGATACATACTATCTTCAACTCTTTCCACATTGATGTAAGTGGATTATTCCATCTTCAGCTGTTTTCACATTAATAAATCGAGACATTTCTAGTATAGGAAAATTTCTATCGGTTCATGCTTTAAATGTGTTGTATGGGCAACTCTTGCTCGTCACTCCTGATCCTCGGACATGGTTGCTATCAAAATAGCCAAAGACTAGTTGTGACTTCCGATCCTGCGCCAAGATGGCCAAAAGTCTCTTTTATGTCACTAAAACTTGTGGATGGCCCTCCTTATTGATGGTTACAAAGTTTGAATGTTGGATGAACTTATATAAATCGTCTATGAGTAGTTAAGATGATAGTGATCAGTTAAAGTCTTAACCTAATTTATTATCCAATCAAGTAACTTGCTAAAGTATAATATTTGTTGTCTAAAAAAAGAGTAGAATATTTGATCAACTCAATATATCTCACTTTTAGATTTGAATTGATAAGTATGGAATCACTTCATCGAATCTCTTATCTCAATGGGAAATCAAAAGCATTATCTCATATATAGTGCGAACATGGAAATAATTTCCAGGTGAGATATGAAAATTTGCATAAAATTTCATAATTGCATACGTTGACAAAAAATTACACCAAGCATCAATAGCCAAGTGTAGTGAACACAACGCCAACTCACTCCATCCTTTGTGGCATAATCAACCATCTGAGCAACAACTCGATCGGTCAATCTTGTTTCATGGTAATTTGAGAGCTATGAAATATGGTTTCTACATTAATCGTTAAATCAAGCAACAATGTGAATTGATTCAAGCATGACCGGAGGTAATATGGTTTTGATGAGTCAGGTTAGGGTTGGTTTAACAAGATTAGCTCTCGCTTTAGTCATGAAAGATGAATATTAATTAGCAAAAAAGATAAAATATAAATATAAATATAGAATGTCACATAGATAAATAATAATGACAAAAAAGATGAAAAGAAACGTTAGGGTTACTTTAAAGTTTCTTAGACTTGCTAATAATGATTATTGAGTAAATTGGTGTTTTCTGCATCTAGTTTTTCTTATAAAATTCCTAATCAAAATGAAATTTTTTTTTGTAAATAAATGAAATGATAAAAACAGATCAAAAGAATAATTAGTTAAAATTCAATAAACCCGGTGTTCCCAATTTTTTATGATTGTAGAATGAATATTAATTAACAAAAAAATATAATATAATATAATATAATACAATATAAATATAAATTTAGAATGTAATAAACTGATTGGAAAAAAAAAAGATTAGACATGTTAGGGTTTTGAAGTCTTCAATTCCTAGCCGAGCGCCTCCTCTCTTCTGATTAGCTCTCCTCTCTCTTGCAGCAAGATGAAATCTGCGAAGACCAAGAGCGGCGACATGGTGCACCACTCCGCCTTTGGGTAGGCATCTCTCTCTATTTCGTCGATTGAGCCTCCAGCATCTCTCTCTGTTACGTTTTTCTACATCTGCATCTGCGAGTAGGCATCTCTCTAGTTTGTCGATCGTGTTTCGTTTTTCGTTTCTGCATCTGTGAGCGTTAATGCATTTAATTGAAATACGAAGGATGCTGAAGGCACATAAGAGTGTCTCGAAAAGGAAGGGGAAAGGGAAAGGAGACATGAGCTGTTATCCTGCCATATCGCCTCCTGCTATATCGTCTCGTTCTTTCTAAGCTTTTAATATGTTTATGTAAGTGCATTTGGATCGAATTGATTTCATAGATTTTTTCCTAATTATTAGTCGCATTTTTTTTTGTTCTTACATCTATGTTCTCACTACAAAAAAACTGGATTTTTGCCACGAAAATTTGCGACGAAAAATTTTCGTCACAAATTTGCGATAAATTTTCTAACGAAAAGTAAAATTCGTTGGAAATTAGCGATGAAAAATTTTTCATCGCAAAATTCGTTGGAAATTAGCGACGAAAAATTTTTTGTTCAAAATTTCCAACGAATTTTGCTACGAAAAATTTTTCGTCGCTAATTTTTAAAGAATTTTGCGACGAATTCAAAAAACTCCGGTATTGTTCGGCATTTTTTAAATTCATGGGAAAATTCGTTGTTTTGCAACGAAAATTGTACAAACTTAAATAATTGCCCGGAAAATTGAAATTCGTGGCAAAATTCGTTGGAAATTTCCAACGAATTTTCCCACAAATTTAAAATATGCCGAACAATACTGGGTTTTTTTGAATTCGTCCCAAAATTTGTTGGAAATTAGCGACGAAATTTTAATTTTCCGGGCAATTATTTTAGCGTGTACAATTTTCGTTGCAAAATTTGTGGGAAATTTCCCACGAATTTTACAACGAAAACCCTATTCCTTCCTTATTCAACATTTTCGCACTCATTATTCGGGCAATTTCGCAACGATTCTCAATTTGCACATTCTCTCTCTCTCTCTCCGCGATCGACGCCTCCACCTGCTCCACCGCGTCCGCGTACTAGTCGGCGCACTCGCTGAGGCATTGCTCCACCACCAGGCCCAAGCTTCCCCTACCGCCGCCAAGCATCCGGCCGATGAAGGGGGCGGTGTCCGTCACGTTCGCGGCGGCGAGGCTGAGCGCGATCGCCGTGAGCCAGGCCCTCGCCATGGCGGGCAAGCTCGAGCTCGCCCAGATCTGGGCGACCTCGAGCTTGCCGGCGACGAGGATGGCCCTCGTCGGCCATGGCGAGGGCCGAGCTCGCCAGCCTAGATCTGGGCGAGCTCGAGCTCGCCGGCAACGAGGCTGGCCCTCGCCGGCCATGGCGAGCTCGAGGTCGCCCAGAACTCGGCCAAATCTGGGCGAGCTCGGCCCTCGCCGGCGACGAGGCTAGCCCTCGCCGGCAGCGAGGTTGGCCCTCGCCAGTGTCGACGGCGAGGCTAACCCTCGCCTGCTCGATTTTTCGACCAAAAAAAAAATTTCACGATTTTTCGACCAAAAGAAATTTTTGTAGTTTTTCCAATGAATTTAGCCACGAGTTTTCCAACGAAAAACAATTCATCGCAAATTTCTAACGAAAATTGAAATTTTTTGTTAGAAAAATTTGCGACGACGAATTACCAAGGAATTTTTTTTCGTTGGAAAATTCGTTGGAAATTCGTTTTCTAACGAATTTTTTCAAATTTTTCGTTGGAAATTTCGTCGGAAAAAAGATTTTTTTGTAGTGCCTTTTGATGATAGGCGGGATTTTAGAAATAGCGACGAGTTGGAATCTATTATGAGTCAAGACTACTCTATTTACTATTGATTTTCCGTCACTTAATTGATTTCATGTACTGATGAAATGACTTGCAGATCATGAAAGCTGGCCATGAGAAATGGCATTCCATGACTGAAAGCGTAAGATAGCATGCATCATTAGCTCACTAACTATGCATACGCCATAAATTCACATGCACTGATTCAGCCTAGTGTTTATGCAGGAACGCGGTTCTTATGAAAAAAGACTGGACGAGAGGACCCAGCAATTCGAGCAGTACTGCCAAATTTATGAAAAACTGAAAGAGGTATTTGCCTTTCTTATTTAGCCGCTCTCTTCAAAAGCATCACACAAGTCGTAAGAAAGGCAAATACCTCTTTCAGTTTTTCATAAATTTGGCAATATTGCTCGAATTGCCGGGTCCTCTCGTCCAGTCTTTCTTCATAAAAACCGCGTTCCTGCATAAACACTAGCTGAATCAGTGCATGTGAATTTATGGCGTATGCATAGTTAGTGAGCTAATGATGCATGCTATCTTACGCTCTCAGTCATGAAATGCCATTTCTCATGGCCGGCTTTCATGATCTGCAAGTCATTTCATCAGTACATGAAATCAATTCAGTGACGGAAAACCAATGGTAAAGAGAGGAGTAGTCCCGACTCACAATAGATTCTAACTCGTTGCTCTTTCTAAAATCTCACCTATTATCCAAAAGAACATAGATGTAAGGGATAACTGTGCTGTCAAAAGTGACGCGTGAATAGTTTCTTCTTACGTTAAAGAATCATGTAGCGATCCTCTTAGGAAACGATACATACTATCTTCAGCTCTTTCCACATTGATGTGGGAGTGGATTATTCCATATTTAGCTGTTTTCACATTGATAAATCAGAGACATTTCTATCTAAGGCTATTTTTTGTTTTCTCTTATTTTGTGGTGTCCTTGGCTGGTCTTGAACTCGTGGAATAGTATATCTGACAATTATTTGCAATAAGTTGATTTAAATTTGAAAGGTTATAGGGCTGAAATAGAAAATGCAAGTATCATCGTCTGCTAAATTGTCTCGCCACCGGGAAAAGCATTATTTCATTCAAAGAATGAGGGTCATATGTGAATAACTTGAGTGGTCAAAACGGTTAGACTTACACTAGGTGCTCCGTCCGTAGTCGGCTCACGTTTTTAAGCTCAAGCACAGGAATGGAGGCAGCTTCTGGGGTTAAAGCAACCAAAGCTTTTGACATGTCATCTTCTGGACGGTCCATGTTGTGCAGCATGTACTTTTGTAAATTCTGAGCAAACTCTTTCATGTTAAGTTTGATTGTAGGTATCTCGTTGAGAACATCTGAAAACATATCCTCCACGTCATTTTGTGCTATCCGACTGCAGTCTGGTTCTGGGGTTGCAGGTTCCTCTATAATAGGTTGATAGTTACTTGCTTCGGGCCTTGCTTCTTGTTGCTAGTGTTCTAAATTCTCCTTTGGCAATGGTAATGACAGAGGCAATGTCTCGCCAATGTTTTGGCCGACTATGTTTCTTCCCATTGCATTCACAATGCTCTTTTCCTTTGGCCCGGGTAGAGCAAGCCTTGCACTGCACAAAAATATGAGTGCTGAATATATGGAAAAACGCGAGCTCCTGTTCGTAGTCATGGCCACAGTTCGGAATCGACGGTTCTGGTTCGTGACCATGTGTGAACCGGAACCGGCCGTTTCCTGTTCTGAACCGAAACCCGCCGGTTCAGTTCCGGTTCGTAATTTAAAAGTTTAAAAAATAAATTATGAAATAAAAAAATAATGAATTATAAAAATATGAAATAATGAATTATTCAATATAAATTATAATCAAAATGAAAATTGTAAGGGTGATCGGTTCTCGGTCGGAACCAGAAACCGAACCGGTAAGACTGGTCTTTTAATTTTAGAACTAGAAATCGGACCGACAAATCATAGAATCGGGAACCGGACCATTGATCTGGTCTGGTTCTAGGTAGTCCAATGGAACCCTTTGGACTTAACTAGCAAAGGATCATAGCCACAAAAGGCTTACAACTTCACATACTCGTGGCTTGGCTTGATTTTTATAAATAATCCCTTTGATGGTCTCTTCGTTCCAATTCGACGTGGGACTCTTGGTATTTACATGAAGACAAGCCAAGAGTCTCACATTGAAGGTTTTTAAGGCAAACCGAGAGTCCCATATCGAATGAGAATGAAGAGACCATCAAAGGGGTTGTTTATAAAATCCAAGCCAAGTCTCGTAATTAGAGTTCAATACACCCAAGCCAAGTATTGTAATTGGATATCAATGTACTTACAATGCATGGCAATTAGAGTTCAATTTGTTTTATAAAAATAAATAAATAATGAATTTTTTTAAAAAAATAATAATTTGGAACCGGAACCGGGCCCGTAGGCCACGGGTTGGTTCCAGTTCCGAACCACGGGTCCCATTTTACAATGCGTGGTCATGACTACCTGTCCGATTATATTTGCAGCACTGCGATAATGATATTCACACTACCTATTGCTATTGAAGTATCGATATCACAATGAAAAGAAAACAACAATTGGTCATCAACTAATTAAAATTGGATGTAGAAAGTCTAAGTCCCATTTTCTAGATTTAATATCTTCCTTATAGACGAACTAAGCAGGTGCATCTAATACTGCTACTGTTTGCTTGGGCCATATTGTTCAGCTTTAATTTTTATGCATCAAAACTTAGTTGTTGTGGAAGTGGTGGTCCTGCTTGTGTGGAACTTCAATGTGGTTGTGTTCACAGAGGACAGGAAGATAGTTGTTGGAGACGACGATAACTGCAAAGTGTCTGCATTCTCCTCTTATAGGACAGGCATTGCAATTTGGTTTGCATTTTGTATAGAAGGCCTATATTAATTTCGCACTGTTGATCACTCTCAACTGCCTTGAGTACCGTAAATGAATACTTCATCTGTATTGCCCAAAAAGGGTGGAAGAAAGAACACGTGAAACTGAATAACATCATACCTTTCCAAATGTTGTCATATGGTAATGCATCTCATACCTGTATGCAAAGATTTTGTTACTTAACAAAAGTAGGTACTGTCCATCAAATTAGAAAATAACATCCTTGCAATGTTCTCTGATCGAGCTTGCACAATTTTGGCCATATATATTGTTGAATAGACTCCAAGATAGGATGGCTATACAAGCCCAAAGATTAGTTTGTCGAATCAGTTGATAAATGCTTGGATGATACTTATAGTTCCAACTGATCGAACTTGCACAATCTTGGCCATAAATATTGTTGAATAGATTGTAAGACAGGATAGCTGTACAAACCCAAAGATTATTTTGTGGAATCAGTTGATAAGTGGCCGGATGATACTTATAGTTCCAAAACAAATCTCAGAAGATTTGGCTTGCTCTTGGAGAATGCTCTACTCATCTCAACGCAACTATGAAAATTGGACTAAAACTTTATTTTTTTTTCATTGCCGTCAAGAAACCCTACCAATCCATGTCTGGTTATATTCGGCATATGTAGTCATTTGTCGGACTCTTTCTTCACAAACAATTGTTCCAGTCTCCCTCAAAAACTTGGTGATTCAAGCCCTTAAGGGGCTCCCATCTAAGTATGATCGCTTCTTAATCATGCTCACCAATGGCCTCGCAGTTTTTTCCTTTGGTGATTCGTGGTCACGAGAGTAGCAACACGCATGAAGAGCCGACACAAACTGTCATAAACTCCTCCTCCTCCCTCCTCCACATAGCAAAGGCGACTGTGTCTCTGTCCCCGAAGAGGGACGCAATTCTCGCGCTGCGCGTCATCTCTTCTCACATGAGGTGATCCCTTTTCTTTATTCGTCTGTGTTCTTGTTGCTTCTGATCACCTTTTGTTCCCTGAATTTGGGCTTCTGATTATTTCTTTGATTTTGGAGCTTCGGATCAATTCCGATGGGTGATTTAAATCGTAGTTTCGGTTTATCGTGCGTACCCTTTTTGTCCTCAATGCTGTTCATTCGGAACCTTAGCGTATTTCCGGTTTGGTCTCCGCAATTGAACATCAAAGGTACTGTAAAGTGTCAAATTTTTTTGGTGTTTGATACCTCTGGTTTCTTGTCGGGGAAGTTTTCGATTTGGACTAGGATTTCTGTGCATGGCTTTGCTTGCTCAAAGTTTTGTTTTTCCCCCTGTTGCCCGAAGTAAAAAAGAATGCACATACTGAATTTGGATTTTCCCTTTTTCCTCTCTCATCAGATTAGCTTCCACTTTGATTTTGATTCTTGAGATAGGAAGTCCATCTGTTGACTGTTATGCAAGTTTTCCCCTCTTTTCGGGGATTCTCTTTTTGTGTTATGATTAACGCGATCGAACTTAACAAGATACTGTTCTCGGCTTCTAGCCAAAGTCAACAACTTGAGCCGGCGTCGCTTGTCGGCAGTATGAGTTATCACTCAAGCGCATCAATATTCTGAATGAAGTTGTTTTACATAAGCCTACCCAGCTCTGATTGCATATGTGCTTGTGTTGGAACTTTGGGGTGTTTGAGTTTTCTGCTGTTCTCGTATTTATGTACTTTTATTTTTCGAAAATTAGTTTCGTTATGATGTTAGAGAGAACAAGACATGGAATTTTCATCAATTCTATCACATCGCAATCCATCCATTTTTTAGGCACTTCGATACAGGCAAACAGAAGGTTGTCATTCCTTTTCTTTTAATGTCGGACATCCTCTATGTTTCTCGATGGTCATATCAGTCTTTGTGATTATTATGGTTAATTTTTGTGATTTCAAGAGATGGAAAATGAGACTAAGATTAAATGTGAGGCTGCAACTCAACAGCAGTTGTCAGAAAAGGTAAGGAAATTGTTCATGACATTCGAGAATTAATCACAAATTTCCAATTGGCTGGGAAACGGGGTCAAAATGGTGATGCTAGTGTCTTGGTGGACCTAGTGCTACAGTCGTTCAGTGATTTGAAGGTCGAGATTAATGCATCTTCCTCGGCATCTCTTGTAACTGTTCGTATTTATTGTGTCATTTATATGTTTTGATACTTATTGAATCAGTTGATTTGATAAGCTCAGGTTTTTTTTTTTAATTGTCATTATCATTATGGACATTGCCTCCCTCTTTTCAAGCGATTTCCCATATAGTGAAGTGGGGCAATAGTAGAATCATTTACACTCTTGTTAAATAGATTATTTTGAGGCCTAATTTTCCTGTGGTTGTAATACGCCTACATTAAAATGGCTGCTTATAAACTTCCTTTCCTCTTCTTGTGTAGGTCGATATCTTTCGATCATTCTCAGAGGACATACAGCGTATGCTGCAGATTTGTGACAAGCAAGATGATGCGACCAGCACATTTGTTGAATTGGCAGCTAAGGAGGTCTCTCTCTCTCTGTCTCTCAAAATTTGATATGTTAGGTAGTTAGCTCGTGAAGCATCCTTTCCGTGTCACTTCATAATTATACAAGATGGTCTTTTCTTATGGCAATGGATATACGGGAAATAAATAACTGAAAATTGTTGCCGTGGTATTCAAAAGATAAAATCCAAATGCCAATTAATCTGAATTGCAGGTGTAGATAACTCAAGAATATCGCTTCGGACTACATGTTCTTTAGGTTGCAAAAAGAGGAGCGGTACTTCCAAGTATGTTTATTTATCTGCTACCAACAATGTAAAGATCATTGTCGTGCCGACAATGTTCGTCCTGGTTACCAGTTTCAGTGGAAGTCTAATAGCTGCTCGGTATGATTAGCAACTTGGGAGTTTTCCAACACCTATTCCTGAGAACTGGTCTAAATTTGGATTTACAGAGTTTGCCCACAGGGGCACACACAACTATATGCAAATGCACAAATTGAGTCGTGAAAAGTCCTAGTCGTTGGAAGCTCGAAATATCTGAGTTATGGTTGCCAAGTTGAGTTCTGGCACTGATGAGATTTATGCATTTATAAATTTTGAATGAAGATTCAGATATCTGTGGCAAAATGACCAATTTCTGCAAAAGAAACTGTGCAAAGGCTGATTCACATAACTCCTCCAAATGCCGGTAAGAAGTTCATGTGTTTGCAGACACTACTTACACAGGTTAGATAATTTGATTACAAAAATGCTCTTTCCGAGAAACAAGAATACTACTATGGGTATTTATGTGGGAAAGATAGAGGTTTGTAACAAAATTGTATATAGCAGTGACGCTTCACTCTTTTGATCTCTTACTCATGCTCTTTCGCTTGTCAACATCCAAGTATTTCTTCCTTACTCTTATTACCTTTGGTGTAACCCCACACACAAAATACAAAGTCATCTCAAGCAATTCACCAAGTAAAATGATGGTGACAAACAACACAACTGCCCTACACACAACAACCGGAGTACATATATACCGCTATTACATCACGAGGAAGATGGCACAAGAGAGAAGGTAAACTCATATTTGGCATATCGAGGACTGAGGATAATATCGGAATGTTGTATGAACTTACTTCAATAAGCTCGTATGGAGCAACATAACCTATGGCTTCTTTGAGAATCATCAGTTTAAAAGGAAACTTATTATAAATCACAGTAGAGATTGCCAGATCAAAACCATTTTTGGCTCTACTATCCAACGATAATCCATGTTAGGCAAATTTAACATGGTTGACCAAATGGATCTTGCAATTTCAGCACGCAACTAGCAGGAGTGAAGGAAATTACACTGCCAAAGACGAGCTGCCAATGTCTTCAGGATAGCTAGATCTAACATGCTCGACCACATAATACTAGCAATTTCAGTGCACGACTAGCAGGACTGAAGGAAATTACAGGCAGAGACAAGCTGACAATGCCTTCAGGCCTTTCACCAGTATAGAAAAAAAACACATTCTACTGCTAAATCACACTGCAACTTCACTCGTTACATTAGAGGATAGTCAATTCTTTTTACTGAAGAAATACCAGGCCAGGAGGAGACAACTTGACGCTTTCATCCTTGCAAGCAGCCCGCGTATTGCTTAGTTCCTTAGTCCTTACTGGATTCACCTACAATAAGGAAAGCATTACGAGATAAGCCAAACTAGAAGCAGCATGTTGTACTTATTCCAGAAGCAAAAATCTCACATCAAGGTCAGAATCCTGTGAGAGTTCACCAATGATCATCCCAACATACGCCTGCATACCAATCAACAAGTAAATCAGCAAAATTTATGTAGGATAAATCTTAGTAGAGGAACATAAAAACCTGCAAGAGACTAAGCAATCTGTATGACTCATTTATTATTAAAATACCTATTCACATCCTTTCTTATCCGTCTATTTTTATACTTACATATTTTCTTCCATGCAATCCAAGTCGGTCTTACAGTTGACGAGTCAACTATTTATGAAGTATACAAGTCCAGATCTTCTCCTGAGTGAGCAATGCTCACTTTAGGTTTGTAATCATCAAAGACCGATGTAATTTGACAAATGAAGACACACAAGAAAAGTAAATGGACGTGTCAATTATAGGATCAGAACTAGAAGTGGAATGATGAGTAGAGACAATATGCAGACACATTATATGCTCCTAAAAATGGAAGTCAAACAAGACTTATTCATTCCACAAGAGAAAATGCATTGACACGTATAATCGGCTGTGAGTGACAACATCCATTCCCGGGCTCACAAAGAGAGTTCCACGAGCCTCTAAACTCATTAACGCATGAGCCATGATCGTGCCAAAGCCCATGGATACAGAACCATGCATGCTTTAGTCAAGGACACCGACGGTACCAGAGAAAATACGAATCTATATTTTGGCCAAAGCAACAAGAATATCATAATATACATAATGCTAAATATGCTCCAGGAAACAAAGAATAATACTTTTAATAGATCTACCAATAAAACACATCCTTCATTATTTTACTCTGAACAAACATCCAGTGATAGAAGTGTGAATGTGGTAACATAGTTAGATGGGGATCTGTGGAAGAAATCATTATCTTTCAGTCAGATCCATTTATTTGGTTTTGTAAATGACATTACAGCAACAGTGAATCCCCGACTTTCCCTAGAAAGCCACGCACAAAGTAAGGGCCCCCTCTTATAAAGTGGACTTTGCTCGTGGTCATGAGGTTCTTAGGGTGGATTCCCACTCTAAGTGATTTGCACAAGGGACAGAAGGCTCTCACTCATAATGTCTATCAGTGAAGTGCTTATTGGATGGTGTCTAGTCCTGTCAAAATCGCATGAGATGCAAATCACATTGTATAGTCCTCTATTTGAAGTGTCCACTTCTATCATCATACCAGAAATGACATCACAAGTAGAGTAGACCTTAGGGAAACATTATGGGATCAAGGGTGAATGATAACTCTTATTTTTGGTCAATAGCAATTTAAACCAAGAGATTTCCTATAAAACAAAGTGTTAGCATAAAAGAAGCTTGCCTCATGAGATCGAAATCATGGCACAAAGACTTACCAATACTCCTTTCCTCACATTCCCAAGAGGGCCTCGGTGCTTTGCAAAGGCTGCAGTATTCGGATAAAAACAGACATAAGCAAGACAGAGCAACGACCGGCAGAAAATAAAATCCCATCTAATCAAATCCGAAAATGCAGATGCAAGTCAGAAACTGGTGCAACCATACTAAAAAATGTGCTCATTGCGTGCAAAATCGCATTTCACTTTAATGCCCCATCGTAAAAAACAATGTTTAGTCAGAAACACAAGAAAATTTAGAAGCGGGTAAATAGCAGATGGAATATCTTCAATACTTCTTTGAAGTGCAGTTCATTGCCACACCGGATGAAGCCTGTCTACAAGCCACCGTGAAATTGGGAAATGAAATAGCGGAAAAACAGATCCATGACTAAATAAAGTCCAGGGTGCAATGTCTTCTTTATCTTTCTGATGCATATATACAGCTCTTTTATTAGTCAGAGAGACTAATGCATTGATCCACTGGCTAAATGTAGAAGCACGAATGAATTTAACTTCAACTTAGGTGTCAAAAACCTATCAGAAGTTAATTCGGTAGATCTATTGTCTATGGAGCCTAATTCACCTCAACATAGTTGTTGGGATAATCACCGCCAGTAACTCATAAGAGCGACCGCGGTACATTTATTTAGCATGGCAATTGAGGAAAGGAAAACTAAAACAAGAATCCCATGGTAATATATAGCTTCTAGCACTATAAACATACTCAGGAAAGCACGATGCTTGAATCCAGTTCCTCTTGTATCACTGCTGAAGACACTCCTGTACCCAACCAGGCCCCTGAATAACAATATAAGATTTACCAAAGTGCATATTAAATAAGACGCTCTCAATTCATACTTTAACATGGTACACCAAAGCAATGAACAAAGAAATATAATATTGCAACGAGCAATTCATTAGCAGAAGATAGTCCAGTCATATATACCCCTAATTATCTAGATATAAATCAAAACTAATACAAATGTACAGAAAAACCAAAAAATCCAAGGGGCCTTCTTGTGAAATTCACATTTAAGCAGATCTAAGACTTCAGCAAGAGTAAATTAGGCTCGGAGCTTTGGCCATTTGAAACAATGTAAATGCATCCAACTCCAAAAAGGTTGGAGTGGAAATCAAGAAAATTCAATTTGTGAAATGCTCATCTCATGGCTATATTCTATGTCAAAGTCGCAATCACCTCTCTGTTATTTTCCGACATATTACATTTATTCAACTTCTGCACTACACGTTAGAGGTGGATGTTTCACTTTCCACACTTTTGATGTAGAGTAAACATAAATGTATTGACTGACACTACAATTTTTGTCATTAGATTAGCACAAGCATTGGCACCTTCTAAGATCCCATGTCCATTTTCTTGTCAAAAATATATTGGAGTGGCATAAAAGTAACACATATTCATCAACGGAAAAAATTTTTTATCTTCCTGACTAGAAATCCTGCATGAGCAATTATCTGCAAACAAAACAGCACTATCCCAGTCGGAACTCTTAGAAAAAACTTGATTATAGATGAACTTCAACATAATCCAGTATGCACAGCTCATGTTAAGCTCCATATATCACAAACTTCAACATCACAAACCGTACATTATCTTTGGGGGAATATAAGCTGACCCTTTAATGACAATATGTAAAAAATTGCCATATGAGATATTACAAAGTAAAAATCACAACGAGATGGCAGCATATACTCGAATCTCAAAATTTAGCGAAAGCAAAGAAAAGAAGATTCAAAACTTACATGTGTACCATCATGTCCTGCCAATGAAGAGTTACTCACACCGAAAGTCATAGAAATGGTTGGAGGATCCAACTCGATAGTCGGCAATGGAGTCATTACCTGGATAGGGAGAAGAAGATCAGTTCATACTCGAACCTACAAGGTCACATTAGATAACCTTAATGCTCAAGCCTACAGAGGATTGTAGATGCTGTGCAGAATGCATTCTGTGATGCATCAGGCTGGCTCGTATGAAAAACGGCGACAACAAAATTCGAGATTACACAGCATGATTTTCATTGCAGTAGACTAAAGTCAAACAGTGAGTTAACACAGATTAACCATATCACCAATTAACCGGCAAATGAACCAGAAACCTGTATCTCAAAATTACCAACAACTATCAACGGATATTCCACACGATTACTTGAGACTCTCCCCAGAATTGTCAGGTGCATCCCTGACTAGCTCATTTTATGTCCGATTAGCACAAATGTTCAGAAAACACAGACAGCTCCGTCGATCTAACAAATAGGTTGCAATTCCTACACTCATCTTTATTTAATTCCAGATTGTCTTCTCTTTTAAAGTATTCTACGTTGGTTTTATATCCTTTTCTCAACTTTTGGTATCACGTGTTCTGTTTACCGAAGTTTTGATGGATGATACACGCTTTATTTCAATCAGCTTGCTTTCTAATTCATGCATGCAAAGGTCAATCCACAGATAAAAAAATGCTTTGCTGTTAGTTTGCAGTTTATGCTTGTAAAGAGGAAGCAGCCCATCAAATTTCGCACCAAACATTTGTTAACAAGATGAGAATAAATTCATCAGCCTTAGATATTTCGAATTTGTTAAGATGAGCTTTCTTTCTGTTTTTCCTCCACCAAGAGCAACGTGGTGGGAATAATCAATTCATTAACATGATGAGAATCAATTGTTCCATCGCCAAGAGGATATTAGGAAATTCTTATATATTGCTCAGGGTGATTGGGACATTCTAAATGTAATTTAGAAAGTTGAAATTCTTACAGTTAAATATAGTTTAGCAACTTTCACAATGGTCCTTCGATTAGTCTTGCAAGTTTTCCTACATTTGATTTCTCATACTTTCCTCTCAACATTTCTAGCATTTCCCCTCTTTCATCTATATATAGAAGTTCCGTGCCTTCTTGATTCCTGTTCATTACACAGATCTAGACATCATTCTCAATCTCAACATATTCTACCTGAGTTATAAACGAGTTCATCATGTATGGTATCCTCGCAACTTTTTTAAACAACAAAACTTCCACATCGTCTGTTGGAATCATCCAAGAACCTTATCAGCGCCTTTAATGTACTCAGAAGATTGACCATGGGAAATGACCGCATGGTAGCTGGATATGGGTCGCAAACCCACTCATCTAACGATATTGTGAATCCCCCAAGAGTAGGAGAAGCAAGAGTTAGACATGTAATTTATGTTTACATGTTGACTTCCATGTTTTATTTTACTCAGTTTCACTCCATCAAGTCTTATCCTAGACAATTTTTCTGATGCACGTGTGAGGCTCAATATAGGCAATGGCTTCAACTGAATTCTATGAAAAACAGAAACTAGATAAAGGTTTTGGATAGAGAAACCAGAATAATAGGCATCTACATATAGTAATAGGTGGCATATTATCAATTACAATGCTACGACTGAGAATTTCTCAACTAAGAGAATGATGGTGTCATCTCTGCTAACTTAAGAGAAATCTCGATTGACCACAACCAATGCAAGCTTTAACACTAACTACAGAAATAAAATCACTCAAGGTGAATATATGTTGTCAAAGTGCATGGCATCACGATGATAACCTGTAAATGTAGAATCTAAAAGGCCAAGCTGTCTAAGATAAAGAACACGTCCTCAACATATATAATAAGTGACAATTATAGGCTCACAGACCTCCATGTCAGCAACTGTATGGCCTGTGAATGAGCTAGCTAGCCCAGCCATCGATGTAATATCACCTGCTCCAGCGGTATCAATGAGGGCCATACTTGTACCCTTCTTCATGAGCTTTAGAACCGACATTCTCACAATATTCAATGCCAAAATTGATGCATGTTGGCGAGTCCACAATCAAAGTACAGATATTGAGCAAATTACAAAGGTGAGTCCACTATCAAAGTACGTATTCAAAGACATTCATTAAAAAGTATGAAAATAAAGAAGAGCAAACTTAGGTGCTATAGATGGGAGCTTCTGGCTCATTCCTTTGTCGGCGAGTGAAATCAAGATATCAAAACAACACTCTAAAGCATGAATAAAGGGTGCAACCTAATTTTAACCACAATGGGGATATTTTCATCTTCCAAATGAGGCACTGGCGAGAGGCACAAGCCATCATAAACTAAATTCCATACTGAAAGTAGATACCACCTAAAGCAAAGAGGAAATGTAGAAATATCCCTTTGTTGGCTAGGCAGAGAGTGAAATTCTCCTTGGTACTGCTTGTCACAGGATTTTGAGATGCTGGATTCTCATTGCAGTCAATAAACCTCAACATTAGTTCTCTTTCCATGGTACAACAAGAGAATCAATGGCAAAAACATGCCTCTCCTGCACACAATCCTGTAAACCATGGGTCTGAAACATTCTTCCAGGGAATAGTAAGCGGACCTTTCCCTCTTCAATTTTCTGAACCCCAGACTCTGTGTTACGAATTCCAAGTACTTTATCGCCCGCACGAACCATTCCAGAAGATACACGACCGGTCAATATTCTCCCAAGGCAAAAGTCCCATTCCATCATGGAAACCTGATTAAAAGCATAAGTCAATGAGAATAATAGAAATTTGTAAAGAGATAAGAAATTTCAAAATTGTGTCCACAGTGACTTAAACGACATGTTGCTTCCTCATCCAGTATTGAGGATGAGAAATGGAAGAAAAGCACAATGAAATTAATGAGAAAGGCCTGCCCATAAACCATTCTATACAAACCATCATCTGAAAGGGCGCATCAAGACCAGCATTTGGTGACAGAACATGCCCCACGATAGTATCCAGCAACTGTGACATATCCCTGGCACCAGCTGGAGGATCTTTTGTGAAGGTAGGGGAAGCCCAACCTTCTTTCGCAGAAGCATAGAGGACAGGAAAGTCCAAATGTTCCTCTAGATAAAAGATGAACGGAACAAAATTTCCCTTTAGACAAATGCGGACTGGAAAATAAACTTCACAACATATGTCTACACACCCATCCCGCCAATACTTGCAAAAAGATCAAATACCAGGCTCTCTACTTCATTACATCTCTCCTCAGAAACTGCAGAAAATTATCAAGAATAACACAACTCCCAACCAAAGACAGGAAATATACATGAAACTGAAAAGCCACTCTTATACGCTTGCAATGACAGACCAAAAGATGGACAATCTATAAAGAAAAGGAAAACCCTTGGTGATAGGCACACCCTAGGAAAAAGAGCTACCGTAGCTGCCAACTACCTTTACACTAGTACATAGACATGAAAGAGGTGGGTATCAACCTTCTCGTTCCTGGGGATATGATGGTTGACTACATTTGAATGAAAGGTTGGAGAAGGAATTCATGCTTGACTTTAGATTTGAACGGTAAGTAGATAAAAATATGCCTTCACCACTAAAGCAGTTGCTATCATTAAATGACTATATGTGAGTTTCACTAAGCTAATGCAAAAGTGAAATCATTTAAAATGACGAGGAACCGTACCAGAAGGTCTGTCTGCTTTATTTAAGAGGAGGATAGGCCGTAGACCACACTTTAAGGCTATTGCCAGAACAAACTTTGTCTGTGCAAGCGGACCTTCACCAGCATCCACCAATAAAACTGCTCCCTCGACCATACTGTCTACTCGCTCAACCTATAATCAAGCAAGGATATTCAAATAAGCACATTCATAACACAATGCACCAGAAACCAATGCCAACAAACAAAGAAGCTAATGACCCGTTGACGTAATAAATCGTATATCGCTTGTTTTTGAGATAAGGTGGAATCCATCTCTTACCATTCCGCCTATCCACTATTCTTCAAAGAAAAATTTCAAGCCTTCACGAAATAAATAAACTAGAGCGTGAATTCCCACATAAATGTAAGGGGTGATAAGTGGCACCTTGTCGGCTACAGAATGGGGGTTGTGCCGTTGGAGAAATCCTCATTCCCCTAAGCCTGCATTCACTGCAGTCATTTCCGTCGTCATCCATTGCTCAGAACTTCGATTCCTTTCCATTTGTTAATACCGTTATCATCTTTTAAATGAACGATCCAACAAGGAACTCACAAATTCAGATAGATTTTTCTCTTTTATGATGAGAGGAAGCCTATCTTAGTCAAGTAAGGCCCCAGCCCCGAGAAAATAGGAACATAAGTATGTATCTATCGCAGACCTATATATATATATTAGAAAGAACAACTTTTATTTAGCAGCTGTATCAATTATCACACCTCACCACCAAAGTCTGCATGTCCGGGTGTGTCAACCATATTTAGCTCATTGTCTTTCCATGCGATGGACGTTACCTGTGGATACCCACGAGTTGAAAACGTTAATTTTACACGTAATGTAAGACATAAATAGCATGGCCTCGGCAGGAAGACATAAAGCTTTATTGCCCGATTAGCAAAGGTTAGAAGTTTAATCTATCGACAATTCGCGAATCAAAAACAAAGTAAAAGAAAAAAGAAACAGGAGCTTAGGACTTGCAACGCATCAACTCCACCCCCACTAATCAGTGTGCACAACAATCGCAATTAAACCAAAACACTAAACTACGGTCACGCCAACACTCCGCCACGCGATTAGGCTGCATAATAATTCAATCAACACTTCACACCACCTAAATAGTGAAGCTCAGGGGGCACTTGAACGCGATTAGTGATGCCGCGCTCGCGCTCGCGCTCGTGGGGGATGTCGGCGCCGCACTGGCGGAGCAGCCGGTCCATGAGCGTGGTCTTACCGTGGTCGGCATGGGCGATCGCCGCCACGTTCCGGAGCCGGCTCGGGTCGACCGAAGGGCCCGACGCCGCGGCGGCGGCGGCGGTGGAGAAGGGGCGGCAGAAGGGGGTGGCGCGTGGGGAGAAGTAGGGGTTGAGGCGTTGAGAGGAGGAGGATGAGGAGGAGATGATAGTAGTCTTCTTAGTAGCGGAGTAGAGTGACCGGAGCAAGGGACCGGCCATTTCTTGCGGCGGAGTTGCGAGAAAAATGGCTTGGATTTCCACAAACACCGCACCCTCTCTCTCTCTCGATCTAATCATCTTAAATCAAAAGCCGAGGGTTTATGCAGGGCTTTGGGATGCGCCGTCGTTTTTGATGAGAAATTCTTCGAGCCAGTATGGAGTGCTCGGGTGTAAGTAAGTAGTAATTACCTCGGATGATAATGGCTCATTCATTTATTTTTAGGAAAATAATTTTTTAAAATTATTTATTTTTCGCGAAAACACGGTCCCATTACATTATCGAATTCGTTCTCTTTCGTTCCAATTAGCTCATCACGCAAATTTGTAATGAATAAACCTACAGCCTACGACATTTGTTTTTACGATAGTCTCAGTTGTAAAGTTGCATTCTTACGGCTCGATCCGTTTTGTGCTTTAGCGTCCGTAGAAAATAAAATGTTTTATTTAAAGACCCGCGCTGAAATGGATCCGACAAGTCAAGGCCTTTCCATTCTGCCGAAAGGAACTCGAATTTAAATTTAGCAGGCTAATTACAATGGTATCGCTCGGTTAAGTATGCCTCGATGAATAGGACAACCAGGTATTCTCCTCTTCGATACGAAAAAATTTCAGATTACTGCTGCATGAATACGAGTCTATGCAAAAGAAGCTAAAAACACCGACACCGATCCCACTTCACGGGATAACTCGCGTCCATCGCGATCCCGCACATGCCCTGCCTATCTCGAGAATCCTTCGGCATCCTCACATGGCCCTCCTCGCCCTAGTCACGTCCCTGCGAATTCTTCACGATGCAATACTTTCTCTGGCCCTCCGCTCCGTGCCCGACCGCGGTGACCCCGTGATTCAAGTCGTGTCCGCAACCGCCCGTCAAGATCCCAGTCCACCCGCGTCGATGGCGCAGGAGATCGGTTGGCGGGCCACCGTGGCTTGCAGGCTTCCCTCGCCGTCCGTGGGCACATTGCTGTATCCGCTTATCGTGGCCACATGATTCCCAGGCCTGGTCTCGTCACAAGATCCTTCCCGTCCTCGGTAAGGATAATTGGACTCGGGAGCGATGCCTCGGTAGTGTTGGACGAAGGAAAAAAGCGGTGTTCCATGGCTCCGCCGCTGCAGCCTTGGTTGTGCTGCCCGACGTCGCAGTCCATGAGCTCCTGCTCCGATACAGACACTAGCTTCCCCGTCTTGATCTTGTCGAGGCCTTCGACGGCCGCCACCGCGGAAAAGGCCCAACGACTGCCTACACGCGCGGAGCAGACCATGCGACTTAATCTTATATACCACATTGGCCTTGATCCTTGACCGGAGTTACAGCGCCTTCCTTCCTACAATCAAAACTCGCCGGCGTGCCTGTGGTGGTGTCATCGATAACATTGGCCTCCTTATCAGTCCTCTGGTTCATCCTCCTTTGAAAACCCGGGCAGGTTGCTATCAAAATAGCCAAAGACTAATTGTGACTTCCGACCCTGCGCCAAGATGGCCAAAAGTCTCTTTTATGTCACTAAACCCTCTTTATTGATAGTTACGAAATTTGAATAATGGATAAATTTATATAAATCGCATATGAGTAGTTAAGTTGATAGCGATCGATTAAAGTCTTAACCTAATTTATTATCCAAACAAGTAACTTGCTAAAGTATAATATTCGTTGGCTCAAAAAAGAGAGCAGAATATTTGATCAAACTCAATATATATCTCACTTTTAAATTTGAATCGAAAAGTATGGAATCACTTCATCGAATCTCTTATCACAGTGGGAAATCAAAAGCATTATCTCATATATAGTGCGAACATGGAAATAATTTCCAGGCGAGATATGAAAATTTGCGTAAAATTTCATAATTACATACGTTGACAAAAAATTACACCGAGCATCAACGGCCAAGTATAGTGAACACAACGCCAACTCACTCGATCCTTCGTGGCAGAATCAACCACCTGAGCAACAACTTGACCGGTCGATCTTGTTTCATGGTAATTCGAGAGCTATGAAATACGGTTTCTACATCAATCGTTAAATCAAGCAACAACGTGAATTGATTCAAGCATGACCGGAGGTAATATGGTTTTGACGAGTCGGGTTAGGGTTGGGGTTAACAAGATTAGGTCTCGCTTTAGTCATGAAAAATGAATATTAATTAGCAAAAAAAATGATAATATAAATATGAATACAGAATGTCACATAGATAAATAAAAATGACAAAAAAGATAAAAAGAAACATTAGGGTTACTTTAAAGTTTCTTAGACTTGCTAATGATGATGATTGAGTAAATTGGTGTTTTCTGCATCTAGTTTTTCTTCTAAAATTCCTAATCAAACTGAAATTTGTTTTTTTTTTGTAAATAAATGAAACGATAAAACAGATTAAATGAATCGTTAGTTATAAAATTCAATAAACCCGGCGTTCCCAATTTTTTTTAATGGTAGAATGAATATAAATTTAGAATGTAATAAACTGATTGGAAAAAAAAACTATATATATATATATATATATATGGACACGTTAGGGTTTTCCCAGTCTAATTAGGTCTCCTCCTCTGATTAGGTCTCTCCTCTTCCCGGCCGGCTGTGACTCGCCTCATCTCCTAGGTCTCCCGAGCGCCTCCTGCGAAGACCGAGAGCGGCGTCATCGACCTCAGGTAGGCATCGATCGACCTCCACCATGAAAGCTGCGAAGATGAAGAAGAGCGGCGTCATCGACCTCAGGTAGGCATCGATCGACCTCCGGCATCGATCGACCTCCGGTTTTCTGGCATTTATCGGTAGTTCAATCGAGATACCTGAATGGGGGAATTAGTTCTTTCTTTCGTCCTTGAATCGATTGGAGTGGAATGAGAAATCGATTTCTTCGCCTTTTTGCCAATAAATCAGAATTCTCATGGAAAGTAGTAGGATATTTGAGATTACAATGAACAATAGATATGATTCCTGATTATTAGGCATCTCTTTAGTTCGTCGATTGTGTTATAAACTATGTTTCTTAGGACTTAGGAGGTCTGATAGAAACTGTGGACCTTACTGGAACTTTTGAGGCTGCTGCAGGATGTGTATTATGTATCAGAGCTTTGCAGGGATTTTATATAACTGTGGTGACATTATTGCCCATGTAAAACCTATCAGTAAAAGATACACCAAGTTTTTATGTTCAGCCAAGACTTGTAAGGTGTACCTTTTCATACCTTAATGTTGAGAATACGAAATTAGCCCCATTGCAAATCCCCAAGCCCCCAACATACTGTAGGCTCCATTTCCCCCAAAGCCTATCTCCGCTTCGCCACACACCAACAAGAATTCAATTAGTCTATAGATTAGGTTCTCTCAAACATGATTGGACCAGCCAACCCAAAGGATCAGTCACTTTTTGCTTAGGTACCTGATGATCTGTTTAAAGTGCTTTGGTTATTGTGCATGACAAGCGGTCCATGCAGCTGCAATGCACCACCATAGGCCGAAGTAACCAGAGAAAGTCTCTTCTTAGTCCGTTTCTTTCTTGACTGCGTCGATTGTATCTCCTCAAGCAGGGCTTCTATGCAAGAGTGCGGTTTCTGTGAGTAGCCATATTCTGCTTGTCTGTGGGAATCATCTGGTAGGAGTCTGATTAATGAGGCAAAATCTCGTACCCGAGTTGGAGCCCTGGATCTCTTTTTGGTTGTCTTGTTTCTTTGATTAAATTCCAGGAGACATCCGACAGTGTGGTGCCTATTGTCGAGTTCTGCTCCTAACTCTCTAGTTGTAGCTGGATAGAAGGAATTAGGTTGGGGTTGACTGTTCCAGTCAGTAACTTTAGCTGCAGAAGCGTGGGTTGTCCCCGTATTTTGCTGCACCTTCTCTGTTCTCTTCCTCTTATGTATGACTGCATTTTATTGAAATACGAAGGATGCTGAAGCCACAGAGGATTGTCTCGAAGGGGATAGGGAAAGGAGAAGTGCCTGTCATACCGCCTCCTGGCATGCCGCCTCGTTCTTTCTGGGCTTTTAATCTGTTTATGTAAGTCCATTTGGATCGTTTTTTCCTAATTATTAGTCGTTTTTTTTAATTTTTTGGGTTCTTACATCTATATTCATTTGGATGATAGGCGGGATTTTAGGAAGACGGACGAGCTGGAATCTATGGTGAGTCTCCGGCCTCCTACTGTTGGCTCTTTTTGTTTAAATCTTTATTTTGCACTATGCTGGTTTGATTGAATCTATTTCGCCATTTGTGTGGTACTAATCGATACCATCTAATCGGAATAATGAACCCTTAACTGACTTGCAGATCGTGAAAGCATGCAATGAGAAATGGAATTCAATGACCGAGCAGGAACGCGGTTTTTATGAAGACAGACTGGACGAGAGGTCGCGCCAATTCGATGAATATTGCCAAATTTTTGAAAAACTGCAAGAGGTATTTGCCTTTCTTATGACTTGTGTGATCTTGTGTGATGCTTTTGAAGAGAGCGGCTAAATATGTTGTTTCATGGCTGCTAGAATGTGGATGAAGGGGAGACTCGGGAGCATGGAGAGAAGGAGGGTGGCGAGACGGAGGGTTAGCCGTGCTGTCAGAAGCGACGTGTGGATAGTTTTTTAAGCTTAGGCACATGTATGGAGGTAGCTTCTAGGGTTAAAGCTTTTCTGGACGGTTTCTGTAAATTCTGAGTAAACTCTTCCATGTTAAGTTTGATTGTAGGTACCCTTAACTTTCAAGTGTAACACTTTTCAACAGCAGAATCAACTGCCGTAAGAAAAGTTATGCCTTGTCTTTACTTATCAAGAGAGCTACTTGATTTCTTTGCTGATCAAAATGTAAGATCTGCCGCCTTTCTTCTCCAGTAGTAAGTAATACCATCAATTCAAAGATGTGATCATCAGGTAGAAAATCTATGACATGTTATTCGAATGCTATTAAAATACAGACAAAACTTTCCAAGGTTGTAGTTTTGCTCTTGACAGGTTCATTTCAATACGTTTGGCTGATTAAGCAGATTTTGCTTCAGCAAGGAAGAGATTATCAAAGTTGGGTGCGATGATATATAAGCACCACATTGAATGACCCAATTGTCCCTATGAAAATTATCCAGTAGTTAGATGAAACATAATCAGCTTTTATTCTAGCTTCAGGCTTCAAAGGGATGCATTGAAAGCCCGCAGTTTACTATCTGTCTGAAGCTAATAAGTGCAAGGCCAATCAATATCAGAAACTCGTTCGTGCCAACAGCTGTGCCAATAATGTTCACAAAAATTAGTCCGAAAACATCCATTTAGGTCGGCAAACATCATCCTGAAAGTGATAGTAGGCATCGCTCAAAGCAGTTTTTGGGGGGACGCCAATTCTTAGGCAGAAGATGGAACGCATAAACAAAGTTAAATTCTGCTAGTTCCACCTTATCGGAGGCTGTCTAGGCACATCAAGTAAAAATGCAGAGTGTTTTGTCAGGATCAATGGCTGAAGCTAAACAAGGCAAGGTCTACATATCCTTTAAAATGACATGGGTTAAGTCAATTTCATGAAAGATTAAGCGAATGGTTTTGTATACCTAGTTCACACAGCTTTCTCTAATCGGTGGCCCATAGATTAAGCGAGCAGTAATCCCGTTACGCTCGCGCGAACTCAGGGCTTGTTTGATAACGAAAGTAAGGTCGCCTGGTAACCTACCTTAATGGACATGAACTTATAAGATTCGATTGAGTTGGAAATTCACGTGATGTGGCATAAAAAGGAGGATTTACATAATTCATTCAATGAAAAAAAAACAAAAACAAAAGCTATTGATCACAACTAGAATCTTGCTAAACGCACCCGCTAAAGCCTACAAATAATAATCATTCTTCTATGCTCGGTAAAAAATTAATCATGCCTGGCTGCCGATTTTCAATTATTATCGAACAACCCTTTTATGCTTACTTTCGATATTTTAAGGTGGTCAACACTTAAAATTCAGTACTTGGATTTTATTGTTCGGTTTTACCAAACGAGCCTTTAGCGACGCTTGTCGTGCCCTTCTTTTTGATCGGAAAAATCGATATATCCACCTCCCATATGTACCTCTAATATGCGTTCTCGTATTTCGATTTTGTGCTTCGTGTAGACACAAGCATGGTTAGGTATGCTTTCGCTTGATCTTGTCCCAATTGAACGAAACGATCACGAATTTTTATAATAAAAAAATAATTTACTCTAGCACTTCCAGGGTGATCAAGACGACGACGGGTGGAATCTTGGGAAACCCTAGTAGATTGCATAACCTAATCTAATTTCTTTTTTTATTTAATAGATACGAGCGTTTACACGACTTTGGTTGGTCTTATCTTCAACATCAAGAGCGTGCATTATATGTTTACTCAAAATTATAGGCTTGATCTTGTCGTTCGATTGCAATTGCATCATTAATGACATCATCGACCATGAATGTTGCGTCAGGTCTGCATCATAAGATAATCTCAGTTCTCAATAATAGTGTTATTTAACTCGAGGCCCTCTGGGTAAGATCAAGGTGGTTTGGATTCTGGGCACAGGAAGCCGGTCGATCCTTGGATGTAATTATATTTATGTACGAAACATACATAAACTAATATGAAGCTAATGATGGTCTATAACGTTGCGTTGATTATACCCATGATTGAAAAGGATGCACAACTTTTAAAAATGTAAGTATATAAGATATATTATAATAACGTATTTTAGCAATGTGAGATTCCCTTGTGTGTAAGCCGATTTCTTATAATCGCGTGTAAAATGGGCACAGCTTGTATTTTGTGTGAATCTACTGTTGGGGAAACCCTCCACGAGCAACGAGTATGAAAGGGATGTGTCAGGATATGATGTTTTGATATCGTATTAGAATGTCCAACCTCAATGCTGTTAGCTATAAGATGGAAGCAAATTGCATGTATATAAGATATATTGTTGCAATGTACTTAGGCGAGGTGGGACTGTACTTTAACATATATGAGGGATATTTACAATAACCAACATCAACTTTGTCCTTTGCCAAAGTGTACATTAGTTAAGAATGACAAAACCATTTGCAGACCTGTGTGTACTACTACTGACATGTGTGTACGGTCGAAGCACGGGGTCGATTTGTTGATTCGTTAGTGGAACAAATAAGGTTTCAACTCTCTCGAGACGCTCGGTAACAAGATGACGGCCTCTTCATCTTGTCCATCTCTCTCCTCCTCCTCCTCCTCCTCCTTTTTTTCTCTTTCGTGCGGCAGATACCGCTTGTGAGGTCCGCCCCGAACCTTCGTTCCCGACGCGAAACGAGTCGTGTTGCCGACCGCAGGCGCTTGTAATTCCCATCGGATAGATCGAACTCGTCGGATTAATTAGATTCTTGAGGCAGGGCCCTCGATTAAATCGTGGGAGTTTGGTTTTAAAACCCTCGAACACGTTTTTTTTTTTTTTCCTCTTCCTTCCTTGCTTCGTTCTTGCCTTGGGCTCTCTTCGTGCGTTGGGGTTTGGGCCTGGGCAGTGGATTTAGAGTGCCTCGAGGCCCCTTTTTCCCCGGCAAGAAGGAAAAGGATAGGAAAATGACCTTAGCAGAACTCATTCAATTCATAGTACATTAGTTGGGAAAATGACGTAAATGGCCATTAAACTTTGGCTCGATGTGTAATTTTCGCTCCCGAACTTTTTAATCCATTTAATGCGATCCTTGAACTGAAGCCTGGTGTGCAATGTTTCAGTCATGAACTTATTATTTGTTTAATGCAGTCTCTGAAATTTTGGTAAATGTTTAATGTTGGGCTCCCGTCAATTCAAGTTAACGGAATTTGTAGATTTGGCTTTCAATCCGGTATGTTTGAGCGGTGGACAAAAAGAAAGTTTCGCGTGGATTGTCTACGTAAGATATTCAACTGGAAATAGAATATAACAATCATTTTAAGTTGTTTGCTTCGGAAAAATTGATTATTTAAGTTGTATCTTACGGGGATAATCCACGTATAAAGTTATTTTTTTTGTCAACCGTCAAGCTTACCGAATTGAAAGCCAAATTAGTAAATTCTTTTAACTTGAATTAAAAGAAAAATAACATTGAATATTATGAACTAGATTGAACATTTATTAAGAGTTCAAGGACTACGTTGAACAAATTAAAAGTTTAAAAATGATATTACACATTGGATTAAAGTTTAGGGATCAATTATGTAATTATTTCTACATAGTTTGACTTAAGAACTAGGTCTCTTGTCATGCTAATTATTCGATGACAACCGAACGAGGAGTTGTCGCAATCGATGAGATTAATCTGGCGGTCTAAGAAACCTAGACATCCACATCATAATGAAAAATGCAAACCCCACCCCCCCCCCCCCCCCCCGCACCGTGTCATGTGGCAGCATTTGCTAGTCAAAGAACGAGAACTAAGTATCTCCACCACATGTTGTAGGAGTAATTAGTTTCAAAATGAGTAGGATCCAGACCTAGACCCTCGAACCTACTCTATCAGGGTCAATTTTCAATTTTTTAAATCATGAAAAAGTCGACTCTATTGACCCTAAAATCAGCGTGAAGTTGAATCGACTAGTTTTAGGGACTACCCCGGAATTTTTTTTGATCAAATGGGACTACGCCAGAATTGGCTAGGGCTTTTTTTTTCTCTCATTTTATTATATATATAGTCTGCATGTGTGAAACATGAATATGATTATCTCTTTTGGAGGATAATATGTCAAACATATTCAATTTCAATAAATACTTTCTGTCTAAAAGAGTAAAATTTCTTAGGATTAAGGGTAAACCGATTTGGTTCTAGGTTCTTCCCTAGAATTGACCTTACAGGTTCTAGGATCTCATGTACAACTGGCCGATTTAAAGTACAAAACTTGATATCGAATCGGTCAAAGCCAGTTCCTGATCGAACCAGCCCGATTGCTCACCCCTACCTAGCATGTTGGGCTATTATTGAATTGGATTGCTGGCGTTGCTTGAAGACGAAACGCGGGACGAAACCTCGCATGTCTTCAAAAGAAGCCAACGGTTGTGCATATTTATTATTAGGCTTTTTAAAGTGAATTGTTTGGTATTGGAAATGCCATTACTGAGCGCGGACCGCATTTTCCAACGCTGTGGGCTTGTTCGGACAATGCTCAATTGATACTACGATCACCATGGTCTCGCTAATCACATTGTCTACTCGGATCCTGCGGTGTTTGCGTTTGCCCCATTTCCGGTCCAAGTTTACATGTTGGGCACCACAATCACAACACACCAATCGAAGGTGACCCCGCGACCGCGAGTTCTTTCGGCAACTTTACCATTATTTCTCCAGTCTCCAAACAACAGGCTAAGCCGAACATCCGAGGACACACCGTCCTAATTCGCCTGTTGCACGGTGCCTCGGCTAACGACCCACTGTATTCCCCAGAGGGGGGAAATAAGAGAACTGATCGATTCGTCTTCAATTTGGAACACCAGCACTTGCCATCAGCTGATGGCACGTGCTTCCTATGCCAGATGTCTTCCATCCCCCGCTGTGTTTAAGTAGCGACAGTGACTTTACCAACATAGCAGGCCTCGCATTAGAGTTGAGAGAATCTGTTTAAAGAAAAGTTGTTCTGGGGTAACAGGTCGTCTCTTTAGACCAGCCCAGATCCAGACTCCAGACTGATGTCACGCCACTTTAGCCCAACATCCTCTGAAACATGTCTTTTTCCCTCGGGTCTTGATAGAAGGCCTCTTTGGTTCGGCTCTAAGAGATTCTTTCCTCCAACGTTACTATATACATGTATCTCCGATGTAAAATTCTAACCCCCACCCCCACAATCCCCTCGGGAGCGCGCGCACACACGAGAGAGAGAACTTATGCAGGTTGTGTAAAATTTTGGTGCCTTGATTTCATTTTAAGTTAATGGGAGAAAACAAGCCAATATTATCTTAATTTACCTCAAGCACAGTTGAATTAATCAGGAATAATTCCAATGCTTCCACCAACAATTATATTTTTCCCCAGGGCAAAAAACATTACATAGGCACCAGTCTATCATAAATATTAAACAAAATCATATCCTATAAATTCAGGATAGACTTTACTTTCCTAGCAAAAAATAGAAAAGATAGACTTTACGACAGAGGAAACAAATTACATTTTCCAGACGCTGGTGTAGATTGTACAAGAGTCATAACAGTTTATGCATTGTATCATCTACTCTCAGGCATCTCTTAACAGGTAGGAAGATTTAACAAAAGGGCATCAAATGTTGTACCTATAAAAAAGTAAACAATCAAAAGAAGTGGTGGCTCTACTCCTTCAATATCCCAGATGCGCAAACTGTAGAATAGCTGCAAGATAATGGTGCAGTGAAGTTAGGAAGCCCAAGTGAGAGAACCAATAAGAAAATTTATGTATAAGCTTAATACGTACTAGAGTTTCTGTAGATAAAGCTATTGAAGCACTCGAGGTAAAACACATCACGCAGACGGCTGCCAAACCAGCCAGCTGCATCCATTGACAATATTTCAGAAAAAGTTGTAGGCAGGGCAGAGGATTGTCTAAGCACATGTGAAGATATAGCAGCCATAATACTAAATTAAAAAATCAAGAGAGAGCGGAAGTGCAGAGTATATGCTCACCATGAAATGGGTGCCCTATCCAACAGAGAGCACTTAAGAGGAAGAAAAGTGTGATGGACTAGTAACTTACCTTCCACATATCACCTGAAGCACTTTCGGACTGTGCTTTCCTCAACCGTAAGAACAAAGTGATACCTGAAATATATATACATAGAGCATAGACACAAAAAGGTGTAGATCCCACAATACTGTTAATCTTGAATTTAAGCAAGCTATACCCAAAATATGCAAACGAAATGGGTGCATTCGACACACGTGGAATGCTCCAAAAATATCCAAGATACAACTTAAACTACTAACTCGTAGGGCAAAAAAGAGGTATAATTTCATGAGTATTTCAAGAACTTTTCTTATGTAACTGATCAGCATTTAATAGATTATCTAACTCTGAGTAATCTTAGTTATTAATGGCAAACAAGGGCAAGCATACACTGGTGGAATTAGTTGCGGTAACCAAAAAAAGAGTAGAGGTTAAAATTGTTAGGCTATCATAATCAAAAAAAATATGTCCTCAAAACATACGACTCACCTGATGACAACAGATGTGTTTGACATGAGGAACGGTTTAGATTAGTGCCATATCCCACGCTCTTTTATTCTTTTGTCTTCACTTTCTATTAAGCAATAAATACGAGATGAATAGGTGGTGCAATGTTTACCTGTAGTAGAAGCTGTAATGTCCTGTAGCTTCTTCTAATAGCAAATGTCTGCTTCAAATATTCTAACTAAGAGCATTAAAACAACGTTTATGAGAGAACTTTACTAATAGATGATTAAGCATGGTTTCTTGTTATTCTAACTACTCGATGACTAATCATTACCCCAATCCTGAAGCAGGAGACTAAGAGCAACAGTCTAATATTGACCTGACACCAAGGCCTCTTCAAGTGTCTATAGCAGCCTATTACTTACCATCAACCATGAGCAAATGCCCTATTTTAGTTTATACAAAATGATTTTTAAAAATGCTTCATCTCAGAGGAGAAGCAGTAGCTAGGTAATGCGAAAAGTGCATGAAAGTCAGAGGAAATTGTTGCTGTCCTACATGCATGACTTGCCCATAGTACTCGATAAAGTCAAGTTGCTTTTGTTCAGTAGCTTTTAGAAAGTTCCAAGAGTGCCATCAATCTAAATATAGTCCCATTCTCTAAATTAAGATTGAAGTCAGGAAGTAGTGCATATTTAATCACGTTTGTCTCCAACAAGAAGAAAATGATTAACGAAGAGACCACTTATTTATCGCTTGTCATATGGCATGAATTAAAAGAATAAAGAACTTAGATAGACAATTTAAGTAAGCTTCACGAGAAAATTGGTGTCTCGCCATAACATACTATAGCTCCCCCAAGTAAAAGAAATGCTACTGCAATAAGCCGTGTATAGATCTGCATGACAATTGCAAGTACTGACTATGAAAAATAGCAACAAAGCAATTGTTTACAATAAAAAGTTACTTGAGAGGAAGCCATGTTAAGTAACTCTATTTTTCTGCTCTCCTAGTAATCAGCCAGTAATCCCCAGTAGGAGACCACTTCTCCCACAAACCCCAAGAGAAAAGGCAATGAACACTCCCCCCCCCAACAACCCAAAACACCAAACCAGTGGAACACATTTTTGTGCGAACTGCACGGCTAGCAAAGAAGTACCACCTTGTTAAGTAACTAACTAGTAGGATGCAGAAAAATTTTCAATTGTCCAATCAATCCTGAAGCTATTGTAAGGATGCCAAATCAATTCTAAACTTTCCAATTTTGCCAATTTAGTCCTAAACCTTTGTGCAAAAATGTAGTCCTTCCGGCTAATTTTCACCGGAAACCGCTGACATGGAGGTGTGCCCCTAAGGACGGGACCGAACCGCCATGTCAAAGATTTCCGGTGAAAATTGACTAGGACTACATTGAAATTCGGCACAAAAGTTTAGGACTAAATTGGAAAAATTAGAAATTTTAAGACTGAATTGTCTTCCGTACGTTAGGTTTAGGATTGATTGGGTAATTTTACCCGTATCCGAAAGGGAAAGGGGGGGGGGAAGGGAGGAAAATAGAAGAGAACATCCTATAGCTTACCATACCTGAGCAATTGACACAGAATCAATAGGATTGTTCCCATTGCCAATCCAAATAATAACAGCGAACGCTATCATTAGGACAAATACTAGCATAATAACCTGAGGAAGGCACATCCGAGTAAGGTGATATCCAATCAACAGAAAACTGAAGATTCAGAGTAGAAAACAAACATTATTTAATAAAGATTTTTTGTTTGTAAATCCATTTTCAGAGGAAACTCAAGCATAAGTACAATGGCGCTTTATCCTGAATTGAGTAATTACTTGAAATCGGACATTTTCATACCGCGGCAACAAATTTCTTCTGGCCTTCAACTTCGATATTCCTGAATGAGCAACATCTGCAGCCATTTCCCTCATCTGACCGATCTTGTCTGATCATTGAATTTGCCAACAAGGCTTGCTGCATATTATGCCCTTCATTATCTTCACCATCACCTTCATCCTTAGCCCGATGGCAAAAGTCGACCCCAAAAATCATTGCCCATAGAAGCATATGCATACCAAACAAATTATTACTGAATCAGTTAGAAAGACATAGGCATATGTACACTCTAAGTGATCCTCCTAATTTATTTCAGGTTTCCTTCCGAATCGACATGCTTAAATTGTGTTTTAAAAGGTGGCAAAAGTAAATTAGAGTGTTCTTTTTTTGAGGCACGAAGGAATTTGACCAAGATATATTTAAGCCAAAAGGCCATCCTAACTTTCTAAGAATTTATCAAAAAGCTTTTACCAAGAACATTTTGACAGATAGAGAAAAGTGAAGTTTAGACACAAAATTGAAAAGGATTACTTGGATATCCCTCTACCTTGCACATATGACAAGAATAACTACAGAGGCAAAAACATTCTGCAAAGACACATAGGAAAGATCTGCATAGACCACAAGTATGAACTCATTCTAACAACATATAAGGTTTAATGTGTCTTCGTATATTGTGTTTGTGTTGGAGATGTCTAATCATACCGACAAATCCAGCCATCAAAAAATCAAGTGTAGAACACCCTGACGCAATAACAAGATTTTCTACATCAAAGTTTATGGCATTAAACAGTGAGACACATCATAAAAACTTGAATACTTCTGGCCTAATGCATCTAAAGATACTGAGAAACTCACCAGAAAGACAGGAGCAGAAGAAATGCTGCTAGAAATAGAATGCTTGGATAGGCTGCAGCATTGTTTACACTGTTAAGATGGAATGAAAACATCAAGAGAACCTCTGAAAGAGTGCCAGCGGTTATTAATTAAAGCTAGAAAATTATACCCATGAATTTAAATCCACACATATGGGACCAGCAGTACCATCTCTCACAGCTCGCAACTACTGTAAGCACACAAAATATGAAATAACCTGCCAAAAGCCGTGTCAAGCTACAATTAAAAGTTAAAACATTATCGTCTTTGATACTATGGAAAAAGAATTCACAGTGGGTACATCTTCAATTTACTATCCGAAGCAGAAGAATTCCAATTAGCGAGTGCAGTTCTACTGAACCCAGCCAAACTAGCTAACACACAAATAGATAGGATCCAGAAAAAGATGCTACAGAAAGTAGTCGCCGCCTTAATGGTTAACTGCATATGGGCTGGGGGGTTGTGGCTCATAGGTAGGACAACTACTCAATATTTGTAATTGACAAGAACAACTCCTAATTGGCTTGTTTTCATTCAACAGGAGGCCCTTCAATACAGGGGCCCAGAAGTGCTAGAGGACATGCTCAAGGGATTTGTATCATATATTGACCCAGACCCACAAAGCATGCCCGGCAAGCAAGCCATGGTCAAGTGGTTGGAGCCGGTGTCCATGGCAAAAGTTCTAAGCAATGTAGGCCCGAGGTGAATTGGAGTGTCGAGGGATACCAACCAACTAATATTAACCGCGCCGTCCACTATTGAAATAATTTTAGAGGTTTTCCCTAACTTTGTCCGTGTCAACAAACAATTCGAAATGCCTTGACTTTGTCTTCGATAATGCATGAAAGGATTGAAAAAAAAGGATGTTTATCCTAAATATCCATGTCAAAAAGAATTCGTTCTCCATAAACAAGCACGTTAACCAGCTTTGTCTAGGTAGTAAAAGACACACACACACACATATGCGCATATGTCTAGCAATAGAGTACTGCCGGGTGTTGATTATAAACTGAGCTTTTCACACAAGTTGATGATTGTAGCATGAAACATAATGCCAGGTGTCCATTGATATCCATATATTCTGCACTAGCTGATTGATTGTAGAGTGAAATTCCATTGAGGAACATGATTGGACTCGAAAGTTCAATTACAGCTCTTCCCTGACAGAACTCCGTCATATTGGACAGCAGAATTGGGGGCCCAATTGGTTTTATGTGCAGCAAATGTCGGTATTTTTGCAACACAAACAATGAGTGGACTTACCCAAGTTGGATGACCCAATCATCAGGTGAAGTACCTGCAAAGAACAACTTTCCATCTGATACTGCCCAGTCCAGTAAATGAAAATAGCAAGTCCCATACTGACATGGATTCCATAATACAACAGTATTTGCGATGCAAAAAAGAAGTACAACTAGCAGTAAGACTTTGGATAAGCATAATGACCAAACTGCTACACTGTTCGGCAAGTATGGCAGGTCCATTGGAGCTTCTGGCCCTAGAGATATTGGGAAGTGATACAAACTAATACTTACTTTCTGACGAGTTCATCCAGCTTCCTGATCTCGTAGATGAATCCGGACGACCTGGCAATAAAGCATGTGTCACATGCCAAACAGGCTCAGGGAGAGAAGAGAGAGACGTACAGGGAGACAACCAATTCTGAGATCAGCACGGGTAAATTTAGCGAAAGCACGCACTGCAAGTTTAACCTCCACACTATATACCGATCTGTTCGTCATGAATATATCACTTTATCTGATTCTATATGTACTTTCTAAAAGGCTCCAAATCAAGCTATGGCCTGTACAGGTCTTCATCTAACGGTGTTTATGTTCTAATAGACAACTCCCTACCAAACAAGATCCAATCCAGACAATATATGACTACATACATGTTTCACGCAGAACCATGCGGATCGAGACAGACCAAACAGAGTAAATTCTTGGGCACCTGCCCACCAGAGCACAGTGGATATCAAGCCTTGCAAGAGAGCCTAGCTTAAAAAATAATCTTAAACTGATCCCTCTCTAGAGACCCATGGACAGTCTACAGAGGGACTTTGATCCCCTCTCGAGACACCAAAAAAAAAAAAAACAACACATTTCGAGGTTTCCTCCCGCGCCACAATCGCCACGAGACAAAATTCCTCAGCATGCTCGATAACTAAAAACAACTAAAAACACATTCCGACGGTCATCCTACTGTTTCTCCCAAAGAGGCACGCAGGTCCTAATCCTTCGGAGCTCACACACCCCAGGGACCAGGACCTCCAACGTCAGCACGGAGGCCCCGAACTCTAGATAATCAAAAGCCATCAAAATCTAGAAGGCAAAGCTATATCGGAGAATCGGCCTCGAACGAGCAGAAAAAGGTAGCACGAACACTAAAATCCCCGCGCAACGGACCGGACCGGACCGACCTGAGAGAAGGCGAGGAGAGCCAGCGCGCGGTCGACGCAGGCCAGAGCGGCAATGACGAGGAGCATCTCCAGGGAAGGGCAGCGACCGGCGGCGCCGCCGCCTAGCTTCGCGAGCATCTCCAGCCCTTCCTCTCTCCTCCCCCCTCGCTCTCTCCCCCTCTCGCTCCCGCTCCCTCCTCCCTTCACGAGAAACCGAGCGTCGCGCGCATGCATCGGGGGAGGGGAGGGAATCCCTCGATCGGAGGAGGAGGAATGCAGAGGCCGATTTGATTTTCGACGGCAGCGAAGGCGACGAAAGGGTTCGGACGGGACAGGGACGAGAGATCGCGCGGGGCGAGGAGGAGGAGGAGGTCGCCGGTTTTTGAACGCTCCTTGCTCTCGTGCGTGGGTGGGGCGCTCAAAAGCGACGTTAGCAATATTATAGGATAGGATATGACTTGTTTTCGGTTGACCCGGTCGTTGTCAGTGGGCGACCCCATTACCGCCATCCTGAGAAAAGCAATACGTGTGGCCCGATTTGCTCGTGGGAGGGGGAGCGTTTCCTTTGTCCGAGCTAATCGTATCCGTCGCGCGAGCCACCTCGCGTAATCCCGGGTATGCGCATGCGGTTATCATTGGTTTGTAAAGTTTTGGTGTATCGAGCTAGAGCAATTCGGCCCCACTCGATGAGCTCCGGACTTAGAGTCTCGTCTCTCGTCTATTTTACCCGTTCTTGTAGATTCGTCTCGATAATATCTGGACATTGCCCTTTCTGTTTTACCGTTGTTATTTGGTTTGACTCGCGTCCGAAGCAAACATTAAAAACCTCTTGAATTTTAATATGATAATCCCGCTTTAATTTTCAAACACTGGCTTGGTACTCGATTATTGGCTTTGTTTTTCACCGACCCGTGATTGGAACCTATGCGTCCATCAATTACCACTCCAAATTGTTTTCGAAGACTAGCTAAGTACCCACAAATAATTAGCTTTTTCTTCGGTGAGCTGTGACTTAGGACTTATGTGTTCATCGGTTAACATGTGACTGGTACAGCAAGAATCTGGTTTTTCTCACGCGATTAGTGTCCAGAGTTGAATTAATACATTGAATCGTCAATCATCACATTTGATACTTTCACAAAATAGCGATCAAGAGAAGCTCCAATTAATATTTGCCTTGCTTTCCATACCTTCTCAATCAATCATTTTTCGACAAAAATAAAATAATCAATCATTTACCCTGTTCAAGTTGCCTTTCTTTTAACTCGGACAACGTCGCTTTAAAACCAAACTAGTATATCGAGGAAACAACCCTCTGATGCAAAAAATGTGAAGACCATCGAATAAGGCCCTTGGCACGATGATATGCATAATCAATCGATTCCAACTAGATGATGGGGTTAAAATTAGATTTCGACCATGCGGGCCACATTCAAATAGCACAGACGAAACATGTTGCATCACTTATCGAATCAATTATATTTGATAGGATTAGTATTGGTTGCATGTCCGAAAAGTTTTTCAATCTCCGATGATGAATTTGACCTCGAGAGGACAAAAATCTAGTCATCTCTTTCGGCCTAATTCCAAAAAAAAAAAAGCACTAACTTTAAGTCGAACGACAATTCTTGCCCGAACTTTTTTTTGTCCCATAAAAAAGCACCAACTTTAGGTCGAGGGACAATTTTGGCCCCAACTTTTGTTTGTCCCATTAAAAATCACCAACTTTAGGTCGAGTGACAATCCCGGCCCCAATTTTTTTATCTCATTAAAAATCACCAACTTTCATCATGATCTCAAAATCTGATCCCCTGTCGACTTTCACCATTGTTTGAGCAAGAAGGTTATGACGGTGAGCTTGGCGAATCTCGTTTGTGGCATCTGTTGACAGGCGGTGGTCAGCTTTAGATTACGTTTGGCCAGAGAAATTCAATCTTGAGATAGTTTTTACTTATCAGTGAAGTGAAGGAGATGAACAGTTTCACCGTTATTCTTCAAATTGTGACTTAAAGAATAAGATAATGAATATTGCTTTGAATCCAATCAGCAAGTCACATGGATTTATTGCTAATGTGAAATAGTCAAGTTAGATAATCAATAGTTCTAAGTCAATGGGGGCCATATTTAGTATTTAAGTGAAAGTTGGTGCTGTTTTATGAGACAAAAAAAAAATTGGGGCCAGAATTGTCTCTCGATCTAAAGTTGGTGCTTTTTTACGGGACAAAAAAAGTTCGGGCCAAAATTATCCATTAACCTAAAGTTGGTGTTTTTAATGAGACAAAAAAAAAATTCGGATCGAAATTATCCCTAGACTTAAAATTGATACTTTTTTTTTGAATTAACCCCATCTCTTTCAGCTCAACGTGGTCGGACACGCAACACCCAAGAGCACCTCTTTTGTAGGATTCAATAGCTCAACCTCTCTCGTATCTCTGGCACAACATTAATAGCGATGGTGACATGATATCTTGCTTGGGATTTTACTTGGGACGCGGTGTCCGTGAAAGCAACTTTGAGGTTTAAGAGATCGGCATTAGGAGACAGCTACGTTCCGATTTTTTTGGGGATCACGGAGAAGGAGCGACGTGCGGGCCTTTGCACCGGTCCAGTAATACCACTCACGACCTTTCGTGTTTGTCTAGCGTCGAGAAATGTCTTTGTTCCGAGTCCATGTCCCACTTCGTGTACAATGTGGTTACATCCCTCGGCGAGGTTGCCAGAACTTGTCGACCACTAGGCAAGGCACAGGAAGTCACTGGCCATCGGTCTTACAGTTGACAAGTCAACTCTTTATGAAGTATACAAGTCCAGATCTTCTCCTGAGTTAGCAATGCTCACTTTAGGTTTGTAATCATCAAAGACCGATGTAATTTGACAAATGAAGACACACAAGAAAAGTAAATGGACGTGTCAATTATAGGATCAGAACTAGAAGTGGAATGATGAGTAGAGACAATATGCAGATACATTATATGCTCCCAAAAATGGAAGTCAAACAAGACTTATTCATCCCACAAGAGAAAATGCATTAACACGTATAATCGGCTGTGAGTGACAACATCCATTCCCGGTCTCACAAAGAGTTTTCCACGAGCCTCTAAACTCATTAATGCATGAGCCGTGATCGTGCCAAAGCCCACGGATACCTGTCCAACAGAACCATGCATGCTTTAGTCAAGGACACTGACGGTACCAGAGAAAATACGAATCTATATTTTGGCCAAAGCAACAAGAATATCATCATGTACATAATGCTAAATATGCTCCAGGAAACAAAGAATAATACTTTTAATAGATCTGCCAATAAAACACATCCTTCGTTATTTTACTCTGAACAAACATCCAGTGATAGAAGTGTGAATGTGGTAACATATTTAGATCGGGATCCGTAGAAGAAATCGTTATCTTTCAGTCAGATCCATTTATTTGGTTTTGTAAATGACATTTGAGCAACAGTGAATCCCTGACTTTCCCTAGAAAGCCACGCACAAAGTAAGGGCCCCCTCTGATAAAGTGGACTTTGCTCGTGGTCATGAGGTTCTTAGGGTGGATTCTGTGATTTGCACAAGGGACAGAAGGCTCTCACTCATAATTTCTATCGGTGAAGTGCTTATTGGATGGTGTCTAGTCCTGTCAAAATCGCATGAGATGCAAATCACATTGTATAGTCCTCTATTTGAAGTGTCCACTTCTATCATCATACCAGAAATGACATTACAAGTAGAGTAGACCTTAGGGAAACATTATGGGATCGAGGGTGAATGATAACTCTTATTTTTGGTCAATAGCAATTTAAATCAAGAGATTTCCTATAAAACAAAGTGTTAGCACAAAAGAAGTTTGCCTCATGAGATCGAAATCATGGCACAAAGACTTACCAATACTCCTTTCCTCACATTCCCAAGAGGGCCTCGGTGCTTTGCAAAGGCTGCAGTACTCGGATACAAACAGACATAAGCAAGACAGAGCAACGACCGGCAGAAAATAAAATCCCATCTAATCAAATCCGAAAATGCAGATGCAAGTCAGAAACTGGTGCAACCATACTAAAAAATGTGCTCATTGCGCGCAAAATTGCATCGGACTTTAATGCCCCGTCGTAAAAAACAATGTCTAGCCAGAAACATGAGAAAAATTAGAAGCGGGTAAATAGCAGATGGAATATCTTCAATACTTCTTTGAAGTGCAGTTCATTGCCACACCGGATGAAGCCTGTCTACAAGCCACCGCGAAATTGGGAAATGAAATAGTGGAAAAACAGATCCATGACTAAATAAAGTCCAGGGTGCAATGTCTTCTTTATCTTTCTGATGCATGTATACAGCTCTTTTATTAGTCAGAGAGACTAATGCATTGATCCACTGGCTAAATGTAGAAGCACGAATGAATTTAACTTCAACTAAGGTGTCAAAAACCTATCAAAAGTTAAATCGGTAGATCTATTGTCTATGGAGTCTAATTCACCTCAACATAGTTGTTGGGCTAATCACCACCAGTAACTCGTAAGAGCGACCGCGGTACATTTATTTAGCATGGCAATTGAGGTAAGGAAAAGTAAAATAAGAATCCCATGGTAGTATATAGCTTCTAGCACTATAAACATACTCAGGAAAGCACGATGCATGAATCCAGTTCCTCTTGTATCACTGCCGAAGACACTCCCGTACCCAACCAGGCCCCTGAATGGCAATATAAGATTTACCAAAGTGCATATTAAATATGACTGCTCTCAATTCATACTTTAACATGGTACGCCAAAGCAATGAGCAAAGAAATATAATATTGCAACGAGCAATTCATTAGCAGAAGATGGTCCAGTCATATACACCCCTAATTATCTAGATATAAATCAAAACTAATGCAAATGTACGGAAAAACCAAAAAATCTAAGGGGCCTTCTTGTGAAATTCACATTTAAGCAGATCTAAGACTTCAGCAAGAGTAAATTAGGCTCGGAGCTTTGGCCATTTTAAACAATGTAAATGCATCCAACTCCAAAAAGGTTGGAGTGGAAATCAAGAAAATTCAACTTGTGAAATGCTCATCTCATGGCTACATTCCATGTCAAAGTCGCAATCACCACTCTGTTATTTTCCGACATATTACATTTATTCAACTTCTGCACTACACGTTAGAGGTGGATGTTTCGCGTTCCACACTTTTGATGTAGAGTAAACATAAATGTATTGACCGACACTCCAATTTTTGTCATGAGATTAGCACACGCGTTGGCACCTTCTTAGATCCCATGTCCATTTTCTCGTCAAAAATATATTGGAGGGGCATAAAAGGAACACGTATTCATCAACGGAAAAAAGTTTTTATCTTCCTGACTAGAAATCCTGCACGAGCAATTATCTGCAAACAAAACAGCGCTATCCCAGTCGGAACTCTCAGAAAAAACTTGATGATAGATGAACTTCGACATAATCCAGTATGCACAGCTCATGTTAAGCTCCATATATCACAAACTTCAACATCACAAACCGTACATTATCTATGGGGGAATAAAAGCTGACCCTTTAATGACAGTATGTAAAAAATTGCAACATGAGATATTACAAAGTAAAAATCACAATGAGATGGCAGCATAAACTCGAGCACTCGAAATTTAGCGAAAGCAAAGAAAAGAAGATTCAAAACTTACATGTGCACCATCAAGTCCTGCAAATGGAGAGTTATTTACACCGAAAGTCATAGAAATGGTTGGAGGATCCAACTCGATAGTAGGCAATGGAGTCATTACCTGGATAGGGAGAAGAAGATCAGTTCATACTCGAACCTACAAGGTCACATTAGACAACCTTAATGCTCAAGCCTACGTAGGATTGTAGATGCTGTGTAGAATGCATTCTGTGATGCATCAGGCTGGCTCGTATGAAAAAAGGCGACAACAAAATTCGAGATTACACAGCATGATTTTCATTGCAGTAGACTAAAGTCAAACGGTGAGTTAACACAGATTAACCATATCACCAATTAACCGGCAAAAGAACCGGAAACCTGTATCTCAAAATTACCAACAACTATCAACGGATATTCCACATGATTACTTGAGACTCGTCCCAGAATTGTCAGGTGCATCCCTGACTACCTCATCTTATGTCCGATTAGCACAAATGTTCAGAAAACACAGACAGCTCCGTCGATCTAATAAAAATAGGTTGCAATTCCTACACTCATCTTTATTTAGTTCCAGATTGTCTTCTCTTTTAAAGTATTCTACGTTGGTTTTATGTCATTTTCTCAACTCTTGGTATCCAGTGCTCTGTTTACCGAAGTTTTGGTGGATGATACACGCTTTATTTCAATCAGCTTGCTTTCTAATTCATGCATGCAAAGGTCAATCCACAGATAAAAAAAATGCTTTGCTGTTAGTTTGCAGTTTATGCTTATAAAGAGGAAGCAGCCCATCAAATTTCCCACCAAACATTTGCGAACAAGATGAGAATAAATTCAGCAGCCTTAGATATTTCGAATTTGTTAAGATGAGCTTTCTCTCTGTTTTTCCTCCACCCAGAGCAACATGGTGGGAATAATCAATTCATTAACATGATGAGAATCAATTGTTCCATCGCCAAGAGGATATTAGTAAATTCTTATATATTGCTCGGGGTGATTGGGACAATCTAAACGTAATTTAGAAAGTTGAAATTCTTACAGTTAAATATAGTTTAGCAACTTTCACAATGGTCCTTCGATTAGTCTTGCAAGTCTACCTACATTTGATTTCTCATACTTTCCTCTCAAGATTTCTAGCATTTCCCCTCTTTCATCTATTTATAGAAGTTCCGTGCCTTCTTGATTCCTGTTCATTACACAGATCTAGACATCATTCTCAATCTCAACGTATTCTACCTGAGTTATAAACACATTGATCATGTATGGTATCCTCCCTACTTTTTTAAACAACAAAATTTCCACATCGTCTGTTGAAATCATCCAAGAACCTTATCAGCGCCTTTAATGTACTCAGAAGATTGGCTATGGGAAATGACCGCATAGTAGCTGGATATAGGTCGCAAACCCACTCATCTAACGATATTGTGAATCCCCCAAGAATAGGAGAAGCAAGAGTTAGACATGTAATTTATGCTTACATGTTGACTTCCATGTTTTATTCTACTCAGTTTCACTCCATCAAGTCTTATCCTAGACAATTTTTCTGATGCACGCGTGAGGCTCAATATAGGCAACGGCATCAACTGAAATCTATGAAAAACAGAAACTAGATAAAGGCTTTGGATAGAGAAACCAGAATAATAGGCATCTACATATAGTAATAGGTGCCATATTATCAATTACAATGCTACCACCGAGAATTTCTCAACTAAGAGAATGATGGTGCAATCTCCGCTAACTTAAAAGAAATCTCGATTGACCACAACCAATGCAAGCTTTAACACCAACTACAGAAATAAAATCACTCAAGGTGAATATACGTTGTCAAAGTGCACACCGTAAATGTAGAATCTAAAAGGCCAAGCTGTCTAAGATAAAGAACACGTCCTCGACATATATAATAATTGACAATTATAGGCTCACAGACCTCCATGTTAGCAACTGTATGGCCTGCGAATGGGCTCGCTAGCCCAGCCATCGATGTAACATCACCTGCTCCGGCGGTCTCGATGAGAGCCATACTTGTACCCTTCTTCATGAGCTTTAGAACCTACATTCTCACAATATTCAATGCCAAAATTGATGCACGTCGGTGAGTCCGCAATCAAAGTACAGATATTGAGCAAATTACTAAGGTGAGTCCACTATCAAAGTACGGATATTGAGCAAAGTACGCATTCAAAGACATTCATTAAAAAGAATGAAAATAAAGAAGAGCAAACTTAGGTGCTATAGATGGGAGCTTCTGGCTCATTCCTTTGGCGGCGAGTGAAATCAAGATATCAAAACAACACTCTAAAGCATGAATAAAGGGTGCAACCTAATTTTAACCACAATGGGGATATTTTCATCTTCCAGATGAGGCACTGGCGAGAGGCACAAGCCATCATAAACCAAATTCCATATTGAAAGTAGATACCACCTAAAGCAAAGAGGAAATGTAGAAATATCCCTTTGTTGGCTAGGCAGAGAGTGACATTCTCCTTGGTACTGCTTGTCACAGGATTTTGAGATGCTGGATTCTCATTGCAGTCAATAAACCTCAACATTAGTTCTCTTTCCATGGTACAACAAGAGAATCAATGGCAAAAACATGCCTCTCCTGCACACAATCCTGTAAACCATGGGTCTGAAACGTTCTTCCGGGAAATAGTAAGCGGACCTTTCCCTCTTCAATTTTCTGAACCCCAGACTCTGTGTTACGAATTCCAAGTACTTTATCGCCCGCACGAACCATTCCAGAAGATACACGACCGGTCAATATTCTCCCAAGGCAAAAGTCCCGTTCCATCGTGGAAACCTGATTAAAAGCATAAGTCAATGAGAATAATAGCAATTTGTAAAGTGATAAGAAATTTCAAAATTGTGTCCACAGTGACTTAATCGACATGTTGCTTCCTCATCCAGTATTGAGGATGAGCAATGGAAGAAAAGCACAGCGAAATTAATGAGAAAGGCCAACCCATAAACCATTCCATACAAACCATCATCTGAAAGGGCGCATCAAGACTAGCATTTGGTGACGGAACATGCCCCACGATAGTATCCAGCAACTGCGACATATCCCTGGCACCGGCCGGAGGATCTTTTGTGAAGGTAGGGGAAGCCCAACCTTCTTTCGCAGAAGCATAGAGGACAGGAAAGTCCAAATGTTCCTCTAGATAAAAGATGAACGGGACAAAATTTCCCTTTAGACAAAAATGCGGACTGGAAAATAAACTTCACAACATATGTCTACACACCCGTCCCGCCAAGACTTGCAAAAAGATCAAATACCAGGCTCTCTACTTCATTACATCTCTCCTCAGAAACTGCAGAAAATTATCAAGAATAACACAACCCCCAACCAAAGACAGGAAATATGCATGAAACTGAAAAGCCACTCTTATACGCTTGCAATGACAGACCAGAAGATGGACAATCTATAAAGAAAAGGAAAACCCTCGGTGATTGGCACACCCTAGGAAAAAGAGCTACCGTAGCTGCCGAACACCTTTACACTAGTACATAGACATGAAAGATGTGGGCATCAACCTCGTCGTTCCTGGGGATATGACCGTTGACTACATTTGAATGAAAGGTCGGAGAAGGAATTCATGCTTGACTTTAGATTTGAACGGTAAGTAGATAAAAATATGCCTTCACCACTAAAGCAGTTGCTATCATTAAATGACTATATGTGAGTTTCACTAAGTTAATGCACAAGTGAAATCATTTAAAATGACGAGGAACCGTACCAGAAGGTCTGTCTGCTTTATTTAAGAGGAGGATAGGCCGTAGACCACACTTTAAGGCTATTGCCGGAACAAACTTTGTCTGTGCAAGCGGACCTTTACCAGCATCCACCAATAAAACTGCTCCCTCGACCATACCGACTACTCGCTCAACCTATAATCAAGCAAGGATATTCAAATAAGCACATTCATAACGCAGTGCACCAGAAACCAAGGCCAACAAACAAAGAAGCTAATGACCCGTTGACGTAATAAATCGTATAACGCTTGTTTTTGAGATCAGGTGGAATCCATCTCTTACCATTCCGCCTGTCCACTATTGTTCAAAGAAAAATTTCAAGCCTTCACGAAATAAATAAACTAGAGCGTGAATTCCCACGTAAATGTAAGGGGTGATAAGTGGCACCTTGTATGCTACGGAATGGGGGTTGTGCCGTTGGAGAAATCCTCATTCCCCTAAGCCTGCATTCACTGCAGTCATTTCCGTCGTCATCCATTGCTCAGAACTTCGATTCCTTTCCATTTGTTAATACCGTTATCATCTTTTAAATGAACGATCCAACAAGGAACTCACAAATTCAGATAGATTTTTCTCTTTTATGATGAGAGGAAGCCTATCTTAGTCAAGTAAGGCCCCAGCCCCGAGAAAATAGGAATATAAGTATGTATCTATCGCAGACCTATATATATATATATATATATTAGAAAGAACAACTTTTATTTAGCAGCTGTATCAATTATCATACCTCACCACCAAAGTCTGCATGTCCGGGTGTGTCAACCATATTTAGCTCATTGTCTTTCCATGCGATGGACGTTACCTGTGGATACCCACGAGTTGAAAACGTTAATTTTACACGTAATGTAAGACATAAATAGCATGGCCTCGGCAGGAAGACATAAAGCTTTATTGCCCGATTAGCAAAGGTTAGAAGTTTAATCTATCGACAATTCGCGAATCAAAAACTAAGTAAAAGAAAAAAGAAACAGGAGCTTAGGACTTGCAACGCATCAACTCCACCCCCACTAATCAGTGTGCACAACAATCGCAATTAAACCAAAACACTAAACTACGGTCACGCCAACACTCCGCCACGCGATTAGGCTGCATAATAATTCAATCAACACTTCACACCACCTAAATAGTGAAGCTCAGGGGACACTTGAACGCGATTAGTGATGCCGCGCTCGCGCTCGAGGCTGATGGAGTCCATGGCGCGCGCTCGTGGGGGATGTCGGCGCCGCACTGGCGGAGCAGCCGGTCCATGAGCGTGGTCTTACCGTGGTCGGCATGGGCGATCACCGCCACGTTCCGGAGCCGGCTCGGGTCGACCGAAGGGCCCGACGCCGCGGCGGCGGCGGTGGAGAAGGGGCGGCAGAAGGGGGTGGCGCGTGGGGAGAAGTAGGGGTTGAGGCGTTGACAGGAGGAGGAGGAGGAGATGATAGTAGTCTTCTTAGTAGCGGAGTAGAGTGATCGGAGCAAGGGACCGGCCATTTCTTACGGCGGAGTTGCGAGAAAAATGGCTTGGATTTCCACAAACACCGCAACCTCCGTCTCTCGATCTAATCATCTTAAATCAAAAGCCGAGGGTTTATGCACGGCTTTGGGATGCGCCGTCGTTTTGATGAGAAATTCTTCGAGCCAGTATGAAGTACTCGGGCGTAACTAACCTCGGATGATGGCTCATTCATTTATTTTCCGGAAAATAATTTTTAAATTATTTATTTTTCGCGAAAACACGGTCCCAATACATTATCGAATTCGTTCTCTTTCCAATTAGCACATCACGCAAATTTGTAATGAATAAACCTATAGCCTACGGCATTTGTTTTTACGATAGTCTCAGTTGTAAAGTTACATTCTTGCGGCTTGATCCGCTTTGTGCTTTAGCGTCCATAGAAAATAAAATGTTTTATTTAAAGACCCGCATTGAAATCGATCCGACGGGTCAAGGCCTTTCCATTCTGCCGAAAGGAACTCAAATTTAAATTTAGCCGGCTAATTACAATGGTATCGCTCGGTTAAGTATGCCTCGATGAATAGGACAACCATGTATTCTCCTCTTCGATACGAAAAAATTTCAGATTACTGCTGCATGAATACGAGTCTATGCAAAAGAAGCTAAAAACACCGACACCGATCCCACTTCACGGGATAACTCGCGTCCATCGCGATCCCGCACATGCCCCGCCTATCTCGAGAATCCTTCGGCATCCTCACATGGCCGTCCTCGCCCCAGTCACGTCCCCGCGAATTCTTCACGATGCAATACTTTCTCTGGCCCTCCGCTCCGTGCCCGACCGCGGTGACCACGTGATTCAAGTCGTGTCCGCAACAGCCCGTCAAGATCCCAGTCCACCCGCGTCGATGGCGCAGGAGATCGGTTGGCGGGCCACCGTGGCTTGCAGGCTTCCCTCGCCGTCCGTGGGCACATTGCTGTATCCGCTTATCGTGGCCACATGATTCCCAGGCCTGGTCTCGTCACAAGATCCTTCCCGTCCTCGGTAAGGATAATTGGACTCGGGAGCGATGCCTCGGTAGTGTTGGACGAAGGAAAAAAGCGGTGTTCCATGGCTCCGCCGCTGCAGCCTTGGTTGTGCTGCCCGACGTCGCAGTCCATGAGCTCCTGCTCCGATACAGACACTAGCTTCCCCGTCTTGATCTTGTCGAGGCCTTCGACGGCCGCCACCGCGGAAAAGGCCCAACGACTGCCTACACGCGCGGAGCAGACCATGCGACTTAATCTTATATACCACATTGGCCTTGATCCTTGACCGGAGTTACAGCGCCTTCCTTCCTACAATCAAAACTCGCCGGCGTGTCTGTGGTGGTGTCATCGATAACATTGGCCTCCTTATCAGTCCTCTGGTTCATCCTCCTTTGAAAACCCGGGCAGGTTGCTATCAAAATAGCCAAAGACTAATTGTGACTCCCGACCCTGCGCCAAGACGGCCAAAAGTCTCTTTTATGTCACTAAACCCTCTTTATTGATAGTTACGAAATTTGAATAATGGATAAATTTATATAAATCGCATATGAGTAGTTAAGTTGATAGCGATCGATTAAAGTCTTAACCTAATTTATTATCCAAACAAGTAACTTGCTAAAGTATAATATTTGTTGGCTCAAAAAAGAGAGCAGAATATTTGATCAAACTCAATATATATCTCACTTTTTAAATTTGAATCGAAAAGTATGAAATCACTTCATCGAATCTCTTATCACAATGGGAAATCAAAAGCATTATCTCATATATAGTGCGAAGATGGAAATAATTTCCAGGCGAGATATGAAAATTTGCGTAAAATTTCATAATTACATACGTTGACAAAAAATTACACCGAGCATCAACGGCCAAGTATAGTGAACACAACGCCAACTCACTCGATCCTTCGTGGCAGAATCAACCACCTGAGCAACAACTCGACCGGTCGATCTTGTTTCATGGTAATTCGAGAGCTATGAAATACGGTTTCTACATCAATCATTAAATCAAGCAACAACGTGAATTGATTCAAGCATCACCGGAGGTAATATGGTTTTGACGAGTCGGGTTAGGGTTGGGGTTAACAAGATTAGGTCTCGCTTTAGTCATGAAAAATGAATATTAATTAGCAAAAAAAATAATAATATAAATATAAATACAGAATGTCACATAGATAAATAATAATGACAAAAAAGATAAAAAGAAACATTAGGGTTACTTTAAAGTTTCTTAGACTTGCTAATGATGATGATTGAGTAAATTGGTGTTTTCTGCGTCTAGTTTTTCTTCTAAAATTCCTAATCAAACTGAAATTTGTTTTTTTTTTGTAAATAAATGAAACGATAAAACAGATTAAATGAATCGTTAGTTATAAAATTCAATAAACCCGGCGTTCCCAATTTTTTTTAATGGTAGAATGAATATAAATTTAGAATGTAATAAACTGATTGGAAAAAAAAACTATATATATATATATATGGACACGTTAGGGTTTTCCCAGTCTAATTAGGTCTCCTCCTCTGATTAGGTCTCTCCTCTTCCCGGCCGGCTGTGACTCGCCTCATCTCCTAGGTCTCCCGAGCGCCTCCTGCGAAGACCGAGAGCGGCGTCATCGACCTCAGGTAGGCATCGATCGACCTCCACCATGAAAGCTGCGAAGATGAAGAAGAGCGGCGTCATCGACCTCAGGTAGGCATCGATCGACCTCCGGTTTTCTGGCATTTATCGGTAGTTCAATCGAGATACCTGAATGGGGGAATTAGTTCTTTCTTTCGTCCTTGAATCGATTGGAGTGGAATGAGAAATCGATTTCTTCGCCTTTTTGCCAATAAATCAGAATTCTCATGGAAAGTAGTAGGATATTTGAGATTACAATGAACAATAGATATGATTCCTGATTATTAGGCATCTCTCTAGTGTGTTTCGCCTTAATGCATTTGATTGAATTACGAAGGATGCTGAAGCCACAGACGAGGGGGAAGGGGAAGGGGAAGGGGATAGCGAAAGGAGAGGTGCCTGCCATACGGCCTCCTGGCATGCCGGCTCGCTCTTTTTGGGCCTTTAATATGTTTATGTAAGTGCTTTTTTTCCCAATTATTAGTCGTTTTTTTTAATTTTTTGGGTTCTTACATCTATATTCATTTGGATGATAGGCGGGATTTTAGGAAGACCGATGAGTTCAAATCTATGGTGAGTCTCCGGCCTCCTACTGTTGGCTCTTTTTGTTTAAATCTTTATTTTGCACTATGCGGGTTTGATTGAATCTATTTGGCCATTTGTGTGGTACTAATCGATACCATCTAATCGGAATAATGAACCCTTAACTGACTTGCAGATCATGAAAGCCGGCAATGACAAATGGCTTTCCATGACCGAGAGCGTAAGATAGCATGCGTCATTAGCTCACTAAATATGCATACACCATAAATTCACATGCACTGATTCAGCCTAGTGTTTACGCAGGAACGCGGTTTTTACGAAGAAAAGCTGGAGGAGAGGACCCGGCTATTCGAGCAGTGCCTCCAAGATTATGAAAAACTGAAAGAGGTATTTGCCTTTCTTCTTTCTTCTGGCTTGTGTGATGCTTTTGAAGAGAGCGGCTAAATATGTGTTTCATGGCTGCTAGAATGTGGATGAAGGGGAGACTCAGGAGCATGGAGAGAAGGAGGGTTAACCGTGCTGTCACAAGCGACGTGTGAACAGTTTTTAATCTTAGGCACAGGTATGGAGGTAGCTTCTAGGGTTAAAAGCTTTTCTGGACGGTTTCTGTAAATTCTGAGTAAACTCTTCCATGTTAAGTTTGATTGTAGGTATTTCGTTGAGAACATCTGAGAACATATCCCCGCGTCATTTTGTGCACGTCATTTTGTGCTCTATCCGAGTGCTGGGGTTTCTGGTTCCTCTATAATAGGTTGACAGTTACTTGTTCCTTGCTTTGCTTCTTGTTGCTGTTGTTCTAAATTCTCCTTTGCCAGTGGTGATGACAGAGGCAATGTCTCGCCAATGTTTTGGCCGGCTATGTTTCTTCCCATTGCATTCGCTATGCTCTTTTCCTCTGGCCCGGGCAGAGCAAGCCTTGCACTGCACAAAAATATGAGTGCTGAATATATGGAAAAACGCGTGCTCCTGTCTAGTTATATTTGCAGCACTGCGATAATGGTATTCACACTACCTATTGCTATTGAAGTATCGATATCACAATGAAAAGAAAACAATAATTGGTCATCAGCTAATTAGAATTGGATGTAGAAAGTCCAAGTTCCATTGTCCTGTATACGGATAAAAACAGACATAAGCAAGACAGAGCAACGACCGGCAGAAAATCAAATCCCATCTAATCAAATCGGAAAATGCAGATGCAAGTCAGAAACTGGTGCAACCATACTCAAAAATGTGCTCATCGCGTGCAAAATCACATTTCACTTTAATGCCCCTTTGTAAAACGATGTTCAGTCAGAAACATGAGAAAAATTAGAAGCGCGTAAATAGCAGATGGAATATCTTCAGTACTTCTTTGAAGTGCAGTTCATTGCCACACGGGTTGAAGCCTATATACAAGCCACCGCGAAATTGGGAAATGAAATAGTGGAAAAACAGATCCATGACTAAATAAAGTCCAGGGTGTAATGTCTTCTTTATCTTTCTGATGCATATATACAGCTCTTTTATTAGTCAGAGAGACTAATGCATTGATCCACTGGCTAAATGTAGAAGCACGAATGAATTTAACTTCAACTTAGGTGTCAAAAACCTATCATAAGTTAATTCGGTAGATCTATTGTCTATGGAGCCTAATTCACCTCAACATAGTTGTTGGGATAATCACCACCAGTAACTCATAAGAGCCACCGTGGTACATTTTTTGATGCTTCGTAATAGATGCATATTACATGATATAGATTGTAATTGTAGCACGAAATATCTCTCTCATTCCCTAATTAAACGGATAAACTATTAAGTATACAATGTATATGTATATATATATGAGTGAAGATAAAAAAAAAAATTTCTCAAAAATGAAAAGGGCATAAAGCGCTTCCTTTTTTGAGCTTATAATTAAATACTAAAAGCACACGACTTAAGTGTGATGAAAATTGTGGAAAAAGATTAAATTCATAAAAAAAAAAATAAAACAGCATGTCAGGATTTTGGTCCATTTATTAAAATATTATTTCAATTATCATAAAAGGCAAGAGATTCATGGATTCCTTTACAATCGTTTTGGATAAAAATATAGAAAGCAAAGTTTTATTCATTGCTTATCAATCATCTTAATTATCGTAAATTAGGATTTTGTCCATTTATAGTTATGCGTTTTTTCACGGAATATTTTTGCAGTAAATTTGAGTTTGAAGTGGCTACGAAACTTGTTTAGTTAAATACGACTAAATTTGGTTAGATTTTTTGACATTATTAGTGTCTCTATGAGCAACTCTTACATGGAATCTAATTGTATTGGAAGTCCATCCGGTAAATCACGTGGACGGGACTTCATTTTAGTGCAAATCTTGGTATCCTAAGTAAATGAGCGAAGAAGAAAAACTTTACCTATAGACATTATTTTTGTTTTTACATTATTATTTCAATAAGAACTTTAAACTCCAACCGGTTGAGCAAAACCCGTTTGAATGCAGTGGATATTGCACAGCTAGAGCGATGAAAAATGCATCGAGATACTAAAGCGGAGCAAAGGAGCAGTGTCGGGTCAGGGCACGGTCGGAAAAGTGATTATAATAGATGTAGTTGTGGGGACTCATACAGACGATCATAGATCCACCGAAACGCGTCTCTTCTGGGACGTGTTGATGACGATGACCTTCAATGCGAAAGAAAAGGGGGTGAAAAGGAATGGGAAAAGCTGTTTGTCGATGCTAGCTTCAGCAGTCATAAGATAATCTCTCGCTTGGGCCTTCGATCCCTCATTGAGGTTTATCCTTGATTATCTTTCTGCTCATTTGATCTGCTCATCAGTCAATCCTCGTTCGACTTTTGCCATTGAACGATATTTGATATGTACTTTCCTTGCTTAGATCGTACTGGATATGATAACTTGTACAGGCCCCTGGACCATATATTGATGTAACTCTTCCGTCTATGTACTTTGTTATTGAATAATCAAATAATACTTCCAAATTCGATCCCTTCATCTCTTCGTCAATTATGCTGTTATTTCATTCGTAGAATCATGCCTAACTGAAAATGAATAATTTTTATGGTTGCCCTTTTTCAATGCTTTTCAATTTTCTCATCTTATTAGGGGCTGTAATAACAATACGTGGTCATCGTCTTATTAGGATTATGGTTCAATATTAGTTTATTTAGCGATAGCTCGACCTTTATATGTTGAGATAATTCGAGGGAGGATTTGACTTGCGCGTGGAGCAAATCACGAGATGTAATACCACTCGCGATAATTTGCGATTGCAATCAAAAGAAAGCGTGAAGTAGGGGTGGCAACATGGGTTTGGAATCCATTTTTTAATTCAGTTTTGGGAGGCCAGGTTGAACATGGGTCGCTTAAAAATTTTGAACAGGAAAAAGAGAGTTCAAAACATTAAAGCGTAATTTTATACGAGTATTTGTGGAGTTGGACCAAAGTTATATTCAACCTATTCAGATTTCGAGGTGAAGCCCAAATGTCACTATGAAAATTCGACTCCAACAAAGCCTGCAAAGCTTTGGGCCAGGGGCGCTACCCACCGCCAATGCTTGTCCGATCGGCATAGTCCCCCGTCACTCGTGCACCAGCGGCGCCCCCCATCGTTAGTCGCTCGCACACCGTCGTCGTTGTTCTTCGCTGCCGTCGCTCGTCTCTACCATTGCTCGTCAATTGAGCACCACGGCCATCCTATGTTCTTAGTTTTGATGCCGACGTCGACGTGATTCACGCGAGTCTATACCGTCCAAGCAAGGACCGGCAGGTGCTAGCTCTCCGGCTCCACATGATGGCTTGCAGCTGGGCGGCGGCGGCCACGACATTGCTCCGGGAGCTACTGCTAGCGGTGGCGGAGGGGCGAAATGGGGATGAGGGCGATGAGGTGGACTTGGTGGGGTACTCACAGGTTTGTAGCGATAAGTTTGGGATCGGCTTTTATTTTTGGGTCTTTTCCTTGGTCCGTTTTGGCCCAGTTGAAATATCTAAATAAATTTAAGTAAATCTTTCCAATTGAATAGAAAGTTTTAGACGTATATTTTAAGTTGTATAAAATACGCAAAATCAAAGTAACTTACAGTTGTTGCCAAAAAAAAAAAACTAACTTACAACAATGAAACTTCTTCCTTTTTCCAATTTTTTTCTTTTGTTTTGATTTAATTTTCCAATCTTTCAGATTTCCTTTGTAAATTGTTTTTCGGCCTATTTGTTTCTGTTGGTATTTGGTCCGTTTAACTTTTTTTTTGTTACAAATATTGATAAGTCTGAGTATTTTTAAATTTTTAAGTATCTTCAAATCTTGAAGTGCTTACATATCTTCCTAGGGAAAATTGTCTAAAAAATCTTAAACCTATTGCACTTTTGTCAATTCAATCATAAATCTTTTAAGTTTGTCAATTCAGTTTTAAACCTTTTCACTTCTTGCCAATTGAGTCCATTCGGCCAATTTTGGCCGGCTAGTGTTGACGTGGTTGCTGACTAGCGCCGACCGTCTGGCCAACGCTGACGAGGTAATTTTTAAATATTTTTTCCAAATTTTTTATTATATATATTTTTTACCTTCTTTCCTCTGGTTAGTCCGGCGACCGGCTAGAGGCACGAGCCAACAAGGTTGACCTCGCTGACCTCTGGCCAAGCTCGCTTCCACCGACCACTGGCAAGGGCGTGCCTAGCCCGCCACTATTAGGCCGACCTCGCCTTTAATGGGTTTCACCTTGCCTAGCGATGGTGAGGTTGGCCTCGCCCAGGCCTCACCATGGCTGGGCGAGGTGAAACCTAGCGCCATTGTTGGCTGGCCTTGCCCAACCATTGCAAGGCTAACGTCACCATCACTGGCTTTCACCTCGCCTAGCGTCAACGAGGCCGGACTTGCCTTGGTTGGGCGAGGTCGGCCTGGCAGCGGCAAGCAAGGCTCGCCCTCTCCAATGGCCGGCGGGGGTAAGCTTCACCAGAGGCCGGTGAGATTGACCTAGCCGGCCCATGCCTCTGGTCGGTCATTGGTCGCCGAACCGGCCAAAGGGAAGAAAAGCAGAAAAAAGAAAAGAAAAGAAAATATTTAAAAATTACCACGTCAGCGTTGGCCGGACGGTCAGTGGCCACGCTAACACCAGTCGGTCAAAATTGGCCCAATAGACTAAATTAGCAAGAAGTGAAAAGGTTTAGAACTGAATTTGCAAACTTAAAAGGTTTAGAACTAAATTGGCAAAAGTGCAACAGGTTTAGGACTTTTTAGACAATTTTCCCTATCTTTCTAGGCATAGTCTTTTCTGCAAGTATTAAGAAAAATAATATAAAAATTCGTAATCGGATCTATAACCCAACCTCCTAACCAATCGACACAGATGTTCTTATTCATCACCGCGGCGCTCACCCAAGTCTTCACATTGCTCATGTGCCACACGAAATCCTAGTTAACAACCCGACCGAGCACTCAAGCTCTCTCACCAGCTAGGATCAATGGAGTTGCTCATTCCGTAGAGGTGACAATTTAAAGAGAGATTGCTAAGAATCGGAACAGATATGGGCCGTTAAATTTGCTTTGTATATAAAATGATCAAAACGGGTTAAATATATAAATTTGGGTCAAATCATTTTCGATCGAAATCAACCCAAATGTTAGATCAGCCTACGTAGAAGTCCATGCCAAATTGCCAATTGCCAATTGCCAACTAGTGAAGTTAGGTGCTTGCAGACCGAAAAAAAAGTTAGGTGCTTAATTTAATATTCTACCCCCATCCTGTGCCGTGTGCTGTGTGCAACGCGTTTGGTGGGTCTTGCATGTGAATGAATGCCGCCTGTCATATCCCATGTGAGGGTTTTCCACGAAACCAAAAGCTCCCGGCAGGTCGCAGACGATCGGTCGAAGCTCCGAGAAACAGAGAGAAGACAGAGGTAACCAAGAAGACAAAATCTATGTATGGAGTCGAAACTATCTTTTCGTATTGCTTCCATCGCGTGCGAATTTCCACATGCTTTGCATCAAACTTCTGGGTACACAAAAACGGGGGAAAAAGAGAGAGCTTTTTTGCATTTTTCCCAGTCGATTTAGACCTATATAGTCAATCAGAAAGAACCGCAAAAGCCCAAGAAGGAAAGGGAAAAGCGAAAGAAAAACAGGGTATTGATTGGCGAATTGATCCATCATAGCCACAGGGCCCCGGCCTGTCTCAAAATGGGCACCAGCTCGCCGGAGATATGAGTGGCCATGACCCGATCCAGCCCCCCGAACAGCCTCCCCCCGATGAAGACCGCCGGGAACTGGACCTCCCCCCCGCCGCCCCCGCCGATCCTCTCCAGCTCGTCGGCCATCCCCTTCTCGTCCTCCTCGTCCACCTCGTAGACCGCCGGGTTCACCCCGAGGCCCAGCAGCAGCCGCTTCACCACGTGGCCCATGCAGCACCCGCGCCTCCCGACCACTATGAGCGCGTTCTCCGACACCACCTCCCGCACGCCGCCCGGCCTCCTCCTCATCGCCGCCCCCGCTCCCGCTCCCCCTCCTCCTCCCCCCACGTGCTGCTTGAGCCCGCCGCCGCCGCCGTCCTTGCCGCCGCCGTCGCTGGCGGCGGTGGCGGCCTGATTCGCCCTGTCGCCGAGCAGCGGAGGCCCGGCCTTGAGGGATCCGCCGGCGTGCATCGGCGGCCAGGGATTGTACGAGATCGCCTCTTGCATGGTCGTGTCTCTGTGTTTTACTTTCGTCGGTGGGTTGTGGTGGTGAGATGGTGTGAGGTGGGAGGTGAAGGAGGACGGTATAAATGGTGCGGTGGCGAGGTGGGGTGGGACGAGGAGGAGGAGGAGCAGGAGCAGCAGGGAGATGACTTCGAAAGTCACACGTCAACGGTGGTTGGGCCCCGGTTTCATATTTCGCATGTGTGCGCGTGTGGGGTCGCCGTGGCTTACGCCCGGCCGACGTCATTGCCTCTTTTGGCCTCTTCCGCGAACGTGGTAACGCGAGAGGATCGATACATCGTACGCGTAATTAAATTAAGCGTATTTACATAGACTTAAATCAAATTATGATGTACTCAATTCCCTAATCAGATGAGTCCGACCCGATTCAGATTTCTAAATACCCATTATTGAAAGGGTTAATACCGTGCCCAAATTCATTTTTTGACCACTAAACATCCAAAATTAATACACCTGAGATAAATTTATCACCACTCAAAATCTCAAACTAATATATTAATGATAAATTTACCGTTCGTTAGTTTTCGTTAAATTGTAATAACATCACGAAAAACTACAAACCGGTACGCTGGTGATAAACGGAGGGTAAATCCATAAATCGATATATCCGTGAACTGTCGCTCGTGATCCAACTCAGCAATATAACAGTAAAATTTTAAAAGAAATTAACAGAGAGTAAATTTATCACAAGCGTACCAATTTAAAATTTTAATTTGAAGATAAATTTATCATAAATATAATAATTTAAGATCTTTTTTTGTATTAACTCATAAGTAACAAGTCATTTAAGATCCAACGGGCCCCAATTTTGCTTAAATTATAAGGGAAAACGATTACGTCCATGTCTTGACGAAGGTGGGGGTGACGTGGGGCTCTGATTTTTTATTCAGGTACGACTGACACGACGCGGGGGGCGGTGGATGACGTACATCATGACGTGGAATTCCTACACCTGGGTGGGGGCCCATGCCGAGTTGGCGACCCTGCTGGCGTCACCGCTTATGGCATCTGACGATATAAAAAAATAGATATCATGTTTGATTATTCCACAAAAGACATAGAGTTAGACAGAGGCTTTGACAGTATTAGAGTATAATGCCCGAGAGTCCCATGCACTGCTTCTTTTATAATTGTAATCTGCGCTTATGCAAGACAATCTCCATTAACTTATGATTCACATGTTCCGCGATCTGATGAAACGTTTTTGATGTCTGAATAGATGATTTGATGTCGGTGTTGCCGTGCACTTGTGATATTAATAAAGCTAGCCTTGCTCGACCGACAATAGCACATCCTCCTCCTCCTTTTTATCTTCAAGTGCACATGACGTGTGTCCGTATTGAAGGACGGCAAAATCGCACAAAACTTTCCCAAACTATGAGCGTTGTTGTATGCTGGCTTTTAAAGGGTGAAAGTGCTCCGACCCAAAAAAAAAAAAGGGCGAAAGCGCATTTTCGTTGCTTTGTTTTAAGAATTTTTCTCTTTTATCCTTAATTTCCATTAAAAATGAAAAAAAAGAAATTGGAGAAAAATGAATATACTAAAAGTATTTAAAATAGGAAAATAAATATCGATAGAAACATTAAATGAGTAAATATCATTAGAATTTGACAAAGATATCAATAGAGAGCCTAATGAAAAACGCAATTAAGTAAAATGGAAAAAGCCTCAATAAAAAAAAATTCAAATTGCAATATTTGGATACTCATTGACTACTTTTAGATTGTTAATTAATGCAAAAAGAATTGATTGATTCATAAGAAAATCATAAAATATCACCTTGGATTTTGATTGATCATTTTCTTCTATGACTTTTTTTTTAGATATTTTTATCAATCGATCATTTCTCTACACCACTTTATCATTAAATATATACACAGTGGATGATCAATGTATTTTTTATTTGACTTTTTTGTTGTGGAGGCACTTTCCCTTTTTATTTATCTCGTGTTCTTTCCTGTTCTTAAAATATCTTTCTTAATTCTATTAAAGCTGATATAGTATCAAATTTCAACACAGCAATCAAGGATAAACGATTAAATTTCCTTAAAATATTGAGATGAAAATACATTTTTACCACTTAAAGCTCAAGCGGAAAAAAAATCACCAAACCGGCCGGGTTATAAGGTATTGCGTAGCAGTTTAAAATTCGAGCGCAGATATATATTTTTTCGAAATACTATGGGCGATTCAGTATTCTCTCCCAAAAGAAAAAGCAAAACGAATCTGTCTTTTCGAAAGTTAAATACTGAAATTACTATAGAGTGACGTGCAGGATTTGATAAGTTCCGCCTCTTGACCCAACCTCGATTTGGATTGTTCACCACTTGAGAAAAAAAAAGGAGAAGAGAAGCTTTAAATCCGGCCTCCTGTTGCAACGGATAACCATCAAAACATCGCACGTCACGCGTTGGAATGATCACGCTCATCGTTGCTCATGTCGATGCCACGTGTGCAGCTTGAAATTAAAAAAGAAAAATGAGGAAAAAAATATATATATTTATAGAAAAAGGCAAATCGGGCAAACCGAAAGCAGGCGGCCGCCCCCGGACGGTCCGGCCCGGGCAAGCTGACGTCACGCGGCCCAAGCGGGGGGGTGGGGGCTGGGGTCCACTTGACTCGGGGGGGAACGGCTCCTCGTGCCTCACCCACCCTCGGCGTCATCATCTCTGGTTATGACGCCAGCGCGCGCGTCCGGCGCGGGTGGGGGTCGGTGGTCGGGTGTGGGGGGGGCCCCACCCACGTGGCAGACAGGCAGCTGTCGACGTCACCCGCCGGGATCGAGCAGTGTGCCCCCACACGTCATGCCGTGCCGTGCCGTGCCATTACCCCCCTCCTCCTCCGCCTTCCCCCGCGTACGAAGCTACGCGGAGCTTTCGAGAGGGGGACGGTGGCGTCACGGCGGCGTCAGCGCGCGGGGGGACCCACCGCCGTCGCCCCCACGTTTTTCTCCAGGCCGGAGGACCCCGGGGCCCGATTCGGTGCGCGGCGGGGCACGCCGGTTCGGTGGACCCGCGTTGGACCCTGAGATATTTTAGTCGCGGACGCGCTATTTTACTCTCCAATGTGCGTCGTTTCTCAAGATGCGTCATCTCTCGCGCGTTAAATTATTGCACCGGGATCCGCCCGAGTTCGGTTTGTTTTCGCTAAAAATGAACAGTAACTTGCTACCGTGCTACTACAGTAATGAACAGTAACTGTTGCAGTACCTTGTTACAGTACATCGCTACAGGACATTAGTCTAGTATTTTTCTAGAAGAATTTTGGTGCCAATAGGCATGTAGCTCTGCCGATAAAAAGGTTGGGAGATGGAGACGCTAGTATCTCGGGTATAGGATTCGACTCCAGTACTCTATAAGAAGTAGAGCAAAAGTCGGAGAGTGAAGAGAAGTAGACATAAGATATACAAAAAAAAAAATGAGTATTTTCTTAAATGAATGAATGAACGGGAAATATTTTTACCGTTTATGAAAATATCTAGACATAAATTATTGCCAGTAATAAAAATATTTTTATCGTCTCGTGAGTTTAAGACACGAGCGATCATTTTTTAAGGGCCTACGCTAACCTGTACCATCAACAACTTGATCCCGCTGGAACCTCATCGAAGGCTCCATTTAACTATAGAGAGCAAGTCATCGCCACTGCCGGTCGATGGTAGCCGCGAACCCATCGAAGCCACCACGGGCGGGCCACTACGAATAGCCGACCAAAAAATTACGTTACCGTGTACGTAAATAAATGTTTCCAAGTTCTTTTTCTTTTCCGCTCTTTTGTGGAAGAGGGAAATCATGGGAACAGCCCTGGGGGCAGAGATTACGTCCTGGAAACGAGTCTTCGGATGTCGGTGCCAAACCGGTTTGGGTGGGAAAACAAGTTGGCTTTGGACCATTCGATGTCGACGGACTCGACGCTCACGTCTCCTTAAGCAACCCGTTTTAAACCAAAAAGACCGACGCAAAATTCGAATGGAAAAGGTTGGGCACTGACGTGAGCAAGTACGTGGGGGATGTTGTTTTCGAATATCTGTCGACCTTGGTCTTAAAAAGGATCTTACATTGCGGGCGTGGATGGAGTGCGCCCAAAACCTTTAATGAAACTGAAAGATGGCGTTCTGACGCGTCAAAGCGTGAGTCACGTGCAGAGTGATATATCGGACCCGACGAAACGATGAGCCCAACGTGACGCAAGGATTAGGTTGCAGAACGTGAGCAATTGACCCGACGCTCTGTTCGGACATTATTCCACTGGACCCAATGCTGCCCTTCGGATGCTGTCCAAGTGATTTGGCCCGTTGTTGTTACTGACTGTCTTTCGGGTAGCCCGGAAGGCCAATTTCTTCCGGACGCGTTCTCGGATGATTGGCCGGGCTTTTACCGACCATATGGTTGTTAGCGTTACCATCATCTCATCATCCACAAGTCGAAATATTGATTTGCGCGACGTATTGGCTTGCATCAATCACAAGCAATGGATGTTGTGGCGTCTCGTGTTTGGATTCTCTCTGTATTTCGTGTTTCGCCTTGTGTGAGCGGTGCTCTTATCTCTGTGAACGAGCCGCATCGAATGTTGCTAGCTAGCAACGGGTGCATCATGAAAGTAAGATCGCAGGACCGAACGTTTGAAGTGATTGCAGATGCAAACCAAGTCCTATACTGCTCGATTTCTTCTCACGCTCGAGTTCGTTCACGCTTCGTTGTTACAGGTTGATAGATCCGTGAGAGAATCCGAATGTGAAACGGGAGAGAAAAGGTAAGAAGGAGAGACCTCCTCTTCGTAGAAAGCAAAAGGACACAGGACAGGACGGGACAGGACGGGAACATACAAAAGATTTTCTAGGAGCGCATCATGCTGGTGGCAATCGATTTGTCGGGAGACCATCTTGGCGCCGACCAAAGAAATGTCATACAAGTGACGCTGGCTCCGCAGGAATGGTGACGCACAAATTTAGACTCTTTCCGGGCGGCTAAAACCCTTGTGAAAACAAGGCTGGATCTTGAGCCATTGGAGAGACACGGGGGAGGCAGGAACTGAGGACGTACGTACCTACAAGAACCACGCATTGCTAAAGGAAGCAACATCTCCTGTGTATGCAGGGGAATAGATGAGTGCATCGATAGAAAGAGCTGTAGACTCACTTGGTTTCTCATTATTGCCCAAATTTGGATCTGAGAGGGAAGTTGGAAGACCGACTATACATGTAGAATTCGCCCACACAGAGCGAAACCAACATGAGCAGAGAGACACGCAGCCCGCCCAAAAACGGGAGAACAAACTAAATATCTAAAGGGTTTACTGAATGGCATTATACATGATCAAATCAGTACCTAAAAGATCCGGAGGAGATGGAGTTGTCCATCAGCAGTAGTATATAACTCATTGAAAACAATATAGTTATTTTGCCAATTCCAAAAAAGGGCAACGGCCATCTACTTTTGTCTGCTCCATTCTGAAATCCTCACTCGGGATGAGACTGACAATAAAGAAGGGGAAAACAGAGCAAGGAGTCCCTCCGCGGTTATTTCTTCCCGCTGGCTGAGCTTCCCAAATCCATATCGTGAAGGTTCAGCAAAAGATCGTTGGAATTCAAGAAAACCCTGTTGCTTGAGTTTGAGATCGTCTGTGCGATTTCTCTCGAAGCTTCGATTCTCCTCAGGGTGATGAAAGCAGGATTATTGGCGATGGCTTGCCCAATCAGCTGAGCACTTGTCGCCTCACCCTGTAAACAGCAAAATGCGCATCAGCAGTTAGTTCAGAAAAAAGAGCTGAGAGACCATTGAAGCCACCTTTATTTTTTTATACTCGTGAGCAATCCAGACAGCCAAGCTCATCATCAAAGAGGAAAATATTTCTTGTCCTCAAACGTTTCACTAAATAGACTTTCGAACACTTTTCTGCACTTACCTGAGCTCTAATAACAGCACTCTTCTTGTCTTGCTCAGCCTTTTCCACGACAAATTTCGCCCTTTCAGCTTCTTGTGCAGCCACTTGCTTGGCCTCTATAGCAGCAGTAAATTCCTTTCCAAAAGTCAAGCTTGTGATCGACACATCGTCCAGGGCAATGTTGAAATTGGCAGCTCTTTCTGTCAGAATTTTCCGTATTTCTCGACTGACAGCCTTTAAATAGATAGAACAAACTATAAGCAAGGGACATAGAAGTAGAGAAGGGATTGTGAGAATATTGTCTCTGTTTGAAAAATGAGAAATTACAAAAAATCTAGGACTCGGAGTAGAGAATAAAATGAAGAAGGCAAGAGATCAGCAAAATATTTTCTTGTCCATTGTACTTTAGGAAAATCTTCCTTATAAATTGTTGCTTAAATAAATGCAATTAAAATATAGGAGCCTCTCAATGCTCAAAACGAGGAATAAATGCAAGAATCTCCACTCCTATGTTGTTCTCGGCAACGTACAGCACTGTTGGACAATCATAATAGGAAAATCTTTCTTATGGATCACCACATAAATGCAATTAAAATATAGGAGCATGTGAATGCACAAGCCCTGCAAACGTGGGGCAAGTGCCAGAATCTCCACTCCTATGCTGTTATCGGCAATGTACAGCGCTGTTGGACAAACATAATAGGAAAATCTTTCTTATTAAATTGATACTTAAAAGCAATTAAAATATAGGAGCATCTGAATGCAAAAGCCCTGCAGCAAAAAAGGGCGCAAATGCCAGAATCTCCACTCCATCAGGTTGTTCTCGGCAACTTACAGCGCTGAAAACGCTATTAAACAAGCGCACCAGTGACTCTAATTCGTTGCCTTCATTTTGCTAACATGTTAGGCCCCTCACCAATTAACAGGTGAGAGGCACTAAAAATAACGAGTTATTTCAGCTTCTAGAAAATTGTAGTGAGTCAGTGACTAAAACAATTGTCAACTGCCTTTTGAGCATACCTCTCTCTGAGTAATGAGCTGGCTAGCATTATATTGCGCAACCACAGCCTTCAGAGTTTCATGGATGATCGACGGCAAAACCCTTTCATTGAAATTCTCACCCAGTGTCCGGTATATTGTGGGTAGCTGGTCTGGCACGGGACGAGTGAGAACCCGAAGCCCAATTTTAACCTATGAGACAAAATGCAGGAGTGAGTTCAATGCAAGCAATAGATTCAAAAGGGGATATCTCACCACGTGCCAACCATTTTCATCTGATAGTTTCCCTTTGTTTGAATCAAATGGCACTACCATTACACTGACTTCATAAAAGCAAATCGCAATTTACCACGCTGAAACCAAAGAACATACAAGTAACACATTTATCAACTATATCTATCTGAAGCCTTGCTATCAAGCAGCAGTTAGAAGGAAAAGGAAAAATTTAGAAGAGAGGTAGTACTGAAACATAGAGGATAAGCATCTCAAAGGCTGATTTAAACCCAGAAAAGCTACTCAAAAAACCACTGGAATAGTTTCTCAAATTGTGAAGGACAACAATTGCGGAGGTATTTACCACTGACATACAATCAGAAACCTCATGCCTATTCTAAGGGGAGCTTTAATTTACATCCTCCAACTCAAACTTCTGTTCCACGGTGGGTATTATCTACTTAGATAAACAGAAAGTAACAACCGACCAAAGATTCCAAAGTACTTTACTTCATGCTGATCAAAACTTCACCACAGAAGAAAGACATAATTTAGGATACCTTAAGTCCAACGAAGATAAAGAAAATTAAAATTAATGATGAATGTGAAAACTTTCTGTTGTCCAAAAGAAATGAGAAGGCATGAAATTTAAGAACACGATGGAGGACGGTGATATACTTCATTTCAATGGCTTTAGCCAAAATACTAGAGTCGTAATGAAGCCAAGTGTATCAGTCTCATTCACAATCAAGTCATCTTTCTGAATCCTTTGAAATATTAATATAGTAAGTTCAATGTGTATTTCTGTCTAACACCCAACCATAAAAAGCAAGTATATCAAGAAGCGTGGATCTTCTGGGAAATTACGAATAATAATTAATCCACTCAATGTCCCACAAGCCAGGTAATATTAAGTGATCAGTTAAGATGATCAAAGGCATCCTTGCAAGAGAAATCTCCGTGATAAAGCAGATCTAATTCCGCAAATGTCCAGTTCCCCAATGCAACCATAGAAACCTTATTAGGGGGAATTACATCATAAAAGAATCCAGCACCAAATTACCATAGGGCAGGCCAATCTGTAGTTTCCTATAAGCAAAGTGACTGTATGACTTGGATAAGAGGAAACTAACAATTCTCAGTATCATGATCAAGTAAGAATCATATGTTTTAAACATTTCACAACCAAATGTCGCTGTTAAGGCTATTTCTTAATGTGCAGATTACCATTTGGAGGTCACGACTCCCAGATGTACTCTCCACCAAATGAGGTCTTGCACGGACATCATAGATAATAGGCCTCTCAAACCATGGGATCATTATGTGCGTCCCTTCAGGATAAACCTGCAATTCAATGTGAACTCCATAGGTCAGGTACAATCTGTTGGATTGTGAATATCTTCAAAACTCAGTAGTGTTCCCCATTAAGAGGTTATATAAAAAAGCATATGCAAAATTCATTGAGATTAAAATTCCATAATGTTCTGATGATCCAGTTTGTTCCATTAGAGAAAATTGACAAAAAATGACAGATACAGCTAAACCAATTCTGACATAGACCAATTTTTTTCAGATGGTATGAAACGTAAACAACAGCAACACCTCTTTTGGTGAAGATTTCGAAACCATTTGCAGCTTAAAGACTCTGGTCTTGTCAGATAATTCAATATCACAAAGCCAGCATACAAGAGTTTTCAAATTCCATCTTGTTCTTTGTCTAACTCCTTAAATTAGAAGCATGATGAACAAAAGGGACAAAATATTGCAAGCAAACAGGCAAAGAAGAAAGATGAAATAAGTACTAAACAAGGCAAGAAATTTCTATCTATTTAGTTCAAACAACCGTAGGTGTATAAATAAAATGATATACTAGGTGATAAAATCATAATGAAAGGCCACATTCATAAAAATCGTGACTAATCAACACTTGCATTAGCCAAGCTCACAAGCAAGTCAAACGGAAACTGCCACATAAAGCATAGGATTGGCGATTGCGATCAAGCAAAGTACATTCTATTGCTTCAAATCTTCGAATAAGAACTTTAAAACCTCTAGGGGAAAGATAACCTTGTCTTTTATGCCGCCTAGCCGATTGAATACAATGGCTCGATGACCTCCCTCAACGTTGTAGAGGCTGTTTGTAGCTGCATAAAGGCCAAGGCCACCTATGACTCCCAATTTGAGCAAAGCAGAAGCAGCCCCTCCTCCTGGTACTTTTGGAACTTTGACATTTCTAAAATCCATTTCCTACACCAAGTACAAAAATGATAAACTGGCAGCATATCTCAAATTAAAACCTCACCAACAATGCAACAATTTAAGCGGGGGGTAAACACAAAAGACGAGCAAATAAATAACTATAGGACTTGAACACATGCATCGTATGAGCTAACGAACTGCATGAGAAGACTGACTACCAGGTGCAAAGTAGAGAAAGGTGAGATTCCACTTTGATATCCCTTCCCCAATATGAAATTTTAATCGATTGACCAATATTCTGTAAAAAGCATAACAGCATAAGAGCAGCAGAGGGGAGTGATGGAACGTAACATAGCAAACAATTAGTGGAAGGGTGCTGGTGACCTTTTAACATAACCCGACTCATGAAACACAGACCAAAAGAGGAACTTTTGCATGAGGATATCCAATCAAGGCAGCAAAAAAGTTGAGAAAAATTCCATCTCGGCTATCTTATACTCTTCATCATTTGTCCAGTAGGACAGTAGGACGGAAGAAAATAGCATTTCTCTATTTTGATCAAAACCAAAAGTGCTTCCCCCGCGATTATGAAATCCATTCATCCTCGGCGGCAGGAACAGATGGTTCAGACAAAGCATAATTTAAAAAAAACAAAACAACAAAAAACATTTTCCCAGGCACTTGTCTTCGAGCTCAACCAACAATAAGAAAAAGAGAGAATTTTCCAATTCAATCAAGCCAAAACATCATAACAGCTGTCCAGAAAAACCTCCAAAGATTTCTTTTGCCCTCGCAAAACCAGCCACGACGAAAAAATGCAGCTCGGGCAAACGAAAGCTCGAAACTTTCTTCAAGTAATTCTAAGCTCCAGAAAACAAGCTCACAGCAAGCAAACACACATTCCAACCCCAGAAGATGAAGATGGAAAGACTAATGCCGTCCAGTCATCACAATCCTCAGGCAATGGAAACCACTGAAAGGCATATAAACCAGCGTCCACACGGCGATTCCCAACCGCGCCCAGCTTACCCGCCCCATTATCAAGCACAGAACAGAAACCCCTCTACCTCCGACCGGAAGACATCGGGTCAACCCGAATCGGATCAAATAGGCGAACCAAACAAAACCCAAATGCAAAAGAACAAACAATAAAAAGAAAAGCAAAAATTCGTCCACGACGAGAGAAACGAAAGCAGATCCCCCAACACCCAGTTCGGTACGGCATACCCGAGATAAGCTCAGCGACCGGCCGGAGAAATCGGAGAAAATGGGGGGAGGCGGCAGAGAAGCGAGCCGGCGAGAGGGTCGCAGCCGTCGCTGTGCTGAACCAGTCGGTACCTTCACCGAGCGAGGAGAGGGAGTAGGGGTTTTGAGGGTTTAATGGTGGTTCCTCTACTCTCTGCCGTGACGGAAAAGCCAGGGAGAAGCGGCGGTTTTGGGCCGCGCCGGCCCAAGACCCGCTTCCTTAACCGGTCGGTCCGACATCCCCTTTTTATTTCGCCCCATGATTCTTTCGTTGGAGACAATTTAAGGAATTTTCGTTAACACTCGCGCCTTTGATAACAACCATTCGATCGAAAAGGCTCGGTGGTCCGTTTGGTTCGCGGAAAAATTAGATTTATGAAAACTGCCTGACTGCATAATTTCACACGAAAGTTTATTGCATGTGTGAAAGCGATACATGACAACATCTCTTCGTGCTAATTCGATGGAAGAAAAGCCGATATTCGCGCTATTTTTAGGCTGGTAATTTCTGAAAATAGTCGGTTAATGTGTGTGGTTACTAACCAAGGCAAGCAAAGATTAGTAACTCGATAGAATAGTTGATAGATTTAAAAGAATTAATTGGTAACTAATTCAAATTAGATTTGGCACATCAAAGTTATACGATAATTTGATCTGACAAAAGTTGGCATCATGTCGGTAATTTCCTGTGAGAGTTAATAAATTTGAAGGTTGGTAAGTTATGGGGATAAAAGCTGGTAAGTTAGAACAAAAAATTGCTTTTGTCAAAGACAATTGATAATATTATAATAGTATTAGTAAGTTACCAATAAACTACGTATAAAAAGAGTCGCTGATCACTTTTCTATTAGCAATAGTTTTAAGACTTACCTATACTTATTGAAATTTACTAATACGGAAAAGGAAATTCATATGTTTTCGTGACGGAATCAGGAATGAGTAGTTACAGGGTAAGTTTCGATTCTATATAGATCCAACCCTGTATACTATGAAACCGTGGGTTCGGTTTCAGGGTCTAGCCAGGATCGGGCCAATTACTTTCTTTTTTTGTTTCAGTTTTAGTCAAACAAAATGAAAGTTAGAAACAATAATTAATATCTCTTTCCACCAATAGCAACAATCCATAGACAACACCCGAAAATCGCCAGCATCTTCATTGTACTGTCAATGCCATAATTAGCTCTAAATCTAAGCCTCGGCCTAAAAGACCTGTACTGCTCGAGCTTAGGAACCTTTGGCAGGCACTTTCTGCTACCAAACCAGCAAAAATTGCTGAACATACATAAGATCTTCTTGCTCTATAACTCCATTGGTTCTTCAAGCGGCATTAGGAAAAGGCAGCACCTTTAAGTGAGTTAAACCAAATTAACTTGAAGCCTGCAATCCCCTTGCAGGGTCACCTATTATAGATTTCATCCCGCCAGTTCCCCCAAACAAGATGTTTAAGTAATTGTCAAATGGACATCACTTCAGGCCCGTGACGATACAGTACAATAAATTACAGGATGTCAAGATATCATATGATAAGAAAAACGACCAATCGAATGATAAAAAATAATAGGTGAAACCAAACACTCAATCATCAATTAGACATTTCTCTGAACACGTTGTCCATGTGATGTCAAACAGCAATGGCATGCCCCGAGAGTACTTTTAGGAGTTTGATTATTGAGAGGAGGATGCAAAAATACTTAACCTTTCCTCTCGGAGTGAGTCCCTTATGCCGGAGAGTGTGAGCTACTAGAGAGGAGTGAGTCTCCAAAGGGAGCGAGTTGCCGGAGAGGAGACTCTAGAGATCAATCACGATTCATGAGCGATAGAGAGTGAGAGAGACTCGTTGCTTGCAGTTTTGTTCGAGTGACACAAGAAGAAGAAGGAGAAACCGGAGGATGAGAGGCGGCAACAAACAAGTTGCAAGAGTAAAAAGAGAATATAGGGTTAACTCAGGTTCGATTCTCCGGTTCTTCGGGTTCCGGTCCGGTTCGGTTCTTATTCGGGATCCAAACCGCACCGTACCGATCCAAAAATATTTGAAACTGGGAATTAGATAGGTAAGAGCAAAAACCTAGAACTAGATTGATTCCTATGGCCGGTTCGGTTCAATTCTCAATTTTACCCAATACCCATGCTCACTCCTAAACGAAACAATGAAATTATACCTAAAGAAAATTTAGGTAGAATTTAGACTTATAGATTATCTGATTCTAAAGACGATTGTTTTATCTCAGCATGCTTTCATCTCTACCATCATTCAACGTCATCATATATGCATCATATCAGGGGTGTCAGAAACCGAACCGAAAACCGAACCGAAATCGAGACGGAACCGAACCAAACCGAAAATTCATATATTTTCGGTTCGGTTTCGGTTTCGGTTCGGATAATAAGTAAAAAAATTTGGTTAGTTGATGATTCGGTTCAATTCAGTTCAGTTTGGTTCGGATCGGATTGAATTTCGGTTCCATTTTGTTTTTTCTTCTCTTTGAGTACTTTCTCTCTCTACTGACTCTGACAGTTCATTATTGCTCTTTTTTCACTCTCTTTTCTTTCTCTCTCTGTCCTTTTTCTGCTCTATTCTCTCTCCTCCTCTATCTTCGCAGAACTCCATTTCCATCTCTCCCAGATTCAATCGTCTGGCTCAAAGGCCAATGTCCCATCCTTCCCCTTTCCTTCTTCGATCTCATTTTGGTGGATCGTCACTGAACGAGAAGGATATTGCGATGGAGCTCGAGCCCTCTGGATCTCAAGCCTCGAGCTCCACGCCACGGCGGAGCTTGAGGTCGTCCAGCATGGCCGAGATCTCGAACGCCTCCAGAATCGTTTGGTGAAGAATCGTCTTTGTCCTTGTACTCGAGGAAGCTCGCAGCTTCAGCGAGGGACGCCCGCGAGCTCGGCGTGGCCATGTCGCCGGTCTGGGTCAAGGAGGGGAGGGTGCGAAGGAGAGAAGCGCAAAAAAAGGAAAAAAACCGAAAACCGAACTGATCCGAACCGATCCAAACCGCATTTTTGGTTCGGATCATATCTGGTTCGTGTGCCTTTCGGTTCGGATCAAGGCACACCTCCAAACGGTTTGGTTCGGTTCGGTTTTCCTTAAAATCCGAACCGAACCGAACCATTGACACCCCTACATCATATGTCCAAATTGATTTGATTGACTAGATTATCACGCAAATTGCCAATTTCACTCGATCAAGTGATACCGTCACTCCATCGTCGCACCGCCTCCGTCGTTATCTCCATTCCCTTTCGCTAAAAATTTAAGCTATCGGATATTTGAAAATACTGTCACACGAGTATGCCTAAGTCATTTGCGACGTTCCTCTAACGCTCAAAGAGAGGGAGTGACAAGAAGCGCCCAACCTAACTGTCAGTAAACAAAACGGCCATTATGTGTTGCACGTGCTTCGGTCAAACCAATGTCCATGGCAGGAAATAAAAAATGGCGTCGTCACTCGTATAAAAAATCGAGTTACGTCAGCAATGCCATGTGCTCTGGATCTGGGATATCCAATTTCACAAGTTGCCACCATTAATCAATTCATTTCTCTACAATTTGATCTCCCACTCCACGCTGACACCCACACACCCAGTCACACAGAGAGAGAGAGAGAGAGAGAGAGAGAGAGAGAGAGATTCATGAGAGTAATGTGAGTAAGGTTCTCCACGTTCAAACAAACAGCAATGGAAAGTCAATGAAGCTCAGATGTAACAAATGAAGAGAGACACACAAAATGTGACAGGACGTGCTTTATATGCAGAACTCGGGACTTCATCTTAAACTCTCACGACAGAAACCCCATGCACATCATCCCAACCCCGACAACAAACCCTAACCACACGTTACACCTCTCACTTGTGCCGGAATTGCTGTTCTCCGAAGATGGTGCCTTTGCGGATGACGTTGAGTTCGACCCACTGGAGGAGCTCTTCGGCGCAGGGGGTGTGGATGATGCTGGGGCTGGAGCCTCGAACAGCTCCGGCGGCAGCAAGACCTTGTCCACCTCGTACACGGCCAGCGGGGACTGCTGGTGCAGCGCGTTGTTGATCTGCGTCTGGACCATGCCGGTCGATACGTTGACCTGGTTGCCCTCGCTGGTGAAGTTGAGGCCCACAAAGTTGCCCTGCGTTCTTACCGGGTTGCTGACGCTCAGGAGAGACTGGAGGGTGTAGTATTTCGGGGCGATGTGGTAGAGAACGAGTTGAACCTGTTGGAAACAATGATGGATATAGGCAATTTAGAATGCGAATCGAACAATTATTGCTAGACAAGATCGATGGGGAAACTTTCTTGTCAAATTGTTTTACTAGGCAATACGATAATTGATAGTCAAAAGTAGAATTCAGACGAGTTTAATTTCTATCATTGTCGTGATAGACTATTAGTGAGTGTTGAATGTGGCCCACTTATCATACAACATCGCTGGGTAAATCATTTTTGTAAATCAATCTTAATGAATCTAGCCTTACTCGAGTTTATACTTAGCATTAGTCTAACAACAATGGAAAGATAGAGATTCAGGGTCTAGACCTGTTGCTCGTTGTTGAGGTCGTTGATGGTGCCAGCCTTGAGGTTGTTGAAGGCATTGTCAGTGGGGGCGAAGACGGTGATGCCCTCGGTGGAGGTGTTGAGCTGGTTCTCGATCTGGGTGACGACCTGGGTGGTGGTGAGCAGCCGGATGAAGTAGGTATACTGCCCGTTCTTGTCGAGGATGCCGGTGAGGTTCGCGGGGCCTGAAGGGGATGGCGCGGGGGCCGATGGGGATTGGGCCAGGGCTCGAGGCGGGGAGAGGGTGAGGGAGAAGATGCAGGCAATGAGAATGAGAGGGAGAGCAGAAGAAGGAGGAGAAGAAGATGATGATGATGATGAAGATGAAGCCATTGGTGTGCTGTGAGTGTTTCTTGGAGTGGAATGATGAGAGTGACGCCTTCGGGGGGTGGGGAGTATAAGGGCGCGCATGATAACCATTCTGTTCCGGAATGAGTTCCTGAACCAGAAATAGATTTTTCTATTTCTGGTTCCTGGATGAGTTTCTGAGGAAAAAAACCCGTTTGATAATGACAAAAAATTTCTATTTCTAGAATAGAAACTCGTTTGATAACAACACAAAATTTCTATTTCCTGAAATAAAAACCCATTTGATAAACAACAGAAAATTCTATTTCCAGGAACAAAAATCCATTTTTTTAGAAATGGAATAAAAATAATAAAAAATCCGAAAAATTCATAAAAATCTTTAAAAAAATTCAGAAAATCCCAAAAAATTGAAAAATTCCAGGAAAAAATCATCAAAATGTCGAGAAAATAAAAAAAATTTAGATTTCGGGAAAATAGGAAATTTGTTGAATTTTTTCAAAAAAAATCAAGAAATCAAAAATTTCAAAACTTCACAGAATTGGAAAGAATACCTGTGGCCACCCACTTTTAGTGAAATTTAAATTTTTTTAGGTGCCCAAAAAAATAAAAAAATCAAAAATTTCAAAACTTCACAGAATGACTTACAATACCTCTAGCCACCCACTTTGAGTAAAATTTAATTTTTTTTAGATGCCCAAGTGGTATTTTTGATTTTTTTTTAATTTTTTTTTGGTTCCTAAAGAAAATTAAATTTCACTCAAAGTGGATGGCCACATGTATTCTAAGCCACTCTGTGAAGTTTTGAAATTTTTTCTTTTTTGCTTATTTTTATTTTTTTTCGACACCTAAAAAAAATTAAATTTCACTCAAAGTGGGTGGCCACAGGTATTCTAAGCAATTATGTGAAGTTTTTTATTTTTTATTTTTTTATTTTTTCGGCACATAAAAAAATTTATATTTCGCTTAAAGTGGATGGCCACAGGTATTCTTAGCCATTTTGTGAAGTTATAAAATTTTTTATTTTTTATTTTTTTCGGCACCTAAAAAAATAAAATTTCACTCAAAGTGGGTGGCCACAGGTATTTTAAGCCATTCTGTAAAGTTTTGAAATTTTTACTTGATTTATTTATTTTTTTTTTTTTGGCATATAAAAAAATTTAAATTTCACTCAAAGTGGGTGGCCACAGGTATTTTAAGCTATTCTGTGAAGTTTTGAAATTTTTTATTTTTTTATTTTTTTCAGCACCTAAAAAAATTTAAATTTCACTCAAAGTGGATGGCCACAAGTATTCTAAGCCATTTTGTGAAGTTTTGAAATTTTTTATTTTTACTTTTTTTATTTTTTTTTCACCTAAAAAAATAAAATTTCGCTCAAATTGGGTGGCCACAGGTATTCTAAGATATTCTGTGAAGTTTTTAAATTTTAGAATTTATTATTATTTTTTATTTTTTTTGGCAACTAAAAAAATTAAATTTTGCTCAAAGTGGGTGGCCATAGGTTTTCTAAGCTATTTTGTGAAATTTTGAATTTTTTTATTTTTATTTATTTTTTTCCGTACCTAAAAAAATTTAAATTTAAATTTAAACCATTCTGTTAAGTTTTGAAATTTTTGATTTTTTGCTTTTTTTTCTCACCTTAAAGATCGTAACTTCCATATGAATATATGTGTTGAAGAAAATGAATTCCTCAGAAATGGTTCTCACTTTTGTTCCAGAAATGAAAAACCAACTTTTTTTTGGTTCTCATTTCTGGTTTCAGAATCAGTTTTGGAAGCAAACTTGTCCCGAAAATAGAAAAATGAAATTGCATTACCAAACGGGTTTCTGGTCCAAAACTGATTCCGGGAACAAAAAACCAGTTTTGGATTGAACCAGAATGGTTATCATGCAGGCCCTAAATGGGTGGATGTGGGGGTGTGGCATCGTTGGCATGAGCTGGCTTCTAACCTCGATGATCGGATGAAGACAAAAAAATCATATAGACAGACAGGAACTGGAAGGAGTGGATACAATCGTGTTAATCACATAATGCCTCCACCATGAATATTTCTGTCATTGAAGAGCAGCGCCAGGTGTCTGTTATTAGAATGGATTTCGTTACCGGGTGTCCCAGCGTAGGATATTTATTAGGCTACTTTCTCTTATTCTTTACATCCATTTTGATTATGCATATCATATTGATTCCCTTTGATTTCCTCTATCGGAGCTTATAAATAGAATCTCTATGTAGACTTTTCCCATATATCGAAATATACTTAAATTTCCCAATTAATATTTTCCGTACTAATATTTTAACTCCCAGAACACTCGTTAAGTAGTTAACTAAAGAAACTTTAGGGTTTTCAATGCACCGATCGCCCTCGTGTTGTACAAAACCAATGTCTTGAGGATTAAATTATAGCTTAGTAAGTGCGCACGAGACATTCGTTAGCAATGCTCCGTTAAAATTCCGGTCAAAGTTAAGCTTGAAACGACAGTTCTACTACCTTGAACAGGGACCATGAAACTCAGAAAACATCATCGCAAATTCAATTTTAGAGTACCTAAATAAGAATATGAACTTTTTTTGTGACTTCAACACCTTCATTTTTTTAGTCCAATACCAAGCTAAGCGCAACTTTATTTTCAATTTGGACTAATCGAACTCGCCATATGAAATAGGAATATTAAGAAATAATAGCGTTGCACTTCGGATTCAATATGAGAAATTTTTTTTCCTCGAAACATTATATTTTATATCTTGTGGGGTGAGGACTAATTGAACTAATTAAATTATATAGGCACAATTTGAATAATGTTCATCAGCTCAGATGCCAGACGAGCCAGTAAGCCCGCATCTAATGCTTCTTTATCTCGAGGGAATATCAGCACGATCTGCAACCACCATTGAGAGAGATTAGTGAACGACTAGTCCCAAAATTATTTAAAACTTTAAGTGACGACAAATCTTGGTTGGGAATAGCAAGGAGGGGAACCTTTCCCGTGTGAGGAATTAGAATTTAGAATGCTGCACAGATTGTCAGGTTGACCTAATCTCTCACCCAATCACGGCCTTGGATTTCTGATGGAAAATCGGGAACTTTCCAAACTGGCTATTAGCCAGCACATTTGGTGGCCTCTAGAAGTCAAACGAAGGGGGTGGGTCCAGAGTAGGGGTGTCAATAAGACCCGGGCCGGCCCGGCCCGACCCGCGCCGACCCGGTCCGACCCTAAAATTTAGGGTATTTTGGGATCGGGCCTTAATTTTCTTCGAATAGGACCCTAAAATTTGAGGTTTCGTTAGGATTGGGTAGGGTCAGGCCGACCCATTAACACTCTGGGCCGGCCCATCCCCCCTCTCTCTCTCTCTCCTCTCTCCTCTTCGCACGCGTTTTCCACCCCTTGTCAGACTCTCTCTCCTCTCTTTTCTCTCTCTCTTCCTTTCTCTTCCTTCTTCTTTCCCCCCTCCCCGACGAGTTCTGCTTCTGTTTTCCTCTGCTCGCCCGAGCCCGTCGCCGCCGATCACCCTGTCGCCGGCTTGCCATCGCCGGCCCAGCCACCGCCGCCTCGCGCCGTCGCGCCACCCCAGCTCCTCCCCGACCGAGCCGTGACCGCCTGTCGTTTAATATACGAGTAGCGACGGCGACCGGCGGCGACGGCGACCGGCGGCGACGGCGACCGGCGGCGAGCGGCTGAACAGGGGCGGGGAGGGTTGGCCGAGAGGTGAGGGGGAGAGGGGAAGGGAGAGGGAGGGCTGAGGGGCGGCGGCCGGACGGGCGAACGGGCCGGCGGCGGCGGGCTGGCCGGCGGGGCGGGCAGCGGCAGCTGGCGGCCGGACGAGCTGACCGGCGGGCGACGAGCTCGCCGGCTCGGGCTCGGGCAAAACAGGGCAGGAATGAGACCGGGGGAAGGGGGAGGCAAGGGGGGCTGGCGGAGCTGCAGAGGGCGGCGGCGACGGCGACGGGGCGGAGGCGACGGCCGGACGACGCGCCGTCGAGCTGGGCCGGCTCCGAGCGCGACGAGCAGCGGCGACGAGCTCGCTGCCGCGCTGTGCGCGCCTCGCGGGCAGGCCGGCGACGGGGCGGTCGGGGCGACCGGCGGAGCTCGCTGGCGACGGCGGCGGAGCGGCGCGACGCGGCGGAGCTCGGCAGTCAGGCGGAAGGCGGTGGCGCGGCGTCGGCTGGGCGAGCGGGGGCGGGGCGAAGCAGAACCAGAGAAGCCGAAGAAGGAGAAAGAGAAACGAAGGAGAAGAGGAAAAAGGTAGGAGAGAGGAGAGAGAAGAGGGAGACAGGGGATGGGTGCATGCAGGGGGAGGGGACGTGCGCAGAGGGGGAAAAAGGGAGAGAGAGAGAGAGAGAGAGAAAAAGGAAGAGAGAGGGAGGGGTAACGTGCGCAAGGGGGGGTTCGGCCGAGAGAGAGAGAGAGAGAGAGGAGAGAGAAAAAAAAACCCATAGCCCGGCCCGACCCGACCCGGGGCCTTGGGGTGTACGGGGAACAGGGTCTTGGGTGGGTCTGGGCGGGTCAAGCATGACCCTGTAGTTTTCGGGTCGGGTCGGGTATTAAGAAAGCCCGACCCGACCCGACCCATTGACACCCCTAGTCCAGAGAGTAGCCCCAAGTGAAGAAGAAGCATTTGGCAAGATGAAAGTGGTGTCCAACGCCTCTTTCTTTGGTGCTACGATTGTCCTTTCCTTGTAGCGAAGTCATGACACGAGTTTATTTTATTGAGTTTGACCATACCCGAGATAATCTTACATAAAGCCTAATTTTTCTCTATTCTCCCTTTTTCATTCTCTTGGGACCTAAGCAAGTTCTTAAAAGACTTCATTTCGATTCTCGTCTAGATTTCGGGATTACCAGGATATAAAACTTTAAGAGAGTATTCATTTTCCTAGGAAAGACAAAAACACAAGGAAAATTAGAGTGCGAGGCATGCAAGCACCGGCATGTTAAAATAAAGAAAGTATTCATGAAGCCCTTCCCACATGGTGGGGACAGGCCATGGAGGCCCTCCTATGAGCGAAAGTTTCCTTTATTTGGTAAGGTTAACTCTTAACCGAACAGTAATGATCCAAAGAGAGCCCCTCTACCCAATCTCAACCCAACCCCAACTTTTACAATTACCATCTCTGCAGCCTCTAACCACCATCCTAACAGACCGCGACCTCTGCCCCGGCATCCACGCCACTCATCAAGCTCTCTCTCTCTCTCTCTCTCTCTCTCTCTCTCTCTCTCTCTCTATGTCTAATGTACCGAGCTAGGGATCCCGTTGCCATTGAGCTTGTCGATTGTGATGGAGCTCGACACCGAGTGCCAAGCTTTAATTTGTCTCCTTGTTATCAATAAGCCAACCATCGAGAGTGATGATATTTGGAAGAGGGGCCTCCGTGTTTTGACCTCCCCTGAGAAAGACGGGAGAGAGATGTGGGCTATGATTTTTATGTATTTCTAGTTCTCATATGTCAAACCTCCGTAAACAAACTACCATTCTTCATTGATTATATTAGGTTAGGAATCATTCAATCAGTAATCGCCTAACTAGATGAATAGAAGGACGGAGATACAAAGCAGTTTAATTAAATTTTCAGAATAAATGTCAAGCACTCATGAACCAAGTCAACTTCAACGGCGCTAGATCTAGAATTTGATTCCAACATCACTTCATCCTTTCACCCTTTCATGTGGCTTTCTCTCTTCACTCCAGTAGATAACTTCATAAAGATTGGAAAAATTGTTAAAAAATTCTAAATCTATTGCACTTTTGCCAATTCGATCTTAAACTTTTTAATTATGTCAATTGAGCTTTAAACCTTTTAATATTTTGCCAGTGAAGTCCATCCAGTCAATTTAGGTCGACTATCTTCACAGTTGGAAATGCGCTCCGAAAGGCATGGCCGCTTTTTAGAGCGTTTTAACCAATAATAACGAGAAAGCTTTTTTGTTTACTCAAGCAAAAAAAAAATGTTTTAATCGTTATCTCCACAAGCGTGGGTTCTAAGCAATGACACGAATCATCCTGCATGGCATTGCTGGTGCTGAAGTGGAGAATTTTTAATAATATTTTATCTTTTTTTCTAAATTTTTTTATTTTATCTTTATCTTTTTTTCTTTTCTTTTATTTATTTATTTTCTTTTACAATTTTGGTTGGCAAGGGCGTCAAGGCCTTCACCCAAATTCAGGGGAGGGCCGCGAGCCCCTTGCCTATGGCTAGCGAGGGCGTTATGGCCCTTGCTTGGATCTTGCCGAGGGCTTGAAGACCCTCAATCGTGGCCGACGAGGGTGTCGGCCCTCACCTAGATGTGGGTGAGGGTTCGACACCCTCGCTTATGGCCGGTGAGGGCATGGACTTGTGGCCAGCGATGGTTGGTCGGCGAGGGCTATAAAAAATAAAATAAAATAAAATAATCAAAAAAATGGAAAAAATATCATTACAAATTGTTTATGTCAGTGTTGGTTGTGCCACGTAAGACAATCGGCGTCTACGCCAGTGATTTCTGGCTAAAATTGGCTAGATAGACTCAATTGATAAAACGTAAAAAATTTTAGGATTCAATTGACACAATTAAAAAGTTTAGTACCGAATTGATAAAAATGCAATAAATTTATGTATTTTTTTTTGTAGTTTTCCTCGTAAAGATCGATCATATCAAGTAATCTCTGGCTAAGAATGGATGTAGTCGTGTCCGATCGCAAGACAAAATCCCCCAATTTGATTTCTTTTGTTTTAAAATTGTGTTGTGGACCGATGTTTTCACATTCTCTGGTTGGCTGCCTCGCTGGAGCAAACTTGGCATGAGGGGGACACACCAGCTACTCTACAGATAGTGAGGCCAATGATCAGATATTTGCTGGAAAGATAAAAGAATAACAATATGCAATGCATATAACTTTAACTAACGAATAAATTTTTAGAAACAATAGAACTGATTTGTCAAATTCATTCACAAAATGATGTCCAAAACTCTGACATAACGTCAAAGGAAGTGACTTGTATTTTATGCATCTGTCTATTCACATCTCATTTTAGAAACTGATTTGGTAAGTTAGTTTGGGATTAGGAATAATGACATAAATAATCCCCGGACTTTGACCCAATATATAATATGGTACTTGAACTTTTAATTTGTTCAATGTAGTTTATGAACTTTAGCCTAATATTTAATGTGGTCCATGAACTTTGACCCAATATGCAATGTGGTATCTGAATTTTTAATTTGTTTGATGTAGCCCTTGAACTTTAACCTAATATTCAATATGGTCTCTGAACTTTTGGCATATGTTCAATGTAGTCCCTAAACTATATGAAAATGTCATGAACTTGAATTAATGGAAGGACTACATTGAACATTTTCATATAGTTTAGGGACTAAGTTGAACGCATACCAAAAGTTCAAGGACAGCATCGAGCAAATTAAAAGTTTAGGGACCAAATTGCACATTAAATTAAAGTTTTTAGGGACCGCATTGAATAAATTAAAATTTTAGGAACCATATTACATATTGGGCCAAAATTTAAAAACTATTTATGTAATTTTTCCTTTGGATTTATCAGGATTGTTTTCATTTCTATCTGTACTTCGTATATGGTTTTGCCAACGGAGGATGCTATACATTCATTTATTTATTTATGTGTAATGATGCCTTGTCTTTAAGTTAGTAGGACGATATAATTTGCGCCATTCCCGACTCTTGAAGAAATCTGGGGAAGTGGTTACTCGCTCCTTTTCTGTTTTTTTCGATTAGTAGGACTCATCTCAATAAATTTGAGGGTTACCCTTTAACAACATTTCTAATAACTAAACTTTTGGATAATATCTTACGTTACCTGGTACAATGGATGTTTGTCCTTTTCGCTCCACACTTGGATTGGAATTACCACACTTGCCCATTCTCTGGAGGCCATCCCAGGAGTACAAGCCCATTTGTATTATCCACTGTAAATACTGGAGGATTGCTACACCTGATATGGATTAGTCGGATGTTCAAAAAGTCTCGAAAGACCCATTGGTACAAAGAATTGAAACTTTTTAGATAAAATGACAATGTATTCAAGTTTGAGATGATAATATAAAAAATCCTAAATCTGTTGTGTGAATATCAATTCATTTCTAAATATTTCAATTTAGTCAATATAATTTTAAACCTTTTGACGATATCTCTACGTAGTCCATTCAACTAATTTAGGGCGAGACGGTCAAGTCAGTGCCAGTTGTTCTACATGGCATGACCGGCGACTTGACGTGTAACGACGTTGTTTTGAGAAATTATATATAAAAAAAAGTGATTTTTTTTTTTACTTTTCGTTCATTGTCTCCTTTGCCATTTCTGAACTTCTTGCTCTGTTCATCGCCTCCTTCTGCACTTGCGGTCTCTATTGGAGCCGTTCTCTTCTGCGCCATTTATGAACTTTTTGCTCTTCCGATCCTCAACTTCTACGTCCTTGTCCACAACGCGCTTCTTGTAGCTCTCCTCCGAAGATCCATCTTTGCTCTTCTTCGACTAGGAGGAGTTCTCTTGGTCGTCTTGGTTCCCCTCTGTCTTCTCTAGATACTCGTACTTGTCTTGGAGCGAATCCCCTGCTTCTGCAACTTCTTTACGCTGCTCACAAACCCCTCCTTGCACGGCCTCTTCTTCGTGACTACTCTCCGGCTGGAGCACAACCTAGGGCTCGACTATACCCTCCTCCCTTCGATCACCACCACAACCACCATCAACAATACTCACACAATTCAATCTCTCCCTCCTCATTTATCCTCTTCTGCAAAAAATTTACAAGAATATGAAAAGATGTTGAGATCAAAATGAATCAAATTCTCAAATTTAGGTTCAATGACATTATTAAAGGAGAAAAAGATGTTGGGGCTAACAATACAGCCTAAAGGGAGGGGTCAAAAAGATCGTGGATGATAACAAGTTGTACTAAGACAGTAGCAGAGACTAAGTTGAAAGTATCAAGCAAGTTGATACAACTATGAGAGAGATATATATGATAATGAGTAGATAGAAAATACAACACAACAATTTATAGTGGTTTGGTTTTATTCCCAAACATATGTCCACTCTCTAGGGTAACAACCTTAATACAGGCTTGACTCATGTAGCAATTTTCAAGAGAAGCTATAATCAGCAAGTACTGCTTCAATTACAATACGGTCATAACATAAGTACGCAAATACTGCTATCACTATTGTCCACTTCCTCTTATCACTAATTACTGTATAGCAAGATTACAACGACGAAATTTCAACAAGGCAGTAACACAATTTGATCAATAGAGAAATGATGATAACAAAATTAACTTTTCTCTAGTTTTCCTTTCAACCCTTTTTCAGCTGTGCTACTCCGCTTTATATAGTCATCTTCAATCCACCTGTCGAAGATGCTTTTGAGGAGTTAGGATCCGTGGGGAGTTGGTTGGAGCTGTTGTCGAGGTCAAGATCGCCCATAAAACCCTTCCATTCGACGATAACATGGTTTCCCCTAAATGGAGTTTGCTACTATTGTTACATCACCATTCCTCTGACTGTTCAACAAAAAATGTCAAAACTCCTTGGACTCATTTCCGCTTCTCCTATTACAAACTCTTGGCCTGTCAACGGCTATATTATGCCCATCAACGATCATCTGCAGATGCACTAGTTCATTAGCACATTCCAAGACTTGATACCATCAAGATCCAATGCTCCTTATTACTTTACGGTAGCACGTGCTCCCTTTCACTAGTCTGTTGGTGCTATCCATGATCAAACTGTGCGGAACAACTTGGGGAAAATTGTCAAAAAAGTCCTAAACCTATTGTACGGCGGCCAATTCAGTCCTAAATCTTTTAAGTTTATCAATTCAGTCCTAAATCTTTTTAATTCTTGCTAATTCAGTCCTTTCGGCCAATTTTGGCCGGCTGACGCTGACGTGGCAATTTTTTAATCTTTTTTTTTTTTATTTCTTCCTCTAGCCAGTCTGGCGACCGCCCAGCCGGCCTCGCCCAGCAGAGGTGAGGCCGACCTCGCCGTCGCTTGGGTCGACCTCGCCAACGCTTGGGTCACAACGGCGAGGTCGAGTCTCACCCAGATCTGGCGAGGCTCGACCTCGCTGTCGCGACCCAGGCGATGGTGAGTTCGGCCTCGCCGCTGCTGGGCAAGGCGAGGCCCAGCAGAGGCAAGGTCGACCTCACTGACACCTGGGTCGCGATGGCGAGGTCGAGCCTCGCCCATATCTGGTGAGGCTCGACCTCGCCGTCGCGACCTAGGTGACGGCGAGGTCGGTCTCGCCTCTGCTGGGCGAGGCCGGCGAGGTCAACCTTGCCGGCCCTCCCCTCTAGCCAGCTGCCTATCATCAGACTAGCCAGGGAAAGAAATCAGAAAAAAAAGATTAAAAAAAATAAAAAAAATGAAAAATTTTCACATCAGCGTTGGCCGAACGGCCGGCGGCCACGTCAATGCCGGCATGCCAAAATTGATCGGAAGGACTGAATTGACAAGAATTAAAAAGATTTAGGACTGAATTGATCGCCGTATAATAGGTTTAAGACTTTTTTGACAATTTTTCCGAACGACTTGCGATTAATCATTTAATGATCCTCCTGAGCGTGTCAGCCTCTAAAGACTACATATTGATGACAAATCGACTGTGGTACTTTCAAGTTCTCATGAACACCTCCTCATATTTAACTTGTTCTCCTCCTGTCAATATCCTCATTCTTGTAACTCGACCTTTTCTAATCTCGAGGATACCATCCATATCATCACAATCTTCCTTAAATCTTCGCCACATCATTGTGATGAACATATGCACTTATAATAAAGATATTAAGTCAAGGTAGTTTCGAAAATCTCAAAATTTTATAAGGATACTTCACCAATGAAAGATCTTGCATTTGCAATGCCAACCAACAGCTCATCTTGGTTCCTCCTTCATATAGATTGATGATGAGATCTTTGAAAATTGTGGATTGCTGATGAGAAGCAATAACAGCTACGAAGAATCAAGTCCAGGTTAATCCAAGGATAATGGGGATAAGCAAGGTCCATCGCTCGGCTCGAGGGGCTCGGTTGGTCTTGAATCTAGGTCGATCCAAGGTCTAGATGGTTTATGGCAGCCTTAGCTAGCCGAAGCGACATCCGGAGAAGATGAACAGCACCACAAAAGAAAAAAGAAAGGAAAAAAAGAAAAAAAATTAGAAAATTGAAAAAAAATGATGTTGTTATGCAACTAAGTTCTTCCACATCATAGCCAACCGTTCCATGTAAGATGGCTGATAATGACTCAACTCCACATAAGCATTTTTGGGATCAAAATTGATCGAAAGTACTATATTGAAATTTTTGGGTAAAGATTTAGGACCACATTGACAATTTTTTTTGTCTGTAGTCATTGACAAAATTGAAAAATTTAGGACTAAATGGACTGTCGTATAATAGGACCGACATTATTAATATGTATTCCCTGTTATGGGTGATTAATAAACTTAGAAGCTTATGAATACCGTTTGTGCACAAATGCTATGATACTCATGCAAAGTAGCAGTCCTACTTTATGATTTCTCTTTGGCTATTCCTTTATTCAAATCGAATAATGATTTGGATAAAATCATATTCAAACAGGTAGTATTGGGACCGGCTAGTGGTCAGTCATATGGATATATGCGTAGAACTTGAAACATTATCATTACCGACAGCCTCAATCATGTAGCTAAAGCCTAGAAGAATCTCCCTTTTGAATATCTACTTGGTCGGGTTGCCAGGATGTGTGCATTTTATAGTGGGCTTGCTAGGTCATCTTTTCTTCATTTGCATCTCGTTTTTTTAGACCTTTGAGAAAATGTTTCATTTACAAGAGAGAGAATTACGTACATTTGAAAAAAAAAAGTGCCGGTTGTCTTTCTCTTCCCCAAAATTCTGCCATATGAAGAACAGCTCTCCCCACGTCAGCTAGAAAAGTTGTCCAACCAGTTCTAAACTTATCGTACAGATGCCACTTTAGTCCCAAACTTTCAAAAATTTGCCAATATTGTTCTAAATCTTTGTACGAAATTTCAATGTAGTCCTACACCGCCACATTAGCGGCGGAAATTATGTAAAGATTTAAGACTAAATTGATAAAATTAAACAGTTTATGATTGAATTGATATCCATACAATAAATTTATGACTAATTTGGTAATTTTCCCTGCATCAGCCAATTGTAGCTGCCGACATCCTTCGCCTAGTCACACCACCTCCGTCTCCGTCAGTGCCGCTCCTCGCCGTCTATCGCCTCGCCCTTCTCTCTAGAAGTAAGCGACTCTCTCTCTCTCTCTCTCTCTCTCTCTCTCTCACACACACACACACGTCGAGGTGGATTTTATTCATTTTGGGGCGCCTTGCCTTAAGGCCTGTTGTGATTTTCCAGCCCAATCGGCAAAGGCCGAGTCCTTTGGGCTCAATAACTTGGATATAGGCCCAAAGTGATTTAAAAAGTCAAAAGATGCAACATGCTAATATAAAAGTACACCCCGTGGGAATCGATCTCTACGAGAGACGTGGATAAATCACTAGGCACATATAATACAAGTAGTGGGATTGGAAAGCGAACGACGAATGATGACAAAAACTGGCTTGAAAAACACACAGCGAAATTAGTGCATTTCGAGGTGGAAAACACTGCTCCATCTTGACCCTAAACGTAAAATTTCAAAGCACGTCTACAGTTGATTGCTCGACAAGTTGCGTAAAAGAGGAGGCGGCGACGGGGGGTTTCGCCCGCCCTCTCTCGATCCGTCGTCGTTTCTCTCTTCCTCAAGATCTCCCAAAAGGTACCGGCATGGGGGCGAGCTCTCAAACCGTGCGTCCGCTGCAAATCGGAAGAAAGGAGGGGGAGATGAAAAACACAAATGGAACAAAGGGAAGAAACCATCCTTCCCACCCAATACGAGCTCGCCAGCTCAGCAGCTCCGGTGGGGCCCGGTGGACCCCACCAGCCGATCTAAAAAGAAAAGAAGCCATCGAGCTCCAATACAATCCAAACAACACGACACGGCCCACAGACAAGGAGCCTCCTCTCATAAATCCACCAGCTCTGGTCACTTCCTCCTCCTCCTCCTCCTCCTGCTTCTTCTTCTTCTTTCCTTCCTCAGATCCACCCACCATCTCCCTCGCTCTCTCTCTCGCTCTCTCTGTCTCTCTCTCTCTCTGTCGGAGGAGTTATTTTCTGGGCTGTACTTCGTTGTCTTGTCGAGCTTTCCTCTGGTGGTGGATGGCCAGAACCAACAAGTACAGTTCCATCAACTTCAACGACGTCTACGAGAAGAAGATCATCTCCTCCTCCTCCTCCTCCAACCCCGCCAAAACCCACTCTTCCAAGCCTTCTTCTTCTTCGTCTTACTCGTCTGCAGCATCGCCCTATAATGCCCTCACCAGCAGCAGTCCCTACAAGGCCCACCTCACCCAGGGTCGCATGCTCGTCCTGACCCGACCCACCCCCGCACCCGCGCCCGCGCCCGCACCCGCGCCCAAACCCATCGCCGCCCCCCCTCCTCGTCCTCAGCCGGCCCCGTCGACTCTCCCCGCCCAGAGCCGGCCCGAACCGGACTCGGACCCGGACCCCATCTCCCTGCGCCCACTTGGTCGGACCGGAGCCGGTGCGGCGCTCCCTTCTCCTGTCCCGGCGCTCGAGAGGGACAAGGAGGCCTTGTCTGCCGCGACGTCGCCGAAGCCGGACAAGTTCGTCCCGCCGCACCTTAGGCCGGGCTTCGCGGGGAAGGAGGAGAGGCCCGGAGCGGACGTCCAGAAGCAGGCCGGGTTCCGGGGAGGGGAGCCGGTCCAGAGGCAGCAGGGGTATTACGGATCTCCCGGTCGGTATGGAGAGGATGGGCGGCCCAAATCGGGAGGCGGTTACGAGGGGATGGGGAGAGGCGGCCAGGCGGATCTGAACCGGACGAGCTCGTTTGGGAATAGGCCGAGTTCGAGCGGATGGTAATGATCCTTAACATGAAGTTCCATTTTTTTCCGTCCGTTTTGTGTTGTTTTGCTTTGTACTCTCATGGGTTGTTTTCATTTTTTTGAGATTCGGGTTGATCCTTTTGTCAATCTTGTCTTGTGGCTGCGAAATGATTCGAGTTTTCCTTGATGGGGTCATTCGATATGGTTTCCGCATTGAATTGATGATATTGATGCGCCAAGCGGTCTGAGAGATGTGTGTTAGCATGAGAATATTGAAAAATGTTGCTGTTGGTTGGTTGGCTGATGAGCCAGGTTACTTGGAAAGGGGGTCGGTTGGTAAACATCTTTGTTGGATGAAAGTATGTTTAAGATGATTACCTATTGTTTGATCCTTTCTATGACTGGAAGCTAGGACAGCGAAGCGAATCTAGGAACGTGTAACGCGTCTAATTCTTCGTCGATTTGTCATACTTGTAAAGTAAGTTTAAGCAGTTGCGCTTTCTCAATCTCTTACTGATTGGAGTCGGACAACGTTAGTTGTAGAGAAGAGACTTTTATAGAGATACGAAGATGATTTTTACTATATTTGCCCTTACAGATGTGATAGTTGGCATGATAATCTTCCAGATCATTAATCTGTCATTGAGTCAAGACTTCTTTTCTTGTTTTCTTCATTTTATACTGGCTAATCCCATTGCCTATTTACAAAATCGATTCTCTTTGCTTGATGTGCCATGTGCTATTGCTCTTTGAAGATGCATGACCAGCGGAGGTGCATACACAGTTCTTACTCAGGTTTATCTATTATGTGTAATTTTGTGAAGGACCAAAGAGAAATCTAATTATGGGTAGTTGCGTGGTGTTGGCGTAGTCTGATGCCATAGTGTTTCATCTGGCAAAGTAACATTGATGATGTGAAACGTGGCAAAAAGCCAAATTAAATGTAGAGAAATTATATATAACAAGACTCAACTGTTGCTTTGGCTTTCATTTATATCTTTTCAAAGGTGTGCAAGAATCCATGGCCATATGTTGGATAGTTGGAGCTTGATTTTGGCGATCACCTGGCTTTTGAACGTCTAGTTTATGGAAAGTTCAGCGGACCCAGAACAATTATTCACTATATCAGCCGTTTAAAATTAGAAATCTGTTAATCAGGACCTTAGGGCACTCACATTCTTTGCCTTTCAACATTTTCTCTTTTAACTTTACCAATCGGAACAATTACGTTGGTCATATTTGTGGTCCTGGTCTATTTTTTCTTCCTTTGGTCCTGGCATTAATTGCTTTTGCACATGCCTCTATGTTTTCTCCATATTCATGTGTCTGCACTTTCCTTTTGTGCAGAGCCTGAATTTCTTTCTTCTTGGATATTGATAGGCAAAACTGAACTGATTAGCCTTATGGCTTCCTAAGAATGAACTTAAATGTTAGCTCTGTTAGGCACTCATTCCTCTGAGTTCCATAAATAGTGCCAAATTGTAATGAAGCTAATAATTGCATGTTTTTTTAATGTTCCAATGCCCATCAAACTATTTTTTAAAGCTTGTATTGATAGAGATAAATTTAGCACTGCGTTTTGCATAGAGCAATTTGGCTATTTTTATGAGGTTTGTTGTTGGCATTTTGAGAAGCATTCTTAGGTTTATTAGAACAATGAAGGAGGATAACAAGAAATAACTGCTCCCAGGAGTTTTATTGTGGGCTTGTTCTTAATGAGTTGCGCATTTCGTTTTCCAAGCAACAGGAAACATCTTAGCTCTGCGAAAATGGTTCTTTGTCCCAATGTGAAGCAGTTTTAGTCAACAGTTCATTGGCATTTAAGTGCAGCTAATCCTTAGAGTGTTGACATTTGTTGCACTTCGATGTCATGTCTATCCCCCCCTCCTATGGTAGAGAAACAGTGAATCTCGTAATTGATAGACTTGACTAGAACTCTACTTGTTTCAAAAAATCGAACCGGTGCAGTTGTTCCAAACCATATTGTTCTATCTTTTACCTTTATCATCATTTGTCTCTCTCTTAACTATAGCTGTTTTGCTAAAACTTTTTGCCACTCCAAATATTATTTGGTTACAGATGTGATGTGGGATTCTTGTCAAGGATCAAAATTGGAAAGCTGGAGATGCGTTCTTCATCCTGATGGTCCTGGCTTAATTATCTCTACAACCGGCTGCAGTATTCCATACAGCCCCAGTTAAATGAAGTTGGATTGAATCATCTGACCCAGTGTCACCTCATGACAAACATTGTTTAGTACATCTTTAGATTGATCTGTAGAAAAAGATGCTCGAGACTCCAAGTCTCCTTCTCGCCCCTGTGTGGGCTCTGTTTAGTGTTTACATGATGATGACGCGGACAAAGGTGCAAATGAATTATAAGATTTGTTTTTACTGTTTTATGTGTTGACTTCAGTTAAGGCAAAGCCAGTATGTCTGGATCCTTTATGGATGAATACTTCTGCTGCGGTTATACGGAAAGCTACTGTTTTGTTCATTGCGATATTACTTTTGTGCTTTGTGTCTTGCGGAAATCTTTATACCTACGCACGTTCAGCTGTGCCTGTTGGTCGAGAGGACGATGGCACCATTTATGCATTGAAGCAGCAGATATCGCATGCCGAGTCATTAGATTGCACCCGGTTGCAGATGAAGCTTTTTCAGTTCTGTTTCCACAAATAAGGATTGATTTGCTTGTGAGTGTTGGGAGCACTTCACGTTTCTGGACAATCTCACTACACACGTTTTTGGAAATTTTCTTCTGTCTAAACTTGTCCTTTGCTTCTCTGTTTTTTTCTTTAGTAGTGATAAATTGGGAACAAGATTTAATTTTTACTGGCCATTTGGAATCTGTTATCTAGCCTCCAACATAGAAATTAAACTATGTATAAGAACATTGTTAGGCATAATTAAAATTGATTTATAAAATTGATTCACAAGGTGATGTGAGAGTCTCCAAGAGACTGTTGAGTGCGATTCGGGTACAGTTTGTCACACCAATTTATACGTCAATTTCAGTATACCTAATCATACTCATGAGGTAGTTTATGAATGAGAAATCCAAGATTGGCGCTGAGGCACCAATTGATTCACTTGTTTTCGAAAGCATTAAGGATAAACCTCAATGAGAGATCTAAAACCCTCCAAAGGAGTAATCTTATAGTCGCTAAAGCCGGCTTCCTGAAAGAGCTTCGCCCATTCTTTTCCATTCCTCTCTTTGCCTGTGGTACCGACCATCATAATCATGTCATAGAAGAGTTTCATCGTTTCGCCTTCCTCTGGTCCATCTCCTATCACCGCTTCTACTATCATCACTTTCCCCCTTTTGCCATTTTTTGTAATCGCTTCCTTACATAGTTTTAGTATTTTCACGCTCTCTTTGTCGCTCCAATCATGTAATACCCACTGCATAATTAATCGGACATAAATATATAACCGAGTATTAGCATCGGACATGGAAAGCATTACTATATGCATCTCCATGAATGCTACTAATATAATGTAGCCGTGAGTAAATATACTTCTCTGTGGATTTCGAATGACAATTGATAGTACTATTCAGGACCATGTATGTGCGAAGGGTACCATTTGCTGGAAGATTAATTAAAGAAGAACATAAAAGTGGACTATTTCCAAGCAATTATTGCAAAAAGAAATCATATACGAGTACAAACAAAATATACTTGTATCAACGAAAGATACATACCACATTAATTTATATAAGCTTAGCTATTCTTTTCGTACTTCCTTATACATAAAACATCTCATACCTTGAGCAAAACAGCGTCCACCGGAGGAATAGCCTCAAACATGTCACCACCGACGTACTTCAAATTCCTCGTCCCTTCAAAGTCAGCCACCACGCGCGGCAGATCGAGCACCTTCCACTCCATCTCCGGGAACGCCTCCGCCAGCTCCCTCGCCAGCCCTCCAGTCCCTCCCCCAACATCGACCGCCGTCCTCAGCCCCTCAAACAGCTGCCTTCCACACTTGTCCATTATCAGCCTCGCAATCACTGGCCCGTCGCTCGCCATCGCTGCGTTCATGCACCGGTTGAACTTCTCGTCTTGGACCTTGATCTCCCACATACTCTTCCCGTGCTTCATGTGTAACGGCGTCCGTGACGATGACAAGCCGATCTCACTGTCGCTCTTAAGCCACTCGCTCATGCAGTGAAATGGGTCGACGAATATCGGGTCAAGCGTGAGCAGTACAATCGGCGACAAGTCCAACGATTGGCCCTTCACAATCGCACATGAAGCTGGAGTGAGAGAATACTCAAACCCTAGTTCCTCGGCCTCGTCTTCCGATATTTGGTTTATTTCAGGGGCGGGCTTCTGGCGGGAGAGGAAGCCGGTGTGCACGAGGACGGCCATGAGGCGACCGAGGAAGGCAGCCTTGGAGGCGGGGACGGACAACGCTGCGGCAAGCTCCGGGAGGGTCATGGGGTGGCCGCGGCAGTGGAGGGCGTCAGGGATGCCGAGCTCGATGGCGCATTTGAGGGACATGGAGGAGATGAAGTTGAAAGTGTGGCTCCATACGTGAGCGCGGGCTCGGAAGATCTCGCTCTCGCTCATCTCTCCGTGATAAGACCTCTCCATTTTTGTCCGGAGGAAATGAGATTGGATTAACAAATGCAGGATAGAGAAATGCCGAGGATCAATTTTAAGAATAATGCGAAATGAGAAAAGATAGGTTTCCACCAAATTTATTTTACCGAGAAACGCACCGACTGTTTAAATGAGCAATTAATGTCAAATACCTAATAAGAATTTATCACATCATTTAGTTCATCGTCTTTATGATCCAATCTCAGTATATTTATAGCTTTATTTTACAACGTATGATTTATTGGTCTTTAATTTGATGTTAGGTAATACTTATTATACGATGATAAAAATATTCCTTTACAATTTGAGAAATTTTTAATTGCACATAGTTAAAAAATATTGTTAAAGATATTATGAGATATTAGAGGTATTAGTTGATCTTTCGCTATGTACCATGATAGCTAATTTCCTTATTAGATTATGATAGCTAGTTTCCATGTTATGTTATGCTATTTCTTTTTCCTGTACACATTGTTCTTATATAGTTGCCATTGATTGTAATACGTTATGGTGTCCAGTTTTGGGAAAAGTGTCACAAAATGTTGTAAACCTATTATATTGGTGCCAATTTAGTCATAAACCTTTTAATTGTGCCAATTTAGTTCTAAACTTTTTGACCAAAAGCCAATTCTGTCCTATAGGCTAATTTGGCCTAGAAAATGCTTACTTGGATGGCCGGACCAGAGTTAATGTGGATGCCGGAAAACAAAACGGCGTCGTTTTTGTTTCCATTAAAAAAAAAAACCAACAACCTTCAAAACAACGTCACTCACCTTCTCTTTTGTTTTTCCTGCCCCAAATCCATGATCTTCTCCAACACGAAGAATCAAAGGAAGAACCCTAGTTGCTATTTGCCCACATCGATTTGGTCTCAACTCAAATCGAAGGATTTTGCTGAAGCCAAGTTGTTCTTTCATCGAATCGACTCGCCTATTTAGCCTGACACTTTCCTCCGTCCAAAACCTACAATTCGCCCTTCGAAATTGCGAAGACCTGATTGACCCATAACTCAGTCGCAACCTAATTTGAACTTGAGATTCTGAAGCGAACCCGACAAAGTGTGTGGTTTTGATTTGCTTGTGTTGTCGGCACTCAGTGAACACGACATAAATGTATGTTTTCGTGATCCCAAACCATCAAATTTCTCTGTGCTATTGCTCATTGTCTTCACGTGAGCATGGCAGGATATGATAATAAAAAAAAAACACAACAATAATAAAGCATGGTAGAATCAATCACATGAGTAACAACTTGATTGGTTGGTCTTGTTCATGGTAATTTGAGAGCTATGAAATATGATTTTTACATCAATCATTAAATCAAGGAACAACATGAATTGATTCAAGCATGACTTGACGTAATATGGTTTGATGAGTTAGGCTATAGTTGGGTTAACAAGATTAGCTCTCGGTTTAGTCATGAAAAAGGAGAAGATGCGAGAATCATATTGTGAGAAGCAAAACTTTGAACAAAATGGCTATTGAACTTATTTCCTTTAGAGAGCATGCATTCTGATTTCTCTTAAACATTTCATCAAATATGTGGCATGCACTTCGAATAATGAACTTCTACTCACATATAAGGCAAAGTATCGCCACCAGGTCATCACTACAACATTAATACACATTTGAAACATTGCTAAACTTTAACCTCATACCTGGTAGACGCAATATTTGACCATGAACACTGATTGAATCAAGAACTTCAAATTTTTAAGACACAGTAGCAGTGCTTTGTTGCCTCTACTTCATGGCCAAAAAGCCTTGAAGTAGTTGGACCTTTATGTTGTCACTCCATTTTGTGTTTGCTTATGCTTATAATTTATGTTATTGCTCCATTATGTGCCAAACAGGGCAATAGAGAGTTGATATACAAGCACATGTTGAATCAATATCACAAGCAGCCACAACTGAAGTTCCATTTAAAGTATTAGGCCCATCAAGAAAGAAGAAAAATAAATAAGAGGAAGTAACTCGAACTTATAAGAAGTGACAGGATTATGAAGTAGTGTTGTGGTTATTTTTTGCTTGTTGATGATGTGTTGATTCAGTGAAGTAGTGTCATTATTGTTTTTTGTTTTTTTGTCGATTATGACTCGTTGAATAGGATGGTGACCAATGAAGTATTATTATTGCAGTGGATCATCTTAGTTCGTAGGCATGCAGTGGTAGTTGTAGATGATGATGTTGTTTTTTCCAATATTCAATAAATTTTGCGTGGTAAAAGAAGTAATACATGCTTTGTTTACACTCATTATTATTATTCTTGATATGTCATTAATTTTCTACTATCTGGACATATGTATTTGTTGACAAATTTGGACATAAGTCGTGAGAAAGTTCAACGCCTAGTGTTTGATAAAATTTCTAAGTCAGTAGTTTGATTGCCTTAGTTTTAAGAAAATGGTTGGTATATGAAGTCAAAATTGCTTCGATTCTGTCTTAGGTTAATTTAACTCTGCAGTTCAGAGAAGATGACTGGAGTTGGAAAATGACAATTTTGTCATAATTGCTTGCTAGGTGTTTGTGAAAATTTCTCACAGGAATTTGACTTGAAAGTTCGAAAATTTCAACATATATAATTTATATACAGTTCAAGTCAGTTGTGTAAATTATAATGTTCATAAAGCCTCCCTGTTTCAACATCTAGAATATATTTGATGCTTTGCGTGGTCCTGGATGCTGGTTAGTTTGGATTCAAATACTTGCTCATCTTTCGAGCGAGGGGTTTGAGTTCAAATACTCATGGGTTTTTTTTATGCTCATTCTATCAGGGCTTTTAATCTGTTTATGTGAGTGTGCTTGGATTAGATTGATTCCATAGATTTTTTTTAATTGTTAGTCGCTTTTTGTTCTTACATTATGTTGTCATAGATGATAGGTGGGATTTTAGAAAGAGCGAAGATTTGGAATCTATCGCGAGTCTCGGAACTCCTATCTTATTATTAGCTTTTCATTACTGAATTGAGTCGATCTACTAATGAAATGACTTGCCGATGACAAAAGCTGATCTGGAAAAATAGGATTCAATGACTGGCGTCGTAAGATACCGCTTTTCAATGCATCATCAATACATCATTAACTTACAATTATGAATACAATAAATGCAAATGCACTGATTCAACCAACTATTTTTGCAAGAGAAAGGTGTTTAAGAAGACAGATTATTGGAGATAGACATGTCAAAATGGGTCATAAATCCATTTTTTAACTCATATATTAGTAAATGGGTCATAAATGTGTTAGTTATATTTAGTAAATAGACCATAAATGGGTAGAAGTCTAATATTAATATTAAATAGGTCATAAATGGGTCGTAAATAGGTCGTAAATGAGTTTACAACTGATTTAAACTCAACTCATGTTTCTTGTCCTTACTCAACCTTGCGCTCACTTACTTCATACTCTCATATTAGTTTGGGTATGAATTTTCCTAGATTTAATTAAATATGGAAGTGTTTTAGCAATATGAGTCTGATCGAGTATGAGTTGGGTATGGGTTGGGTTGGGTTGGGTTGGGTATGGGTCAAGAAAATTGCATTACGCATAAATGGGTTAATGGGTCAATTTGGGTCGGACCATTTATGACCCGACCCAACCCACCCACCCATTTGACAGGTCTAATTGGAAAGGAGTTTTTCAAGCGCCTATGAATCTTCCAGGATCTCTTTATATGTTGTTTCGAGTATTTGCTTTGTGTTTGCTTAGTGAATCTTCCAGGATCTCTTTATTTGTTGTTTCGAGCATCTACTTGGTGTCTGCTTGGTGAATCCTCTAAGATCTTTCTGTTTCGTTTTAAAAGCGTTGGTGTTTGCTTGGTGAATCCTACATGATCGTTTTTTGAGCGTCTACTTGATGTCTACTTAGTGAATCCTCAGGAATCTCTCTGTTTCGTTTTTCATTTCTACATCTGCAAGCGTTAATGCATTTGAAATAGAAAAGATGGTTATGCCATGGAAAATTATCTCGAAGGTGAAAAGAGGCACGAGCAGCTATTATCCTGTGATACCGCATTGTTCTATCATGACTTTTAATTTGTTTATGTGAGTATGCTTGGATTGGATTGATTTCATAGATTTTATTTTAAGTGTCAGTTGCTTTTTTTTTTTGATATATATGTTCTTATGAATGATAGGCGGGATTTTAGGAAGAGCGATGAGTTGGAATCTATCACAAATCTCGATACTCCTCTCTTACTATTATCTTTCCATCACTGAATTGAGTCGATCTATTTGATGACTAAAGCCGTAAGATACCGCTTCTCAATGCATTGTTAGCTCACAACTATGAATACAATAATGCAAATGCATGAGTTTAGCCTACTATTTATGTAGGAGAAAGGTATTTACGAAGAAAGATTGTTGGAGAGGAGTTTTTTGAGTGTCTACTTGGTGAATCTTCTAACATCTTTCTGTTTGGTTTTTTGAGCGTCTGCTTGGTGAATCCTCCAGGTTCTCTTTGTTTTGTTTTCGAGCATCTACTTGGTGTCTGTCTAGGATCGTATTTCGAGCATCTTTTTAGTCTCTCGCTTGGTCAATCCTCCAGGATCTACTTACCGAAAAAAAAAATCCTTCAGAATCTATTTGTTTTCTTTTTCTTTGCTACATCTGTAAGCATTAATGCATTTGAAATACATTTGAAATACAAATGATGGTTAAGCCATAGAAGATTATCTCAAAGGTGAAAGAAGACACGAGTAGCTGTTATCCTGTGATACCAGATCATTCTATTGGGGATTTTAATTTATTTATATGAGTGCGCTTGGATTGGATTGATTTTATAGATTTGCTTTAACTATTAGTCGCTTTTTATTTTTACATGTATGTTCTTATGGATGATAGGTAGGATTTAAGGAAGAACGAAGAGTCGAAATTTATTGTGAGTCTCGAAACTTATCTCGTGCCATTAGCTTTTCATTACTGAATTGAGTCAATCTACTATTGAAATGACTTGCCGGTCAGGAAAAATGGGATTCAATGATTGAGGTTGTAAGATATCCTTTCTTAATGCATCATTAGCTCACAACTATGGAAACAATAAATGCAGATACATTGATTTAGCCTACTGTTTACGAAGGAGAAAGGTGTTTAAGAAGAAAAATTGTTGGAAATGAGTTTTGCGAGCATCTGCTTGGTGTTTGCTTGGTGAATCCTCCATATTATTTTTCGAGCGTCCACTTGGTGAATCCTTCAGGATCTCTTTGTTTCATTTTTCGATCATCTGCTTGGTGTTTGCTTAGTAAATCCCCCAGGATTGTTTTTTTTTAGTGTTTGCTTGGTGCTCTCTGTTTCGTTTTTCCAGCGTCTGCTTGGTGTATCCTCAAGGATCATTTTTTGAGCGTTTGTTTGGTGTCTACTTGGTGAATCTTCCAAAATCTCTCTATTTCGTTTATCGAGCGTTTGGTTGGTGTCTGCTTAGTGAATTGTCCAAGGCCATTTTTCGAGCATATGCTAGGTGTCTATTTAGTGAATCCTCGAAAATCTCTCTATTTCGTTTTACGTTTCCGCGTCTATGAGTGTTAATGCATTTGAAATACATTTGAAATACAAAGGATGTTTAAGCCACGGAAGATTATCTCGAAGGTGAAAGGAGGCACAAACACTTATTATCCTACGATACTAGATCATTCTATCAAGGCTTTTAATCTATTTATGTGAGTGTGCTTTAATTGGATTGATTTTATTCTAACTATTAGTCGTTGTTTATTCTTATATGTATGTTTTATGGATGATTGGCGGGATTTCAGGAGGAGCAAGGAGTTGAAATTTATCGTGAGTCTCGGAACTTCTCTCTTACTATTAGCTTTCCATTGCTAAATTAAGTCAATCTACTGATGGAATGACTTGATGGTTGTAAAAGCCGGTCAGGGAGAATGAAATTCAACAACCGAAGCCATAGGTTCCTACTTCTCAATGCATCATGAATCCCTTGTTAGCTCACAACTATGAATACAATAAATGAAAATGCAATGATTTTTTTTTGTCTGTCATACTTTAACTCTCAACTCACTCTCAAAATTTTGCCCTACTTCTTGCAGAATATGAGAGTCGAAACCTACATATGAAATTACACATTCCTACCCTTAGCCCCCTGAGAAGGTGGGGATCCTAAGTAGGAAGGGTGGCCACTGGAGTAAACCCCCGTGGTTAAAAATGCACTGATTCAACCTACTATTTTTATAGGCAGAAGGTGTTTACAAAGAAAGATTATTGGGGTGAAGTTTTTCGAGCGTCTGCTTAGTGTCTGCTCGCTCTGTTTCGTTTTTTGAGCGTTTGGTTGGTGTCTGCTTAACAAATCATCTAGGATTTTTTTTTTCGAGCGTCTTCTTGGTGAATCCTCCAGGATCTTTCTATTTCGTTTTTCGAGAGTTTGTTTGGTGTTTGCTTGGTCAATCCTTTGAAATCTCTTTGTTTCGTACTTCGTTTCTACATCTGTGAGTGTTAATGCATTTGAAATACAAAGGATGGTTAAGCCACAGAAGATTATCTCGAAGGTGAAAGGAGCAATTGTCATCCTGCAATACCATATTGTTCTATCAGGGATTCTAATATGTTTATGTGAGTGTGCTCGGATTGGATTGATTTTATAGATTTTTTTTAACCATAAGTCGTTTTTTTTTCTTACATGTATATTCTTATGGATGATAGGCGGGATTTTAGGAAGTGCGAAGAGTTGAAATCTATCATGAATCTCGGAACTCCTCTCTTAATATTAGCTTTCCATCATTGAATTGAGTCGATTTATTGATGAAATGACTTGTCGGTCACGAAAGCTGGCTAGGAAAAATGGGATTCGATGATTGAGGCCATACGATAGCGCTTCTCAATGCATCTTTAGCTCACAACTATGAATACAATAAATGAAAATGCAATGATTCAACCTACTGTTTATGCAGGAGAAAGTTATTTAAGAAATAAAATTATTGGCGAGGAGTTTGGGATTTGAGAAATATTATGAAAAATATAAAAAAAATTAAATGAGGTATATTGAATGGATGATGTTTTGAAGAAAACTTTTGAAGAAAGCCTCCTTGCTAGCTAAATATGCTGTTTTATGGCTGCTAATGTGTCGATGAAGTAGCCTAGGAGCATTAAGAGATGGAGGGATAACTGTCTTATAAGTGATGCATGAATAGTTTTTTCTTTTGTCAAAGAATTAGCAATGCTCTTGGGAAGGGATACATTATGTAACCATCACTTGCAGATACTATCTTAAGCTCTTTCCACATTTATGTGGGAGTGGATTATCTTTCACATTGATAAATTGAGACATTTCTTTCATTTGGACCTAAAGCTATTCTCTGTTTTCACTAAGCAGTTGCAACCGAAGTTCCATTTAAAGTAATAGGCCCATCAAGAAAGAAGAAAAATAAATAAGAGGAAGTAACTCGAACTTATGAGAAGTGATGGGATTAGAAAGTAGTGTTGTGGCTATTTTTTATTTGTTGACGATGTGTCGGTTCAGTGAAGTAATGTCATGGTTGTTTTTGCTTTTTTTTTTTTTTTTCGATTATGGCTTGTTGAATGGGGATTAGTGAAGTACTATGATTGCAATGGATCATCTTAGTTCATAGGCATGTAGTGGTGGTTGTAGATGATGAGGTTTGTTTTCTAATATTCAATAAATTTTTTAAGGTAAAGGAAGTAATACATGCTTTGTTTACACTCATTCTTGTTATTCTTGTTCCATCATTGATTTTCTACTATCCGGACTTATGTATTTGTTGACACAGGTTAGTTAGGTCATGAGAAAGTTATGTGTTTGACGAAATTTCTAAGTCAGCAACTTACTTCCCTATAGGTGGGGAGAAAGACTTGTTTTTGGTGTTGGTTTTGAGAAAATGGCTTTCCCTCACTTTTTGTTCTTACATGTATATTCTTATGGATGATAGGCGGGGTTTTAGGAAGAGCGAAGAGTTGAAATCTATCATGAGTCTCGGAAGTAATATATGCTTTGTTTACATTCATTGTTGTTATTCTTGTTTTGTCGTTAATTTTCTGCTATCTGAACACATGTATTTGTTGATAAATATGGATATAGATCTTGAGAAAGTTTAACGCTTATAATGTGTTTGATAAAAATTTTAAGTCAGCAGCTTACTTGCCTATGGTTGGGGAGGGAGATTTGTTTACGGTGTTGGTTTTGAGAAAATCGTTTTTCCTCACTTTTTGTTCTTACATGTATATTCATATGGATGATAGGCGAGATTTTAAGAACGAGGAGTTGAAATCTATCATGAGTCTTGAAAGTAATAAATGCTTTGTTTACATTCATTTTTATTATTCTTACTCTATCGTTAATTTTCTACTATCCGAACATATGTATTTGTTGAGAAATCTAGACACGGGTCATGAGAAAGTTCAATGCTTGTAATGTGTTTGATAAAATTTCTAAGTTAGTAGCTTACTTGCCTATGTTTGGGGAGGGAGATTTGTTTATGGTGTTGATTTTGAGAAAATGGCTTTCCATCACTTTTTGTTCTTACATGTATATTCTTACGGATGATAGGTGGGATTTTAGGAAGAGTGAGTAGTTAGTATCTATCATGAGTCTCGGAAGTAATACTTACTTTTTTTTACATTCATTCTTATTATTCTTTCTTTGTTGTTAATTTTTTACTATCCGAACACATGTATTTATTGACAAATTTGGACATAGGTCATCAGAAAGTTCAGCACCTATAATGTGTTTAATGAAATTTCTAAGTCAATAGTTTATTTGCCTATGGGTGGGGAGGAAGATTTGTTTATGGTGTTAGTTTGAGAAAATGGCTTTTCATTTCCTTTTGTTCTTACATGTATATTCTTATGATTGATAGGTGAGATTTTAGGAAGAGCGACGAGTTAGAATCAATCGTGAGTTTCGGAAGTAATACAAGCTTTGTTTACATTAATTCTTATTATTCCTCCTCTGCTGTGAATTTCCTACTATTCGGACACATGTATTTGTTGACATAGGTTAGTTAGGTCATGAGAAAGTTTAATGCCGATAAAGTGTTTGATGAAATTTCTAAATCAGCAGCTTACTTGCCTATGGGTGGGAAGGAAGACTTTTTTTTGTGTGTTAGTTTTGAGAAAATGACTTTTTATCACTTTTTGTTCTTACATGTATATTTTATGGGTGATAGGCGGGATTTTAGGAAGAGTGAGGAGTTGGAATCTATCATGACTCTCGAAAGTAATACATGCTTTATTTACATTCATTCTTATTATTCTTGCTGTCATTAATTTTCTTTTATTCGAACACATGTATTTATTGACAAATCTGGACACAGGTCTTGAGAAAATTCAACGCCTATAATGTGTTTGATGAAATTTTTAAGTTAGCAGCTTACTTGCCTATGGTTGGAGAGGGAGATTTTTTTATGGTGTTAGTTTTGAGAAAATGATTTCCCTCGCTTTTAGTTCTTACATGTATATTCTTATGGATGATAGGCGGGATTTTAAGAAGAATAAGGAGCTGGAATCTATTATGAGTCTTGGAAGTAATACATGCTTTGTTTACATTTATTTTTATTATTCTTACTCTGTTGTTAATTTTCTACCATCCGAACACATGTATTTGTTCACAAATCTGGACACAGGTCATGAGAAAGTTTTACGCCTATAATGTGCTTGATGAAATTACTAAGTCAGCAGCTTACTTGCATATGGGTAGGGAGGGAGATTTATTTATGGTGTTGGTTTTGAAAAAATGGATTTCCATCGCTTTTTATCCTTACATATATATTTTTATAGATGATAGGCATGAGAGCAAGGAGTTGGAGTATATTGTGAGTCTTGATACTCTTCTCTTACTATTAGTTTTCCATCATTGAATTGAGTCGATTTACTGATGAAATGACTTGCCGGTCACAAAAGCCAATCAATATAAATGTGATTCGATGACTGAGGCCGTAAGATATCACTTCTCAATGCATCATTAGCTCATAATTATGAATAAAAAAAGAGAGCAAATACATTGATTCTGCCTCCTGTTTATGTAGGAGAAAGTTGTTTAAGAAGAAAGATTGTTGGAGAGGAGTTTGAGATTTGAGAAATATTATGAAAAATATAAAAAAAATTAAATGAGTTATTTTCCTTACTTATTGCTTGCATGATACTTTTGAAAAAAATCTCCTTGCTGGCTAAATTTGTTGTTTCATAGCTAGTGTCGATGGAGTAGCCCAAGGAGCATTGAGATGGAGGAATAGTCATGCTGTAAGTGACGCATGAATAGCTTCTTCTTTAGTCAATGAATCATGTAGCAATGCTCTTAGAAAAGGATATATTATGTAACTATCACTTGTAGATACTATATTTAGTTATTTTCACATTGATATGGGAGTGGATTATCCATCTTCAACTGTTTTTACATTGATAAATTTAGATATTTCTTTCATTTGGACCTAAAGCTATTTTCTGTTTTCACTAAGTAGTTGCAACTGAAGTTCCATTTAAAGCAATAGGCCCATTAAGAAAGAAGAAAAATAAATAAGAGAAAGTAACTCGAACTTACGAGAAGTAATGGGATTAGAAAGTAGTGTTGTGGCTATTTTTTATTTGTTGGCAATATGTTGGTTCAGTGAAGTAGTGTCCTGGTTGTTTTTTGCTTCTTTTTTTTTTTTCCGATTATGGCTCGTTTAATGAGATAGGGATTAGTGAAGTACTGTGATTGTAGGATCACCTTAGTTCGTAGGCATGCAGTGGTGGTTTTAGATGATGAAGTTGTTTTTTCAATATTCAATAAATTTTTCAAGGGGGAAGAATACTAGAAGTGCCAAAACTTTTGTACGACGCTCACTTTAGTGCAAAAAGTTTTCACCGGATCACTTAAATGTCAAATTGGAGAAAAAACGATCACTTAAGTGCAAACGGCAAAAAATTCTGACCAAATTAATACGTGGCTTTTATAATTAAAATTTTAATCTGAGTTGGGTTTTTTTTTTAAATCAATCTATGTGGCATTTCCATGTGTATATTTCGATTTTTTAAATATTTTTTCTGATTTTTTTTCTTTTTTCCTTCTTTTCTTTTTTTTCTTTTCTTTCTTCTTCTACCATTGGCCGGTGATCGGACACCGGCCACCGACCATGTTTGGCCACCTGGACTCGCCCGAACGAGGCTGTCGTCGCTTGCCACAGGTGAGGCCTGGCCGACCCTCACTTGGGCGAGGGTGGGCGAGCCTCGGTGAGGCCTCCGTGGCTAGCCTTCACCAGGGCTTGCCCTTGCCCAGGCAAGGGTTGGCCTCCGGCACTCTCCAGTTGCTTTCGAAGGTGGCCTCGCCCAAGGCAAGGTCGCCTTGCCCAGATTTGGCAAGGCTAGCCTTGTTAGCTGCCGGTGAGGCCGCCGTGGCCTAGGCAAGGGCCGGCCTCGCCTAGGCCAAATTTGGCAAGGCGAGGGTTGACCGGGCCTCACTTGTGGTAGGCGACGGCAGCCTCGTCTGGGCAATAGGCCATGGCTGGTGACTAGTGTTCGATCACCGGCCAAAGGTAAAAGAAAAAAAAAGAAAAAAAGAAAAGAAGGAAAAAAGAAAAAAATCAAAAAAAATATTTAAAAAAATCAAAATGTACATGCTAAACTACGTCGTTTTGAAGTGTACATACTGACTAAACCTCTTGCAAGCCACATCGGCTTTAGAAATTAATAAAAAAATGCCACGTAAGATTTCCGGCCAAACTGACTGGAGTTGGCACTTAAGTAATCGTTTTTAAAAAGTTTGGAAATAAGTGATCCAGTAGAAATTTTTGGCACTAAAATAAGCGCCACGCATAAGTTTTGACACTTTTAGTATTCTTCCCCCTTTTTCAAGGTAGAATAAGTAACACATGCTTTGTTTACGTTCATTCTTATTATTCTTGCTCTGTCGTTAATTTTCTACAATCCGAATACATGTATTTGTTGATAAATTTGGACACAGGTCTTGAGAAAGTTCAGTGCCTATAATGTGTTTGATAAAATTTTTAAGTCAGCAGCTTACTTGCCTATGGTTGGGGTGAGAGATTTGTTTATGGTGTTGGTTTTGAGAAAATGGATTTTTATCACTTTTTGTTCTTACATGTATATTCTTATGGATGATAGGTGGGATTTTAAGAAAAGCAAGAAGTTGGAATCTATTGTGAGTCTCGAAAGTAATACATGCTTTGTTTACGTTCATTTTTATTATTCTTGTTTTGTCATTAATTTTCTACTATTTGAATATATGTATTTGTTGACAAATCTGGACACAGGTCATGAGAAAGTTCTATGCCTATAATGCCTATAATGTGTTTGATGAAATTACTAAGTCAGCAGCTTACTTGCCTATGTTTGGGGAGGGAGATTTATTTATGGTGTTGGTTTTTAAAAAAATGGATTTCCATTGCTTTTTGTTCTTACATGTATATTCTTATAAATGATAACCGAGATTTTAGGAAGAGAGACGAGTTAAAGTATATCGTGAATCTCGAAACTCTTCTCTTACTGTTAGCTTTCCATCACTGAGTTGAGTCGACTTACCGATGAAATGACTTGCCGGTGACAAAAGCCAAATATGATTTGCCGATCACAAAAGCCAGTTAGGATAAATGGGGTTCGACAATTAAGGCCGTAACATACCACTTCTCAATGCATCATTAGCTCACAATTATGAATAAAAAAAAAGAAGCTAATGCACTGATTCAGCCTCCTATGTATGCAGGAGAAAGTTGTTTAAGAAGAAAGATTATTGGAGAGGAGTTTGGGATTTGAGAAATATTATGAAAAATATACAAGAAATTGAATGAGCTATTTTCCATACTTATTGCTTGCATGATACTTTTGAAGAAAATCTCCTTGTTGGTTAAATTTGTTGTTTCATGGCTAGTGTCAACGAAGTAGCCCCGGGAGCATCGAGATGGAGGAATAACCGTGCTACAAGTGACGCATGAATAGTTTCTTCTTTCGTCAATGAATCATGTAGCAATGCTCTCAGCAAAGGATACATTATGTAACTATCACTTGCAGGTATTATCTTCAGTTCTTTCCACATTGATGTGAGAGTGGATTATCCATCTTCGACTATTTTCACATTGATAAATTGAGACATTTCTTTCATTTGGACCTAAAGCTATTCTCTGTTTTCACTAAGCAGCTGCAACCAAAGTTCCATTTAAAGCAATAGGCCCATCAAGAAAGAAGAAAAATAAATAAGAGGAAGTAACTCGAACTTATGAGAAGTGATGGGATTAGAAAGTAGTGTTGTAACTATTTTTTATTTGTTAACGATATGGTGGTTTAGTGAAGTAGTGCCATGATTTTTTTTGCTTTTTTTTTTTTATTATGGCTTGTTGAATGGGATGGGGATCAGTGAAGTACTGTGATTGTAGGATCACCTTAGTTCGTAGGCATACAGTGGTGGTTGTAGATGATGAGGTTGTTTTTCCAATATTCAATAAATTTTGCAACGTAAAGGAAGTTATACATGCTTTGTTTACACTCATTTTTATTATTCTTGCTCTGTCGTTAATTTTCTACTATCCGGATACATGTATCTATTAATAAATCTGGACATAGGTCATGAGAAAGTTCAGTGCCTATAATGTGTCTGATAAAATTTCTAAGTCAGCAGCTTACTTGCCTATGGATGGGGAGGAAGATTTGTTTATGGTGTTGGTTTTGAGAAAATCGATGGTACATGAAGACAAAATTGCTTCGATTTTGTCTTAGGTTAATTTAACTCTGCAGTTCAAAGAAGATGACTAGAGCTGGAAAATGAAATTTTTGTCATAATCGCTAACTAGGTGTCTGTGAAAATTTTGTCAAAGCAATTTGACTTGAAGGTTTGAAAATTTCAACATATATAGTTCATATACATTTGAAGTCAGTTGGGTAAATTAGAATGTTCATAAAGCCTCCCCATTTCAACATTTAGAATATATTTGATGTTTTGCGCAGTTCAGGATGTTGGTTAGTTTGGATTCAAATACTTACTCATCTTTTAAGGGAGAGGTTTGAATTTAAATACTCAGGGTTTTTTTTTATGCCCATTCTATCGGGGCTTTTAATATGTTTTTGTGAGTGCACTTGGATTGGATTGATTTCATAGATTTTTTTTAGCTATTAGTCGCTTTTTGTTCTTACATTATGTTCTTGTGGATGATAGGTAGGATTTTAGGAAGAACGAGAAGTTGGAATCTATCGTAAGTCTCGGATCTCCTCTTTTACTATTAACTTTCAATCACTAAATTGAGTTGATCTACTGATGAAATGACTTGACGATCACAAAAGCCGATGAGGAAAAATGGAATTCGATAATTGAGGCCGTAAAATACCACTTCTCAATGCATTATCAATGCATCATTAGCTCACAACTATGAATATAATAAATGCAAATGCATTGATTTAGCCTACTGTTTATGCAGGAGAAAAGTGTTTAAGAAGAAAGATTGTTGGAGAGGAGTTTAAGATTTGAGAAATATTATAAAATATATATAAAAAAAATTGAATGATGTATTTTCCTTTCTTATTGTTTGCATGATGCTTTTGAAGAAAAGCTCATTGCTGGCTAAATATGTTGTTTCATGGCTGCTAGAGTGTCAATGAAGCAGCTCCAGGAGCATCAAGAGATGGAAGGATAACCATGCTACAAATGACGCATTAATAGTTTTTTCTTTCGTCAAAGAATGATGTAGCAATGCTTTCAGGAAAGGGTACATTATGGAACTATAACTTGGAGATATATCTTCAGCTCTTTCCACATTATTGTGTGAGTGGATTATCCATCTTCAGCTGTTTTCACATTGATAAATCGAGATATTTCTTTGATTTGGATCTAAGGCTATTATATGTTTTCACTAAGTTGCTGCAACCGATATATGTGGTTTTTTTGATGTTATATATTTTGGTGGAGAAAGTTATTTTATCACCTGTATTGATAATTTTTTACATTATGGTTACATTTATCTATTGCATGATAAATTTCAATTAGTGATGGCACTTGAGGTTTATCTTAAAAAAAGTTGAGAGGCAATTAGATGAAAAAGTGAAAATACTAAGGTCGGGTAGAGGTGGTGAGTATTATGGAAAGTACTAAATCACTTACTACTGGAAACACATATTGGATAGAAGAGTAGTTGAAGAGCATTTCATACAATATTACTACATAGATTAAAAAGACAACTTCTTCTTCTAATTTGCTACGGGAAGAGACGAGCCTCTTCCTTTAAGAAAGAAGCCAATCAAGAAATCCAAGATTGGCGTTGAGGCACCAACTGATTCACTTGTTTTTGAAAGCATCAAAGATAAACCTCAATGAGAGATCTAAAACCCTTCAAAGGAGTAATCTTATAGTCGCTGAAGCCAGGTTCTTGAAAGAGCTTTGCCCATTCTTTTCAGTTCCTCTCTTTGCCTGTGGTACCCACCATCATAATCTTGTCATAGAAGAGCTTCATCGTTTTTCCTTCCTCCTGTCCATCTCCTATCACCGCTTCTACAATCACCGCTTTACCCGTTTTGCCATTTTTTGTAATCGTTTCCTTACTCCGCTTTAGTATTTTCACGTTCTTCCAGTCGTGTGATACCCATTGCATAATTAATCAGACATAAATATACAACCGAGTATTGGCATCAAACATGGAAAGCATTACTATATGCATCTCCATGAATGCGACTACTATAATGTAACCGTGAGTAAATATACTTCCATGTGGATTTCGAATAACAATTGATAGTAGTATTCATGACCATGTATGTGCAAAGGGCACCGTTTGCTGGAAAATTAATTAAAGAAGAACAAAAAAGTGGACTATTTCCAAGCAATTATGGCAAAAAGAAATCACATACGAGTACCAACAAAATATGCTTGCATCGACAAAAGATATTTACCACATTAATTTATATAAGCTAGCTATTCTTTTTCGTTCTTCGTTACACACAAAACATCTCATACCTTGAGCAAAATAGCGTCCACCGGAGGAATAGCCTCAAACATGTCACCACGACGTACTTCAAATTCCACGTCCCTTCCAAGTTAGCCACCACGCGAGGCAGATCGAGTATCATCCACTCCATCTCCGGGAACAACTCCGCCAGCTCCCTCACGAGCCCTCCGGTCCCTCCCCCAATGTCGACTGCCGTCCTCAGCCCTTCAAACAGCCACTTTCCACACTTTTCCACATCAGCCACGCCATCAATGGCCCGTTGCTCACCATCGTGGCGTTCATGCACCGGTTGAACTTCTCGTCTTGAACCTTGATTTCGCACATGCTCTTCCCGTGCTTCATGTGTATGGGCGTCCGTGACGACGACAACGAGCTGATCTCGCCTTCACTCTTGAGCCACTCGTCCATGCAGTGAAATGGGTCGACGAATATCGGTCAAGCGTGAGCAGTACAATGGGCGACAAGTCCAAGGATTGCCCTTCACAATCGCACGTGAAGCTGGAGTGAGAGAATACCCAAACCCTAGCTCCTCGGCCTCGTCTTCTGAAATCTGGTTTTTTTTAGAGGCGGGCTTCCGGCGGGAGAGGAAGCCGGTGCGCACGAGGATGGCCATGAGGTGGCCGAGGAAGGCAGCCTTGGAGGCGGTGATGGACAACGCTGTGGCAAGCTCCGGGAGGGTCGTGGGGCAGCTGCGATGGGGGAGGGCGTTGGGGATGCCAAGTTCGATGGCGCATTTGAGGGACATGGAGAGATAAAGTTGAAAGTGTGGCTACATACGTGAGCATAGGCTCAGGTGATCTCGCTTTCGCTCATATCTTCGTTATTAGTGTTAGGATTTGCCGCACAATCACAAAAAAATAGAGAGTAAAAAGCAAAAAGGAGAATCGAGACACAATGTTTTTATCCTGATTCACTCTTAAACTAGAGCTACATCGAGTACAGGATTTCACTTTAATTGGTACTTAGCACCTCTATGTTACATCTCTCAATTACAAGAGAAAGAGAATGTATATAGGCCATAATTTGATTTAAAATAGGAAATCTCTTTCTATAAAACCTACTCAAATTAAGAAACCATTCAATTAAGAAATTTTTTTTTCGGGCTCAAACTATAAAAGCCCTCTAGTGGTTCGGGAGTGCTGCCCCCGCGATCACCGCTAGGACGACCTCCTCGGACCCCCGCTTGCTCACTAGAGAGCAGCACCCCTATGTTGTCCAGTCGTTGAGAGTATGAACCACACCTCCAACAATTAGCTAAGTCCATCATTGTCAAGAGGAACAAGAGTGGATTAAGTTGGTCGTAATGGGAGGTTATGCGAGGGTTTTATGAGCATAAAATAACTTGGACTCTTATGATGACGCGAAGATGAACTCAAAAGTAATGTACGGGACTCAACAAAATCTGGATATTAAAACAATATTAAGAGTTAATGCTAGGGAGAAAAGATAGGTTGCCACAATATTTGTTTTATTCAATAGCACGAGTGATTAAAACCGAGCGTTTAAATGAGCAATTAATATTAAGTGCCTAATAAGTGTTTATCACGTCGATCAGTACATTGTATTTATGATCCCATCTTACTATATTTGTAGCTTTATTTTCAACGTATGATCAATTGGTCTTTAATATTGATGTTACTTAAGATCTTAACATAGCTATGATAAAATGAATTAATTACAACATGAGAAATTTCAAGTTGCACATTGTGTAAGGATATTTATAGAGACATTATTAGATATTAGGGATATTATTTGATATTTCGTGATGTCCTAATGTGAGAGAGAAAAGTGTTTAAAGAGAGAAACTCTCAAGAATACTTTGTATTGTTTAGTTCTTGGATGATCAAAATGAGGGAGAGGGTACTCCTATTTATATATGAGTCCCTCTTTTTATGATCGTTAATTCACTTTTAATTACAAGTATACATCATCCATTATACCCTTGTAATATTCTAAAGTCTCTTAGAAAAACCTATGTACAAGAAGGTTCTTGGTTTCATGGTTCTTTGGGCCCAATCTTCGCAAATTTCCTTGGTTTGGCGGGCCTTGAAACCTCTGGTCCGTGACAGTAGAATAGCTAGTTTCTATGTAAGATTAGGATGGCTAGTTTTCTTGCTAGACTTAGGTTGTTTTTTTTCCTGTACACATGGTTCTGATATAAATACGTATTGATTAACACATTATAGTGTTCAATACAATAACCCTTTTCTTATTTTGGTTCTAACTTGGTCTTGCATCTCGTGTTGTTGCCTTTTTCAATTACTGCTAATATCCCTTTCTCGATTTTGATGCTTGATATTGTTCATCTCGTTTGATTGTGTTATGGCAATGTGATCTTATGGCAATTTGTTCACTTCCTGTTAGTTCAATCTTTACTTGATTCAATGATGCTGTGACTCCCACATCCTGTGTTGACGAGATTACATGTTCCCTTTGTTTTGATGTAATGCTCGTGCTTACATGCAATTGGAAGTGTAAAACCCGTGCCTTCTATACAAAGATACATCCACATCTGTTGCGATGCTGCCCAAGTTAATCAAGAGTTAGTGCAGCTTTTCATGGTATTGGCAATTCAATGCTACCCAAGTTAGTTAAAGTTTGTGCAACTTTTGATGGTATTGGCACCCAACAACAATCCGATAATTTATTTTGATGTGGTTACATCCACATATATCTTGTGTAATGACCGGCTTGCACACCAAGTGGGAGTGCTCGCACTTCAGTGCTCTTGCTTCTTGCATCTATTTTATTTTTTAAAAATTTCAAGTTCGATAACAATATTCCAAACTCAATGTTACATTTTAGGGATATTAATTGATATTCCGTTATATCTTAGGATAACTAATTTCCTTGTCGGATCATGATAACTAGTTTTATTGTTAGATTAGATTATTTCATTTCCCGCGCACATTGTTGGGATACAAACACTTCTTGATTGTAACACACTATAGAGTCCACATGGATATATACAAAGGCAATTTCTCTTCAATTCATTTATGGTCAGATCTCGTTAATGATTGCAGTGAACGCTAAATGGATCATTTAAAATAAGAACTCATATTGAAAATCTTGTTTGTTAGAAAAAGATATGTACTCAAATCAATTTTTGACGCAGTCCCTTACAAACTTTAGTACATGCTGCATTGTTTCATGTAATTTTTTGGTCACGCAAACCATCTGTAGCATGATTGATTTGGAAAGCTAAAGCAACAACTGGTACCACAAAGAAACAAAAAACAAAGGATAAATACTTTGAAAGTCTTAAAACTTGTCACGAAAGTGCAATTGAAATCTAAAGCTTTCGAAAAGTGCAATCAAATCCTAGAACTTACTGCAAAAGTGCAATTGAGTTCTAAAATTTTCAAAAATTGCAATCAAGTCCTAAAACTTATCAAATTAGTTCAGTTAAGTCATTTCAATGAGTGCACACTATGAAATTTTTAGGATTCAATTGCATTTTCGTGATAAGTTGTAGGACTTGATTGCACTTTTTGAAAATTTTAGGACTTAATTGCACTTTAGTGACAAGTTTTAGAACTTCCAATGCACTTATCCAAAAAAAAAAAAACTGCGGCCACATTAATCAGACAATCCATGATGTCCAGGGCACCAATTATTTTAATTAATCTCAATCATTAAGGATAAACCTCAATGAGAGATCTAAAACCCTCCAAAGGAGTGATTCTGTACTCAGTGAAACCAGCCTCCTGAAAGAGCTTGGCCCATTCTTTCTCGTTCCTCTCTTTGCCTGCGACAATCGCCATCATCATCATGTCAAAGCAGAGTTTAATCCCCATGGATGCTCCGTCTTCCTTGGACTCATCTCCGATCACTATATCGATTATCATCACCTTTCCCTTCTTACCATTGCTCGTGACCGCTGCTTTACACTGCTTCAGTATCTTCGTGCTCTCATCGTCGTTCCAGTCGTGTAATATCCACTGATAGATAGACGTAGATGCGTATCTCTTAGTACATATGTATCATTCCGCATGCGTGTGTAATATAAAAAGATATCATAATCTTTACTGATTTAGAAAAAAGAAGTGAAATGAAAAGAATTTTCTTTTTGCAAAAAAAATGAAAAGATATTTTAAAATATGGGTTATAGTGTACTTACTGAAACTCCTATATAGTAACGAATGATCGGTTTGACTTTGTAATTTAATCAATTAAGTTAACTGATGAAAATGTTTCGCATATGACTAAGTGACGTTTCATAGTAAATATTCGATTTTTGACTTGATGCCTTCGAATCTGTCACGGTTAATAATTCTAATTAGTATACTGAGGAAGAATTAAGTAACATCACTTCATAGCAATCAATTCATAAATTTCGCGCCAACTCGTAATTTCACATTAGGTTGAACTTGCTTTGTATTCGAGTGGTAATAACATATAACACCCCAAGTAACCGAACTCTTATCTGCTTTCTAATTAAAAAGTTAAGGTATTTGATTAAACAAACTAAAAGTTTAGATACTGGAACAAAAAATACGTAAAATTTCATGCGTTTGCAACGTGACAATCCATGCAAAAGGGAGAGAAAAGTAATCTCTCTCGTACGCACCTTGAGCAAAACAGCGTCCGCAGGAGGAACAGCCTTAAACATGTCGCCACTCACAAACTTCAAGTTCCTCGTCCCCTCCAAGCCGGCCACCACGTGCGGCAGATCGAGCACCATCCACTCCACTTGCGGGAACGCCACTGCTGCCTCCCTTACCAACCCTCCGATCCCCCCTCCGACGTCGACCACCGTCCTCAGCCCTTGAAACAGCTGCCGTCCACGCTTCTCCACCATCAACCTCATGATAACTGGCCCATCACTTGCCATGGCTTCGTTCACGCTCCGGTTCAGCCCCTCGTCCTGGACCGTGTACTCCCACAGGCTCTTCCCGTGCTTCATGACGAAGGGCGTGCGGGGGCTCAGGCTCTCGCTCTTGAGCCACTCACCCAGGCAGTGCAATGGGCCTTGTATGATGGGGTCGAGGACGAACGACACCATGGGCGATAAGTCACCAGGCTCGCCTTTCCGGATCGCTTGTGAAATGGGAGTGAGAGAGTACGTCAACCCCAGCTGCTCCTGGTCATTTTTAGCAGCAGACTTTCGTTGAGAGACGAAGCCGGTTTGGGCAAGGACCGCCATGAGTCGGCTCAGGAAGGCAGCCTTGGAGGCGGGGACCGACAGCGCGGCGGCAAGCTCGGGAAGGGTCATGGGATGGCCGTGGGGGTGGAGGGCGTCAGGGATGCCAAGGTCGATGGCGCATTTGAGGGACATGGAGTAGATGGAGTTGAAAGCATGGGTCCATAGGTGAGCATGGGCTTGTACGATCTCGCTCTCCCTCGTCACTCCATTATCAACCGAGTCCATTGTTATGGGGGAATGGCTAATGAGATTGGATTAGGTTTGCGGTTTTGGTGAGTTGAGTTGAGTTGAGAAAGGGTTTTATGGGCATAAATTGCACATACTCCTTTCTTACTATGCATAAATTGAATATAAAGCGACAGACATAGCAAAAGGGTGATGTAAAAAAGTACAAGTGATAGACTTAAGTTGTGATTTCGATGAGTTGAGAGACGTTTTTCTAAGCAAATATCGCGCTTATGTCAAGACAATGGCCAAATGGGTAGGATTATTGTTTTCTCTAGGTAACTTGGTGAATGTCTGTCTTGCTACTTCTTGATACGTGCTTTATTCAGTGTTGCAAGAAACAATTTCATAGAAATTATATTTAGAATGATGAGTGAAAATCTTCACGTTGCGTCGACTTTTACTACTGCAGAGAAATGAGAATCACGTTGATCGAGCTGGACAATCTTTTAACAACTTGGTGATATACGTCTGCAATTTTTTTTTGTTTGTCACCTGCCATCAAGGATCGATCCACAATTCAACCAAACAATATATAAATAAAAAATAAGAGGAAAAAGAAAAGAAAAACTCCAAAACACTTGCTAATAATTGAGACGAGATAGCCTATCAGATGCATCGTCCTAACGAATCCAATAGTGGATTCTGTACCTCGTTGGGTAAGTGCATTGCCTTAAAGATAATAGAAAAATAGTAAGCTGTCCAACATATAGTCGGCAGAGATAATGGCGTTGGGTCATATCAAGGAAGGTTTTTGGATCCTCGATAATTAAGAATAATTGCGATTCAAAGATCTAAAAATGCTACCACTCTCTCTCTCTTTTTTTTGGTAACCCAGGAACCCCCTGCACGGCCGACAGCCGGAGGGGTAAACCTGGGGTGACGCTAGCGCAGGACCCACCACCAAGGCGCCACACTTAAGAATCCCTAACGCCTACGCTGGGGTTCGAATTCCGATCCCTTCGTGGGGGGACAAGAGCGCAAGCCAACGCAGCCGCTCACTCTCTCTCTTTTTGCCTCCACCTTAAATGATAAATTATGTCTCAAATTTGAATTCATATACTATACCTGATTCGCACGGCTAGAACATCACAAAATCTTCTGCACATGATTTTATGTGCATGTCTCCATGTCCATTTTTTTTCCTCATAAAATGCATGCACATATGCCCAGGGAAATTGGTATGCTTCTTCGGAGAATTGTCTTGTGCGTGCCGAATGACTCGTTCTCTTATGTCATCATTTGTGGGCTTAGTTTGTCTTTTGTAATAAATGGAAGAAAGAAGGAAGGCAGAAGCTATGCTTATTTTCTTATGTCGCTGCGTGATGGTCATGTCATCAGTAATTACATGAGGGCGTATGGCTTCTGAAAAGAGGCGCCATTTGTCTTGTTTTCCTTATCCTTTCTCCTATAAGCGGATAGGACATCGGAAGACGAAGATAACCGAGATAAGAGAGAGCTCAAGAGATGAACAGAGGTGTGAGCTTGGAGAGATTTGGGAGTCGAGTCCATTGAGTTGATTTACTAAACATCATGAGTGTTGGGTATATACTGTGGCTGAAAAATATTCGAATGTGTAAATAATCGTAAACTCTGTAATTCTTTCATTTATTAGTAAATTATTTACTGACTCTCTCTGTTGACATAGATTTTGATATTCTGAATCAGGTAAAATTTCTTGTGTCATTTTATTGTTACTTATTTTATTTTTCTGTCAATTTCTATAACTCCCGACTTAATTGCAAACACGATCCGCTTCCGCCATATCTCCAATTAGAATAATTAGTATCAAAGTTAAGATTTTGCAATTATGTTTGGAGCAAGAGTAGAAGTTGAGAAATTAAACGAGAGGAACAACTTTGGGTTATGGAGTGTCCAGACGAAGGCGTTATAAACAACTCAAGGTTTAGCCAAGGCATTGGAGGGTAAGGTTAAGTTATCTGAAACAATAAGAGATGGTGAAAAGGATGAGCTAATGGAGAAGGCAATGACCTAATCTTGATGAACCTATCGGATGAAGTGCTAATAGAAGTGACCGATGAGAAGGATGTCGTGGCGTTATGGGCAAAACTTTAAGTCCTCTATTTAATGAAGGGTTTGAACAATCGTTTATACATACTAAACAGGAGTTTTAGTTCCGATATCATGAAGATACGTCTATCAGATCCCACCTAGATAAGTTTAATAAACTCATGATGGACTTGAAGAATGTTAGTAAAATCTTAGATGATGAAGAACAATGCATGATGTTGTTGGTGTCTCTACCGGAGTCACGGGAGCACTTTACTGACTCCTTGTTACATAGGCATACCATGATTACCTCATAAGAGGTAAAATTCGCCTTGTTCTCAAAAGAGTGGCAGAGGAAGTTGCGAGATGATAGTCTAGCGCAAGACATTGCGTGAGGACAGGTGATTTGAGGAAGAGACCAACATCGATGGCCCAGCAGCAAGGACAAAAGCAAGTCAAAGTCACGATATAGAAAATCCAAAGGTCGCATGAAGTGCTTTGAATGTCATGAGAAAGGGCACTTTTCGCCATTTTTTAGTCCTTATGAAGATGTGTCGTTGCATTAACATATTTTGATGGTTAATACCCACAAATATTGTCTACTGATGAATTATGCTTAGCCCCTAATATGCTTGATCGAACATACTCATCGTTTAGGAGAATATATTTCGTATGACGAATACACCACACGACAATAATACGTGATGAGTTAATAACTCTTTTTAGATCAAAAGTGAGAAGTGGTCGCGTATAGCGCCAACTAGGATAGAATTTATACAATTGGACGGTTACACAATTTCCAACTATCTGATGTATCTGTCGTACGAAATACTTTCCCCATTATTTTAGAGGGGTAAATCTATATGTAGCCTCCTTGGTTTAGAGGTTGTCTATCCATCAAGCGAAAATGGATGACAAAGAAGGGTCGTTCATTCTAGATATTTTGTCAGACTAGAGTATAGTAAGATCAGGAATGTTCAAATACGTACATGTAAACATTCAAGTTTGAACTATGAGTCTTACAATGTCATAAACATATGATCGAGTTCAATTATCACTTGTTTTAAGATGTACACAATGAGTTAATAACTCTTTTTAGATCAACATGAACATGCAATCCTCTTCCTAGTTCCACGTATGGCAAAAAGAGAAAAAAATGGAAAGTAGCAAACCAAAATCAGGCGACACCCGAGACATTATCATAGGAATTCCACAACTGCCACAGAATATTCGGTTCGATCAATAACTATTGTTCATCTAATCTAGCCAGGTACTGCCGCTCCACCATGATGCTTCGTGAGACTTTACTCAAGAGTAATACTTCGTTACGGTATGGTTGAACTTATGCTGGAAGTGAGTCAAGACTTCCCGAGGCTGAGGAGCGAGTACGGTTTGACATGGGGAACTCCGAACCTGAATAAGGCAAAATAAAATCTCGACTTCACCAAAAATTAGTGCTAAGTAGGGGTGAGCATAATCCTGGTAGGCGGTTCTCACCTCAGAACCGTGGACCGCCGCTAAGGACCGGTTCCAAAAAATTGGAACCGAGAATCGTCCGTCGGTTCCATGGACCCACCCGAAATCGGTCCATGGAACCAGTCCCACTAAGTTTTCCTGGACAAATCAAAAAATTGATCGGTCTAATTCTTGCTCGTTGGTGGGTTGTGTTCACAACAAGATTCGTCACAAAGTTCACAACTTCACAAGCTTCACAACAAATACATCCGTAGCCTATATTATATATCACACGTAGGAGTTTGTCACAAGTTCACAATAGTCAGCAAGCAAACAAAACAACAACTCTCCTATTTTATTTTTTTTTAATTTTTTCGGTCAGATTTTTTTAATTAAAAATTAAAAAAATAATTATATTATTATTATATTACCGATCTGGTCTGGGCGGGCGGTTCCACATCAGGAACCGGACCGGTGCCCACTGGTTCCAAAAAATTGGAACCGGGAACTGGATCGGTTCCCTTGGGAACCACCGGTTTCGGTCCGGTTCTAGGCGGTCCTAGGCGGTCCGGGTGGGTCTCGGTTCTTTTGCACACCTCTAGTGCTAAGGCCTCTTATCAACGTGTGTTGCAGGATGAGCAAGTACGGCCCGACCTAATTATTTGTCCGGTGTAGTGCACGTATAATTTCCTAGAAATGAGAACTGTTTACCCATGTTTCGTTATGTACCTCATTTCCCGTTTCTTGCATTTTTGAGTAAACACGTGTTCTAGCTCTCACGAATATTAAATCGATTTTCTCTCTATGAATTTATGTTAAGAAGCTAAGTGGTGGATCTCACCGACGATTGCACGAGTATAGTTTGTCGGGAAAACAATTAAAGAACCCTAAACACAATAATCGTATCAACTTTTGGCGGGTCATGGCACCAGCAATAGGACACAAAGAAGACTTGGCAAAAAAATCCATTGGTGTTAAATTTTCTGTTTTCCGTTTCATGATTTTCTTTTGAAGGAAGAAAATTACTTTTCAATTAATCTGCCAATTGTATGATGAATAGACTAAAGTAGACAAAATAAGAGTTCTTAATATTATAACTTCATAACTAATTCTCTGCATTTTAATAAGACCATTATTTTATTTAGTAGAATTGATTATTTCTATATATAGATATAAATAGATATGCCTATATCACGTGAAAATATCATAACATATCTGAATTAAACTGAGTTAGCTTAAGTATTGGGGATGTAACTTAGTGAAAGAAAAACTGAACAAGCTAGTAATAGTGGAAATTACATTGGATTACTATTTATTTAAAAAAAATTAAAAACCAAAAACTTATAGTTTAATTTTTATTGGCTTACTATAAGTAATTGGCAATCCAATTCTAGAAACGGACATGTTTGTTTGCATTTACACAAAAGCAAAACGTGCTCTTTTGCTTGATTCGAAGTGCATGAGCGACAAAATTTATATTAAACAAAAAATAAAAAAGTACAAATCAATCCAAATTTTGACCAAAAAAAAAATCCAAACTATTTCTGATATAGTTTTTTCATATTAAACCAAAACGTGCTCTTTTGCTTGATTCGGAGTGCATGAGTCACAAAATTTATATTAAACAAAAAAGCAAAAAGTACAGATCAATCCAAACTATTTCTGATAGCTTCTTTTCATACAAGTCGTGAAAGTAAAATAATTAAAAATAGTGTAAAATGGAACGATACAAATCTGCTTTAAAAAGAAATATAACAAATTGGAAAATAAAGCTTGCTGGCACAGGCCAACTACTACGTTACCATACACATTCTATTCTCCAATGCGTGTACATACACAATGATCCATTCCAGATTATGCTTATTAATAGTGTCAAGCAAAGGAAGGCAATTTAGGTTGAAACATAATTGCCATAAACGAATATCCGTTAATTATTGGTTAGGATTAGGTCGTATAGATCTATCGAATCGATAATTAACTACAAGTGCACTTGCGATTGGTTGTGGACTAATTGATGCACGAAATCATGTATCCTTCTAGATAATAGTTTATCGTTCATTAGAGCTCAACCAAATAATAGGGTTTACATAATTTATCCTGGAAAAGTTAAGATCAAAGACAATTTCTAGAATAAAAGCTTCCACAAAGTAAGTGGAGTCACCCTTAACATGAGTCGCAATACACATGACTAACAACTATCAATGCATGTAAGTGGGACAATATCAACTCAAATTTCTAGTAGAAGAAATTGGAGGCATCTGTCTACTGAAGATCCCCGTTGCTGGATGAAGGGAGACAAACTTCGATTGAGGAACCCTGGAAATGTAATTTTTGTTACAATGTCATAAATTATAAACCAATTGAATTGTTAGAATGATTGCTTGAGTACTCTGATTCAAATTAGGAGAACTGTACCTGATGATGGATGAAGGAAGGGAGAAGACGAAGTGAGAAAGTAAAAAAAAAAACACATAAAAAGGAAGGAAAACAAAAAGACACATCTCAGCTGTTGATATCCAACATGTTGATGTATCATCCTTTAACCGATACGTTTGGACCGCTGGCCCTAACATTAGCTCGCATCTTACCCGATCCATGACGTTAATGAAAATTCTAATCGATTTGACTAAGCCTCTGGATGAAAATTTTTCTTAAAAAGGAAACACGAGAAACACGTTGGATGAGCTGGACATTCTTTTCAAAGCTTTAACGATCAAGATCGTCACCTGTCATAGGGACTTAAAGAGTAAACAAAGGAAGAGCACCAATCGCATGATTAGCCAATCCAGGAGTTGATTCTGACAGAGACAACGGTCAATATCGTCCAAAGTTGGAAAGAGACATCCACTTATTGTGAGGATGATGATGTTTGCACTGAGCCATATTTATATTTTTATTTGAGTGCCAAAAAAGAGATTAGTAAGATTCATTCTTGCACGGAATTATGCAGCATGATCTCCGTTGTACTTCGAAGTCGTGACCTTGGATCATTGCCCTAACGCCTTATATCAGAACTAGGCTAAACCACATCGGCGCAGTTGATATATTCTCTATTGATCTTCATGAGTTTGGGGCATGTGCTACGGTTGGATTCTAGAGAGCCTCGCACAAGCTAATCGGTCTGAACTAAGCCAAAGTTTCTATAATGGAACTTTCAAATTTCGGGTAATTAGATAAGGTACAAGAATGAGGGAAAATCCAATGCACGTGAACTATTTTAAGGTTATGGGGCCCCCTATATCAACGTGAATCATGTGAACATGACAATTATTTGGCCGACGGAAGAAGGTACACCAATTATGATGCTCTGTATCACATTCCCAACCATAATAAATACGCACCATTCCGATGTTCTCGGAGCTCATGAACGAGAAATTCCACTGTAGAGGTGAGAGATAATAACTTCGTACCATGGATATGGTGAATGGAAAGATGGGAAGCGAGCAGCTACAGGCTCAAGCTCGCATATGGAACCACATATTCAATTCCATGTGCTTGAAATGTGCCATTCAATTAGGCATTCTTGAGACCATCCACCACCAGGGCCAACCCATGACCCTTGATGCCTTCGTATCTGCACTTCAAATTCACCCCTCAAGAGCTCACGGTGTTGAGCGCCTCATGCGCATTCTCGTCCACTCCGGATTTTTTGAACAAAAGAAGCTCGCACCGGATAGTGGAGACGCCTATGTACTCAACCGCATGTTCGAGCTCCTCCTTGAGGACAATCCCTTGAGTGTCGCACCGTTCGCACTGGCCATGCTTGACCCTATTTTGATGAACCCTTGGCACGGCTTGGGCACGTGGTTCCACAACCATGTCGACCCAACCCCGTTCGAAATGATGCAAGAGATGTCGCTTTGGAGATATGCGGATAATGAGCCGAGGCTCAACCGCTATTTCAATGAGGGCATGGCTAGCGATGCTCGACTGGTGGGTAGCGTAGTAGTTAACCAGTGCAGAGGGGTGCTCGAAGGAACAACATCATTGGTCGATGTAGGAGGGGGGACCAGAACAATAGCCAATGCCATAGCGAGCACCCTTCCGCATATTGAATGCACAAATTTTGATCTTCCACGTGGTAGCCAATCTGGAACTGAGTAAGATTGTGAATGTGTTGCCGGGTACATGTTTGAGGCGATACCCCCTGGGGATGCAATACTATTGAAGGCAAGTGGGTGACTTTCATCTTAGTTATCTTTGCACACAAACTTCACTCTTTGATAACGTTTTCTTTGAAGAAAAAGGAAAACAAACAAGTCGATGTATATTCTTACCTTGCTGAGGTGCTTCATTATAATGAGAAGATACTGAATCATTTCCACATTTTCTTAAGGCTGGTTATTGAGGAGGACACTAAACCAATTAAAATACACAATCTTTATAATGAGTTCTACTACATCGATTGCAATGCTAGCATTCAACTTTTGCAAAGAGAATCTATAGCATACAACATATCGACTCATTGAATCTGCATATTGAGAGACTAATAGAGCATTTGTGATAGAGACTTGCAGTGGATACTCTATGACTAGAGTGATGAAGATGGTGTGAAGATACTAAAGCGATGCAAGGAGGCCATAAGCAAGGGCAAGGGCAAGAAGAAGAAGGTGATAATAATTAACATGGTGATGGAGAACAGAAAAGAGGACAAGGAGATGAACGAAACCCAACTCTTCTTCGACATGTTGATGATGATCCTTGCATCGGGAAGAGAGAGGAATGAGACAGAATGGGCTAAGCTCTTTGTCGATGCTGGTTTCGGGGATTACAAAAGCACCCCTATACTACGCTTGCGATCCCTCATTGAGGTTACCCCTCATGATCAAATATCAATTGCCACTCCATGTGGGTAGTGGTAAATTAGGATCGATAGTAATAAGGCTTCTTTGGCCATATACTACTGTAGTGCACGTATGCATCATTTTGTGATTGATATGTATTATGGGGTCTTTTACAATTATGTTTCTGTTTATTCCCTAACTATAATTAATCACTCTTATGGATACATACGATGCAACCTTAATTAGGGTCGTGTCTCCATAAACACTATGTCCTTATTCTCTCTCTATCTCTAAAGTTCAAGATGATACCAGAGTAGAACTTATCAAATTCACATTAACATCTCCACTCAAATCAGCACTTCCTTTGCTCCTATTTTATTTCAACAATGTCTTGTGCAACTTCGGCCTTTCGGTCTTCTCTATAATCTCTTTAACCACCGTCTTCTATTTCCTTGAATCCCAATTTGTTGTCACCTCTCCTGAACATTGTGCCTACTTCCACCTCTTCTCTCTTCCTGCTACTCCAATTCATTTTGTTAAAATTACGCCATGCACTCAACCTCCCCATCTCATGTTTTCTCAACATCACAAGTCTCATCTTCATAAAGCTCGATGCGGACATTACATACCATGGAAATTTTACTTTGAACCTCTTTTAAGTTGCAATGATCTACTAGGCTATGTAGATGGGTTTTCTCCGTGCCCACGGAAAGTCAAGACGAATCGGTACCTTTTTAGTTTGATCAATTCAACCCTTGTGGTCGAGAAGTTCACAACCAGTGGGCATCTTGGGAGATTTGGCTTACCCTTGGATGATGCTTTACTACTTGCTATGCGGCCAAGGAAATTGGTAAAACTTGACTTTTAGAATACCGTTAAGAAACCCTACCAATCCTTATTTGACTATCTTCGGCATTTGAAGTCATTTGGTGAACTCTTTCATTGTAAACAATTGCTTCATCTCCCACAAAAACTCGGTGATTCAAGCCTTGTCTCCTGTCTGAGTACGATCCTTTTGTCATCATGGTCGCCAACAGCCCTACAATTCTTTCCTTTGGAGATCATTCAATCATGACTCCTCATCCAAGAAGAATAATTTCTTCAAAAATCGAATGCCTCATCTTCATCCGATATTCATCATGCTCTGATTGGCTACACCACTCCACATAGTCCCCCATTTTAGGGATTTTGGGGTGGATGTAATTCTGGGCCCCAAAATTCTGGTCGAGGGCATGGTGGAAAGTTTCATGTGATCAACCCGGCTTGCAATCCTCCTGTAATTGGTTCAATTCGCAATTATCATTGAGATCCTATACCGATAGCTACTTTAGTTGGCCCCGTTGTGGTTCGAGGCCTTTCCTGCTCACCCAAGGAGGCATTCTCAAATCTAGGCCTCATCTTATTTATGAGATCTGTAATGGTGATTGCTTGGCACACTGCGCTACAATGTCAACAATGGTTCAACCATGCCTTCACCAATATTGGTCTAGGATCCTTATGATTTTACAAAGTCTTTGGGAAATTTCATGTAATTTGAAAAGGTAAGAACATGGATAAATGGGAATTCTGGGTACTTCCCACTGGGTTTGAGAGTAAACCCGCAATATTGGCTGAAAATTTTTGGTTGATGCGCCTATATTTGTTTTGTGGTTCCTTTAAAGAATCTTCCCGCTGCAACAAGTTTAGGAACTTATGGAGGGTAAGTATCTGTATCGGATGGAGCAAACCTACCGGTTACATTTCCAGAAATGTACATTTACAATGGAGGGGCATCTTTGGGTTTGGAGAGACTATTAGCAAGGACAATTTTCTCTTCTTGGATGTGCTTGGTTTCGAAGGAGTATTTGAGAACCATTCTACCGATGTGGGACTGCTTTCGTCTTGAACTTATCTAAGGAAAGGAAGATATGTTTGTTGACACTTGAATTTTGCCAACAAGTAAACATACCTTTTGTTGACACCTATTTTTAATTGCCTAAGGTTAATTACATAAAATTTAGGGGTTAATGTCCTTAATTCCTAAATCAAAAAATTATTAGTTCTAATTGCATTACATATAGACATTTTGCACTATTAGAGTCTATTTTATTTTATTATTTAAAATTTTTTTAAAAATTTTTAAAAAAATCAGATCGGACCGGGCCAAGGCCGGCCCGACAC